>OX595857.1:4355669-4955669 GCA_951392215.1 Epirrita christyi | reverse complement strand
GCGTATTATAAGAAACAATGAAAAGTAGACATTTAGAATAATAGGTACTTACAAAGTCATAGGAAAATTGACAGTAATAGGAGATTCTGATTTTTCCAAGAAGCCAGCGTAACCAAAGAAAGCGACCATGAAAGTATTTAAGACTATAAGACTCATTCCTGGAAACAAAATGTTGATAGTGAAAATAAATTGATAATATGCAATGCATATGTTAAATTAGTCGCTTATATAATAATTCGCTTAAACTCGTAATTAAGTCATCTATAATTTTTTTTTCTTGAAAAATTTATTTTTCAAAATACTTCAAAAGCTTTTATTAAATTAGTAATCGGCTCCGCGAGCTTATCGAAATGAGCCCAAACACTGCCAGGCTATTAATAATCGAGGAGTTCCGTTGTCCACTTTCCGTGTCTATCATCAGATGAGCTCACCGTCACCATAATATTGTATTGTTATCGATCTTGGCAGGTATGAAAAATTTTTGCTCAACCAGTTGGGTAAAACTAGTTCAAAATTTAGTTTCAAAGTGCCAAACTAAGTTACATAGGTACATACTAACAGATCAAGTTAAATAAAAGCTTGTAAAAACGATGAAGTGTTTGTAAGCAAGCCAACGTTCCTTGTGCAACACCGGCCCCCATATTCTATATCTCGCGACAGGTTTCAACCAGATGCCCAATTCTCTGAATTATTTTAAAACTACACTGAAAGTTAACCGAATCGAGACTGAATTATGAATTGACAGAAAGTTGGTATTCTGCTAATTATATAATTAACAATTTAGTCTTCTAGTTTCAATTAACGATGACTACCATTAGAGTAGGATAGTTATATATATATAATCGCAAAGAGTAAAGAGAGACTCCATCTACAATGCTAAAATTATCGAAAAAACTTTGAATCGTTCAAGTTTCGGTCACATTTCGATATAATCACATTACAGTGTTGTATTTTATGTTTAGAGAATACCATTTCGGACATTTAAGACATCGACACAAGATCGAAACATGAATTGGGCCTCAGGCATAAATTGTGCGATATTTCTGTAAAGTCAAGCGTCACTTTTCTCATACAAAAGTTACAATTGCCCTGCGGATGTAGGTATTCACAATTATCTTACCAATAGAAAAAGCACATGAAAACTTTTTAGGATCCTTCATATTGTTCTCAACAGGTAGAACCACTCCGGCGCAGGACATACTAAACACTATCATGCCGGTGAACTCGAAGAGGCCGCTCACAGTGGTATGGGGCGTCATGTTTGAGAAACTTGGGTTGAGGTCAGTAGCGTAGTATACTGTCATTCCAACGCAGAGCACTGGAATAACAAGGTTTTGTAAATACAAATGACTAATGATGAAACACCACCAAATACACGCGATTTAGGTAGCCTAACCGACACCAAAAAACATTTACTTTTTTTAAATAAGGGGGCCACCTCGAGTCTTCCCCTACACCGCGATAAATAAATAATAAATAAATAAATGCTGGACATTTCACACAACATGCGGGAATCGAACCCGCAACCTCCTGCGTCGTAGACGAACCTTCGCCCGCCGCGCCACAGAGGTCGTCAAATGAAAAAGGAGCGATAAATAAATAAATGCTGGACATTTCACACAACTTTATCTAGCCCCAAGCTAAAGCAGAGCTTGTGTTATGGGTGCTAGATAACTGATATAAGGTCCGGGGAAGCTATTCCAACTAAAAAATATATGATCAATAATTTCAACTGAGGTACCATCGTCTCTAGCAATCATGGAGTTAAAACAATCGATTTAGTAAGTTACAAATACTTATATAAATGAATACTCTTGATATGACACTAAGGCACAAAAGCATTACGTGAAGCGTCTATTATCATATTTCTTCCACAGTAACCAAAATAGTTGCAATAACCCCTTACCGAGGTAAATGCACCTAATAGTTGTAGGTATGATTTATATCAGAATTTAAAGTTAAAAGTTTGTTTACGTAACGTTCAAAATACCTATTTTCTTATAATGGACTTTATACCATCGCAGGAAAGCAAACTTTCCTAAAATATATTGCGGGGCTAATGCAACTTTTTTCATAGACGATAGTGGTGGGACATATTACAAAACGGTGCGTTTATCGATACTCGGGTAATATTTATCTCATCTTACTTCTTTGCAGGTACTGCGAAGTCGAATCTTTAATAACTATTTAATGTAGGTGGTTAAGAAAAACAAGGTGAATAATCAGGCGAAATAAATAAATAAATACGGTATAAACACTTATTATACACAGCCACAATTATTTACAGGACTATGGTAGTTTTGCAAACATCCAGGCTCTGAGTCTTATCCATAGTTTTATAAATATTTGCCGATAATACTTTAAATACTATTGTTTTACCTTACTAAAACATCAACAAGAGCCCATCACTAGCTATAATCAATTTCATACAAATTTGATGGGGCAATTGCAACTAACCAAAAAGTCACAATAGCCCTCTTCAAGATTTCGAGGGGCTAATGTATCCGTGGCCATATTTCACAATTAATGCAGTATTTCTTTCAAATAAAACATAAAAACGGACTAACCGTGTTCGAACTCTGCTCTCCACTAAAAACACAGCCGTAAAATTAGGTTTTTATATTTTTTTTACACAAACTTCGTCATCTGTCCTTTCGTGAATATCGCCATAAAAATGGCGGATATTAAAATGTCACTGTCGATACAACAGTTCGCACGATATTAGATCAATCAATTATTTTCTTTGAGTAGTCTTTGTTCCACTATCGTTTCATAGATGTCACTATTCTTAGAAAAAAATACAAAAGAAGTTATTCTTCTTTATTAATTAGTTGCATTTCCCGGTAGTTACAATAGCCTCCCCGGACCTTACTTACTTAATACTTAATACATTACATAGATAGATATTTTTTATTATACATAGAAAAATACCCAGAACACCCTGAACAAATATCTGCAGATTGTACAAATATTTGTTCCGAGGCGGTAATCGAACCCTGAGATTTTTGGGTCCCTACGGGTGGGGTGGGGGGATATGGGCATGATTCTTTCATCGAAATTGATTCAGCCTTTACGATCTGATCGAGTAACAAACAAACACACATCTTTTGCATTAAAATAATAAGCAGAATGAAACTTTGCGTTTATGTTAACGCAAAATTTCATCCTACTTATCATGTAAACGCAAAACTTCATCCTACTTATTATGTGACCGCAAAACTTCATCATACATTGCATGTAAACTCAAAACTTCATCATACTTATCATGTGATAAGTAAGTATGATAAGCAGATTGAAATTTTGCGTTTAAAAAATAAGTAGTAAGTATGAAGTTTTGCATCTACATGATTAGAAGTTTTGCGTTTAAATGATAAGCAAGATGAAATTTTTCGTTTACATGATAAGAAGGTAAAGTAAAATTTCACTTTTGAGCATCTCAATTAGGTATTGGCTTCTTGGATTTAATTAACATCACGTCCGTCAGATTCCTCTTTCCTCAGAAGCAGTTTTTTTTTTATAATTTCAGTTTAGTTTCGTCATGAATGACGGATGTGGATAACCTCTGATGACCCTTTTGTCTGATTCCACTTTTGTCATAAATCGTCAGTTTCTTCTTAGGGAGAGAGAAAAAAAGATCCTAATCCGATTAATGATAGTCATGACCAATAAAACAAAATTTAAAAATATACTTTTGTGTACTTATAAAATTAAACATAAAAATGTACTTCCTGCACCTATAAATAAATAAAAAATAAATGCTGGACATTTCACTATCTAGCCCCAAACTAAGCAGGGCTTGTGTTATGGGTACCGATGGATCGACATTTTTATTATACAAAGAAAATACCCTGAACAAATATCTGCAGATTGTACAAATATTTGTTCCGAGGCGGGAATCGAACCCGCAACCTCCTGCGTCGCAGGTGAACCTTCGCCCGCCGCGTCACAGAGGTCGTCACACCTACATACTTCACAAATAATTAAAAAAATGTTTTTTATCTGACAGACGAGGAGTCATGAGAATTGCTGTTTAGTCACCAGTTTCAAAATTCTGACCTATACGGAAAAAAAGTGATCTGACGAAAGTGGAATCTGACGGACGTGATCTAAATCGAATTTTGTGTTATAGGATATTTGAAACAGAAATAAAATAAAAATAAAAAATTACGGATAACAGCATTAGCCGCAATAGAAAACGGAGCGAGGTACTTGAGCTGTCTGATGAGACAGATGCAAATAATTGGTATGATCATTGCCGCCATGTAAACCCTTAGTCCTGGATAGTCTGTGGCACAAAAAACAAAAATATTAGTTAAAATGAAATATTGGTCATGGTCACCCTGCGTTTGCAGTGGGTATGGTGACCGAGCGATGGCCAGTGTGACGAAAGGATGATATACAGGGCGTAAAAAGACTACTCCCGAAAACTGAAACAGTGTATTCAGACCATGATTCTGAAAATATTTATGTTGAAAAAACACGAAGAAAAATGCTCACTTTCGGGCCGCTTTATTCGTGTTTTCTTTATAAATATCCATAACATATCATTAAAGGAACACAAAAAACCTAATTTCCATCATTAAAAACGCGTTAAAAATAAAAATGACAAAAAAAGCAATGAAAACCACATAAGAAATTATTGACGCTACGGGTCGATCAGCTGACCGGGAGCGTTGAACTCGCGCGGCCGGAATAAATGCGTACATTGCTGGCTTACAAATACGATACGAAACGAAAAAAAAAGGTTTTCTCCGGTATAAATCACCTCTCAGGCGAAAGCTATTTTATATAGCTATGATATAGGTAGCTTTACCGGTACCTTCAGTATTCGGGAGCCGTCCTTTTACACGCTGTATATTTTAATTTTACATAGCGTAACGCTTATTTAATGTTTTAGAAGCCTCCCGAAAGCCGTGGGTCCAAACCCAAAATGTGCACCAATGAGGATTTCCACTGGAAAGGCATAGACGTCCACTACTGGATGGGGCCTACCACATAGAATGCAATGGGGGGAACTTGCCATAATCACCACGCTTGGCAGGCGGATTGGTGTTGAGTACTCAGGTGGAAGCTGCTGCCCATCCCCTGGTAAAATACCATTGACGGCTTTACCCATATATGTGTATGTATGGGTGTACGAATAAGTGAGACAACATCAGGAGATGACGTCCTACGGTTCGTGAGGGAGAGGTGCAGGGCCGGATTAATTGGACGTTTCGACTGTCTCTTCAGAGGCTGGAGACCAACAGGGCCACTGATTTCAAGTCCTACGCTCTCCAGGTTCAGACGAAGTACAAGAATGTGCTTCTTGATCCGGATTTCTGGCCAGCTGGCATTGTTTACAGACGCTATAGGGAAGCGGTTTTGAAACAAAATCCCTCAAAAGATGTTATGTGATAGTTTTGTAGGTACTTATAAAATATGTATGGTAGTCTATGAGGTATATATTTATATGGGCTTATTGTTTAGGTATAATTTATTGTATATTTTCCATGTAGCCTGAAATAAACAATTATTATTATTATTATATTCTTAGGTCAGACACACCACGACAATAAATATTTACAATAGCATTTAAAACAATGATGGAAAACAAAGATAGATAGATAGAAAATTATTTATTGCACAAGACAAAAAAAACAAGTACATAGGCAAACTTAATGCTAATTATTTTCTTCCAGCTAACCTTTGTGTAATGTAGAGTGGGTGGTAGTGCTATAGGGTAATAAAACATATCGAGCAAAAAAAATAAGTATACATAATTAATTACTAACCTACTTAAAATAACTAGATACACACATCATAATATATATATATATATATATATTATTAAACCTACCAAATACATATACCTAAATACATAAAAAGAAAACAAATAAATATATAAAGCGCTCAATTTTGTTCAACATTTTGCAAAGACAAAAAGTATTGGTACAGTTTGGACTTGAAGATTCCTTTGGAAGTAGCTTTCCGGATTTCGACTGGAAGGGAGTCTTATGGACAGGGATCATGAGTTGAAGATGTTGCGAGGAACGAGAGGGACGGTCAGGAGGAAAACGGGGAGAGAAATTGGGAGAAAGCGGACTGTGGAGGATGTTATAAAGAAGACACAGAACGTGAGTATGCCGACGGTAACGAATAACATACTAGGGAACATAGTAGGGAGCCGGCGTGCCTTAGAACCGAATATTTAAAGGCATGGTTCCGATATTATTCAATGATAAAACGGTGATGATGATGATGTTGATACACCATCATCATCATTTGTAGCTTGCACCCTGTTCCGTATGGCATGGTTCCAGATATGCAAGTGGGCATGTAGGTAAATTATATATGTTGGACCTGAGTCTAAATCTGCGTACTGTATCTATCTTATGTATGTTTAACTATACCAAAGTACCTACATAAAGTACTATGCTAGTACTTCTCCACGTATATGCACCACCTGCGTAAATTTATCCGCACTACAACAAAGCTGGTAGAGAATGCTTCCTAGCATTGAGTTCGCCTATGTGCATATATTTTTTTCTGCAATAAAGAATATTCTATTTTATTCTATTTCAAGAAGTTGAAGTATAATGTACGCAAAATTTACAGGAAACCCTAAATTAAAGTCCTCAGTCTTTATATTCCCATGGGAAACAGATAATATTCGTAAAGAAAAAATGCGTTGATCGACTAATAAGTTTACTTGGTCTAGTGGTTACTATGGTAGCCAACTTGTACGGAACCCTCTCAACACGAGTCCGACTGACACTTTATTGGTTTATATTTTATTAAAATCGGATCTGCCATTTCATTCTTACTAGCCATCATGTGCAGCGGACTGTTATCTAACCCTAGCACCATCTAGGGATCAACTGTGGAACCAAAAGTCAAGGTATGTAATAGTAGATTATGCACTAAGGGAATAAAGCAGTGTCTTATGTCGCGGGCGGCATACTGAACCCTGAGCGTAACGAGGGCCTCTGGAGGGAGTGTAGCGAGGGAGTTGTATAGAGTCCTGAGTGAAGCGAGGGGTTCAAGCTGCCCAAGACGAAGACAGGCTTTATTCCAGAGGAGCATACTCTACTTTTGACACCTTCTGCGAGACAATAGAAAGCCAGGGCTTGTTTTGATTTTTGCGGTAGTAGATACTCTTGATTTGGGAGCTTAGAAACGGGTTTTTAAAAAATTCAAATTTAAAACTAAAATTAAAATTAAATTAAAACTACGTCTGCATCGATATGGAGATGCTTTAATATTGAAATAAAAGAATACATGGGCGTCAGAGCGCCGAGGGCTGTCTCGCCGCTGAGTCAGCCTTAAAACATAAATGCTTAGTCACTAAAAGTATATTCTAGACTTAATCTAAGGCAGAGGGGTGAGGGGTAACCATAACTCCTCCATCCCTAAGAGGAAAATTATCGGTTGAATCGATTTTAGATGTATTCCGATAATTTTTCTTACACGGTAATATTTTTAATAATAAAAACACGAAAAGAAACACGTAAAGTAAAAACATGAAAAAAAAAACTTAAAATAACTAAACATAAAGTAACGTATCCTAATTGGTCACTGAAGTTAAAGTCTTTTGTTCATTTAAAACACTTTCGATCACTGCACTGTGCTTCAAAGAATAAGCCATGTATTTAACTTCAAGTGAAGTCCTTTCATGTTTAGTGCGCGTGCACCGGATAGACTTGCGTTCGCACGTAGATGATGCTGCGTACAGTCATTAGGTTGTCGTCAAATTTCATGAGCTGTTCCATACAGGTGGGCTCATGGTACATTGCTCGGTTGTCTGCATTACACAGAAAATGGTCGCCAGTTGATAACGGGCGGCATGGTTTCACAATCGGTAAGTATTCCATTCCTTTCGCCAAAAGGTAAGGATATTTGGGGAAAATAGTTGAGGTCTTATTTTCGGATCGTTGGAAAGTTGGTAAGGAGTACATTTTAAAATAGTTATGAGTACAATTATCAGCAATAGAAATTTCCATAATAAACGTGATCTGGTTTTTCTTAATAAATGATTTTACACAAATAGTTTCCTCTAATTTTAGTAAGTTTTCATCGATAGGCAAATACACTAAGCTTTCTGCGTTTGCAATCAATTTCAAATGATACATGAGTTCCTTCGAGTTCACGATAGATTGATGTAGTACAGATAATCTACTTAATGCTAGAGCTGTTTCAATTTCACTTAACAAAAATCTTTAAATCTCTTAACATTATTTCTAAATTAACAGTATTATGATTCATTGTTTTAGTTACATTGATAAAGCTATCGAACATTTTAGAGACCAAGGTTAGTGTCATTATCAGCAGTATGCTGCACCACTTGCGGAGGGCGTTTGACATTTTTAATAGGAACTTTAGTTTTTCTTTCTCCTATTTGTATAGGTAAAACGTTTCTTTCGGGGTTGCCTATAACTTTTGCTTTTACAAAACGAGGTTTATCTTTGCTTTTCCGCTTGTTAACATCTTTAGCAAAAATAGTTTTTCCTGCAGGAAATTCAATTTCGATTTCACCACCTTTCTTTTCCCTAGTCTTTTGTTTAATTGCTACCATCTTATCTGCCAAATGTTCATATAAGACTTTTGTTCGTTTTGCATGATCCTTAACTAATTTCTGAAAATAACGCTTTTCTAATTCTATGCTATATGGGCTGCTTGTGTCAGTGTGTCCGAAGACAACTTCAAATGGAGTAAGTTCAGTAACGGAATGAATGGTGTGATTGTATGCCATAACGGAATACGTCATTGTTGATGCTGCATCAGTACATCGCTTTTCATATTTAGCCAATCTATAAATTTCGATTATCGTGGAATGGAAACGTTCAATAAGCCCCATTGAGTTAGGGTTATTGGGCGTACCAATGTGAAGTTCAACTTTATGTAAAATTAGAAATTCTTTCATTAACTCGTTATTGAATTCAGTACCGGGATCTGAACTTATCTTTTTAGGGATTCCGTAATATGAAAAATACTTCATCAAAGCTCGGATTACCTCAGGAGTTGATTTGCTTTGAATTTCAATGGCCTGTCCTAACTTACTGAAGGAATCAATAAGGGTCAGATATGTTTTTCCTTCAATGCTGAAAAGATCTATGAAAATCTCCTGAAAGGGGGCATCTTGTGTTTGAGTTAACTGCAAGATAGGTTTGATCGGTTTCCTATCATATTTCATTTTTTGGCATGCTTCACAAGCATTGACAACTGCCGTAACTGTTTCTTGCATTTTATCCCAATAGTAATTTCTACGAATCCTGACTAATGTCTCTTTAATACCACGGTGGCATGTCTTCCCTTCATGATATTTAACTATTACTGCTCGTTGCTCTCTTTCATCTTCAATAAAAATTACTCTTTCTGTGCATTCGTAAAAATTAACCATGCCTTTCTTAAAAAGCTGAATTATTAAATTTCCGAATAATCTTCGATGCTTTTCTTCCTCAAAATAGATAAAATATTTTACTTTTGGCTTTATGTATTGTTTCAAAAAATCTTTAACCAATTCTGAATTATCTGTAGGTAGAAAAACTTCCAAAACCTTTTGTTTTTCACGCGAAAGATTCTTTACTTGCATTTCATTTTTAAACCATGAATAAACTAGAATTTGATTTGGCTTGTTGTCAATTGCCTCTCGTAAAATTGGTATTCCAGTTGATTCCAAATCTTCAGCGGAATGAATTGTTTGTGATTTACTGGATTCGGATCTTATGGGAAATTCATCTACTTCCATACTTTGTCTTGATAATGTGTCAGAAATCGCTATAGGACTATCAGCTGTCGCTGTCCTACTTGAGTCTGATATTGTTTCAGTCGATGAGGCATTGCGTGTTGTTTTCTTTATAGCTGTTATTTTTCCTATCTCATCAACTACACTGTCTAGATGTTTCCTGAGTTTCTCATCATTTTCATCAACGTTAACTGCCATTGATTGATTATCGTCATCTGAATCTAGAGCATTAATTTTTATTCTAGACAAGGCGTCTGCGTTGGTGTTTTGTTTGCCGTTCTTGTGTATCATTTCATAATTATAATCTTGTAACCGCAACCTCCAACGAGTAAGTTTACTACTCGGGTCTTTTAGAGATCGAAGCCATATTAATGGTCGATGGTCCGTGTATATGAAAAACTTTCGACCGTACAAGTAGGGTCTAAAATGTTTCACTGCCCAAATAATGGCAAGCAATTCACGTTCAATTGTACTATAACGTGATTCAGTATCACTGAGTGTGCGACTAGCATATGCTACAGGTCTGTCACTTCCAATCTGTCCCTGAGATAGTACTGCGCCTACCGCTACATTTGACGCGTCAGTCGTAAGTACGAAAGGTTTGTCATAGTCAGGGTACTGTAATAGTGGGGCGTGAGTCAATAGTTCTTTGCATTTATTAAATGCGTCAATGTACTTCTGGTCGATCACTATTCTGTTTCGCTTTTTCAAGCAAGCTGTCAATGGTTGAGTAATTTTTGCGAAGTCCTTAATGAACTTTCGATAGTATCCTACAAGTCCTAAGAAACTTTTAATTTCAGTCGTCGTTTTTGGTAAAGAGTATTTCAGTACAGCGTCAATTTTGTCGTTATTAGGTCTTAAACCATCTTTCGTTATGGTGTGTCCAAGATAAAGTACTTCTTTTCGTAAGAACTCAGATTTGTCTAGTTGTATTTTCAAGTTAGTCGCCCTAATTCTGTCAAATATTGTCTGTAATTTCTTAATATGTTCGTCTAAGCTGTTTGAGAAAATAATGATGTCGTCTAAGTAAACCATGCAATGTAAACCTTGTAGACCACGTAAAACGTTGTCCATTGTTCTTTGAAACGTCGCGGGAGCGGTTTTTAGGCCAAATGGCATTCTAAAGAATTCAAAATGTCCATTTTGCGTGCTGAAGGCCGTCTTTTGTCTATCTTTTTTCTCAACTTCTATCTGATGGTAACCACTTGCTAAGTCAAGCGTGCTAAAGTATGAGCTTTTTCCTAATTTGTCAAAAAGATCTGTTATGTTTGGTAAGGGGTACTTGTCGTCAATGGTTATGTCGTTCAATCGCCTATAGTCAACTACCATCCTATATTTGATTTCACCAGATGCATCCATCTTTTTAGGCACCAGATGCACAGGTGCGCTCCAAGGAGAATGAGACTCTTGGATAACATTGTCTTTTAATAATTTTTCTACCTGTCTATTAATTTCTTCCTGTAGAAACGGGGCTTGTCTGTAAGGCTTTATATATATAGGGTCCTCGTTCTTAGTTCGTATATTGTGTTTGACTTGATTGGTAAACGTCAAGGGGATTTGGTCACAGTAGAATATGTCCTTGTAATCCATACAAAGTCTGTAAATTTTTTCACGTTCTTCATCATTAGTATGGTCAAGTCTGAGTTTAGTCAAATTTTCTTCAAGCATATTATCAGTCTCAATGTCAGTAGTATTATTTATAGCATTTAAGTCACATTCAGTGCTTTCATATTTTGTTACTGCAAAAGGTGTTGTAATAGTCAACCGTTTTGGTTGATCTAAGGCATTCTGAATAACCGTAGAAGCATAACCGTTTATGCAGTTCACTATAGCACTAGGCATTCGTAAGCCGTTCTTAAATTCATGGAAGTCAAGAATAGCTTCGCCTGAATGTTGATCAATCGGTAACTTGACTCGTTGTTCTGATCGTGGTGGTATATCAATAATGTAATTTAAATTATTATTGATTATTGGAATACAAGTAGTATTCGTTTTCAAAAGCTGTTCTTTCAAATCAATAACCGCGCCTAATTGTTGTAAAAGATCATTTCCAATAAGTCCGTCATAACGTGCGTCAACGTCATACAAATAAAATTTATGCCAATCATTACTAACAAAAGTAGGCAAGAGAGGGATTTCCATCACTTCATCGTGTCTACTGGACGCGTGGGTGCTAATCACTTGAAATGGTTCTTTTCGAATAAATTGACCAAAATATTGATAGGCTTTTTGAGGACTAATGAATGACCTCATACTTCCGGTATCAATCATCATTTTCGCGTCTATTTCTTCTAAATAAACATACGGAAGTTTTAAGTTAGGATCACAATTTAATTCTAGGACTGCTTGTCTATCGAGGCAGTTTCCCGAAAATCCACTGCCTGAGGTGCGTCAGTCTGTACGTCATGTTGTATATCGGTACATTCCATGTAAATGTCATCACCGTAATAGTTTAATCCGTTCTCATCATGATAGTCATTATAGTCATAGTCATAACTGTCATCGTATTCGTAGTTATTCATCGTCAATTCATTCAATTTAAAACCTTGTTGTGACACTTGTGGTCTAGGAGGCGCTGTCCTCATAGACACATCACTAATTTGCATTTGGGGCTTTTGCACCTGAGGGGGGCTGTAGCCTACTTGGGTTGGCTGAATACCAAACTGTGGTCGATATCCAAATTGAGTTGGCCGATTATTCGATTGTTCGAGTGGTTTATAACCAAATGGTTGAGGTGGTTTGTAACCAAATGATTGAGGTGGTTTGTAACCAAATTGCTGTGGTGGCTTGTAGCCAAATTGCTGTGGTGGCTTATAGCCAAATTGCTGAAGGCCTACTGGTTGTTGTGGCTGAAGGCCAAACTGAGGTCGGTACCCAAAAGTTTGTGGACGGACCGTTCCAAAACTCTGTGGTTGACCTTGCCCTTGAATTTGGGGCATCTTAGGCGGAGCATTGTTGCTTATCAATGGCCTTGAACCTGAACTTATAATTTGACTGCTACCGTGTATACGATTTCTCATGTTGTATTGGTCCAAAAAATTAACTTCCTCAAGAACAACACTTAAGGCGGCCTCTAATGTTGTTGGTGCCTTAAGTCTCACTACCCGTACCATATTTTCGGGAAGATTATATAAAAATACATTCAAGGCTGTATTATTATATATGATCAATTTTGCGCGTTTTAAATCACTGTCCTCAATCACGTTCACTTTCGACATCAATAAAGATCGAACACTTTGGATTCTATTACAAAAATCCAGATAACTTTCACCTGATTTTATTTTCAAAGATTCTAATTCAATATTGATGCAAGCTTCACTACGCGGGTCACCAAAATGCTGGATGAGCAATTCTTTCAACGCGGACCAAGACACAACATCCTCTCGCTCAGATAAGAGCGCAGCTGCATTCTCTGCAAGTTTGCTTGTTAAAACGTTGAAGACGTATAAATTCTGTTCCTCAAAATCTTTTTTACTAAACCGGTCAATTACATATTGGCATTTGCGCAAATATAAATTTAACTGCCTTTTATCGCCTTTGTACTGTGGAATCAAGTCAATGATTTCCTTAGGTATTGGCTCTACCTTTGCCATAGTGACAAGGAGTAATAAACTATTCAGAGAAGGCCACTTTCACTCGCTAGACACAATTTAATAAAAATACACACACAAAATAGCACAACAGAAATACAATAGAAAACACAACAAAAGTTAGGAAAATGTGTAAAATTTTTATGAAAATTTTTCACTTGAGTTTACGCGATTATGTAAAATTATACAAAAACTTGATGAAAAATTTTCACTTTACTTTACGCGATTGTATAAAATTACACACTTAAAAATAGCACAAAAATAATTGGGGAAAACTTGATGAATTTTAATCCTAAATTGAGTTTTATCCTTAATTATAATTCAAATACGATCGATTTTAGATCACTTAAATTTACGTAACACTAATTAATTACTTACAGTACAAATCTGAATTTGAAGACTATGCACTCTCTATATTTTCTTATCTAATTAATACTAAGGTTAACTCTATAGAGTTGTATACAAAGTTAACCAGACACGTTAAAATGCGAGAAGTTTGATCGCAATAATAACAAATTATTGTTTAAAAACCATTTTCAAAGAGGAGGATTTGGGAAACAAAGGATTGGCGAAAAGTTGTACTCACCAACCGACTGCTACACCCATTGCTCACTTTTCTTTACCCGTTTAAGAGAATATTTATTTGGTTCGTCGGATTAACTTTTCGTGGAATTTTTCGTGGTAATTTTCCTGACGAATTTGGACGTCGGGAAAACGCGGAAAAACCCGTGAAAATTATGAAAATCCGCCCCGGGCTGCGCCACTCTTGATTTGGGAGCTTAGAAACGGGTTTTTAAAAAATTCAAATTTAAAACTAAAATTAAAATTAAATTAAAACTACGTCTGCATCGATATGGAGATGCTTTAATATTGAAATAAAAGAATACATGGGCGTCAGAGCGCCGAGGGCTGTCTCGCCGCTGAGTCAGCCTTAAAACATAAATGCTTAGTCACTAAAAGTATATTCTAGACTTAATCTAAGGCAGAGGGGTGAGGGGTAACCATAACTAGATAATCAATAATCTCTAAAGCGTCTGTTTTGATAAACTTTGGAGTAGAACCACTATCGTTTGGCATTTTTATTAACATGAATATTGCAATAAAATTATTTTCAGTAATGATCAATGGTCATGTTTGTTTCACATTCTTTGTAAACACGTCCTTATTCTAAGGTAAACGCACTTTTTTTCTTTTTTATTTAGTTCTGCTTATGGTGGCCAGTTGTAAAGAGGTTTGTTCGAAAATCGAACTAACCTCTTTACAATGCCATATGGGCATTTTTTTACTTAGTTTTCCACGAGTCTTCACACGAATTTGACGTTCCAAATTCAAATCACTTTATTCCCTATAAGGGAGTTTCATAAGTACAACTTTATATCCCTAGAGAGACAATGCTTTACTTTACGTAGAGGTTGCATGATATGTAATTGGACATTGTCGAGCAGGTGGTGTGAAAGCCTAATTTATTGCTCTAGATAGCAATAAATTAGGATAACTAATTGTTTATTTATTTATTTTAAGAAAACCATCGGCATTTAGTTCCGATTATCCCCATTTGTGACGCTGCTGCGGCCGCCACAGGAGGGGATGATCGAGCTTGAGCGAGCCACCGGAATTTTTGGACACTGTTATCAACACACCTACCGAATAATATTATTTTAATTTCTGATATAGCTGCCTGCAGGGCCTATTTTAAACCGTTCGGAAGGGTTTCCGATCTCATTCGTTAGTTTTTCATTTCGATGTTGTTTCGATGTGGAAACACAAACAATTTTCTCTAGTAAAATACAGTAAAAAACAATAAATATTGTTTATTATGTACTTTGTTTTACTAGAGAAAATTATTAGAAAATTGTTTTAGTTAATTACCACATTGAAATGAAATACTAACGAATGAGATCGGAAACCCTTCCGAACGTTTTAAAATAGTCCTGCTCGTTTCCTTTATCCCAATTTATCACTGACAGTATAAAAATAGTAAATTGAAGCCTCACCTCCATTTCCTTCGATTGAAGTTGTTTGAGTATCCTCCACAAGCTGTTTTATAGATTTGGCTATTATGATCTGATAACATGCACATGATCCATACAAGTCCATAATGATAACTCCATCTATACAATACCTGGGGAAAATGAAGCAAATTATTATTGACTTATACCTCATATATTACCAAATTATCAAAAGTAGAAAAAAAATGCTGCTATATCTAAGTAGGTAGGTACCTACATTACAATCGTGACGTAGATACCTGAGGCCCAATTCTTTAAGTTATTTTAAAACTACACTGAAAGTTAACCAAATCGGGACTGAATTGTAAATTGACAGAAAGTTGAATTTCTGGTCCCTCATAAATAACAATTTAGTCTACTTTCAATTCATGGTGACCACCATTAGAGTAGGATAGTTATATATATAATTGGAAAGAGTACATAGAGACTCCATCTACTTATGCTAAAATTAACGAAAAAACTTTGAATCGTTCAAGTTTCGGTCACATTTCGATATAATCACATTACAGTGTTGTATTTTATGTCAGGAGAATACCATTTCTGACATTTAAGACATCGACACAAGATCGAAACATGATCCGAACTCTATTTTAACTAATTTTTTAGTTAGTGAATTGGGCCTGGTCCACCTTATGGTAAAGCTGGAGTATTCACAAGCATCTAGCTATAACGACTTCTACAGTTCTGACAAAGGATCTAGGCCGAGTTGAAATTACGTTTCAGCTGAGACAATTTAGAAAACTGATGATAACAAAGGGGGGGGTGTTTAGTTTAGATGTTGCAGCTACTTAGCTATCATCTACCTACACCCAAAATGTAATAAAACCGCTCGATAGCTAAAGGATCAAAGAATTCGCTGCGGGCGGAGGGGAAGCGCTGCAGTAGATGCAATAAATTATTTAACTTAATAATAAGATTGAAATTTGTAAGAATTAATTGCAGGTAGATTTAAATGTAATTCAAAAAAATAATATTATATGTATTTTTTTTTTAATTATTAAATTGATTAAAAATATAAGCTTCCACTTATTCCACTTAGAGCGCCGATCGAAAATATGAACCGGTGCTCTTCAAATCTGTGCTCTTAGTGGAACGCTTCGTTTCGCTGCGTCACATAATTTCGTATCCATGCCATGACACAGCGACGACACCGCGATTTGTTTAAGAACGAATTCGACACGGCTAACTTCAACTCGACAACAATCCATCGAAGTAGGTGGTGCGTGAGACGTCTCAAGAATATAAAACGTAATGGTAAAAGCTTTTGAGCAGCCGATTTTGATGACATCAGAGTGAGAGAGAGAGAGAGCACTCTCTCTCTCACTCTGTACAGCTAGCACAAGCTAATTAAGAAGGCGTACTATGTGAATTTGCCCAACAAAATTGATCTATAACTCAGTATCTACGGGTTCTACGAGTTAAATATTTTGGAATATGAAAGTTTTATATTTTTGCATTTATTGTGTAAAGTTGAAAACACGATACGTAAAAAAAACCTCGATAGTTTTATTTAATGAAAAATCCTTGTTTCCCACATGTTTTGAAAGAAATCTCAAGAAACTTACGGTGTTTTAAGATAAATTTTATTACAGCAAGTAGGTAATTACTATTTATTCTTATGCTAAAATCAGTTTTTTGATAAACACTTTATTTTCGCCATAATAAACAAAAAACTTCATTTTTGTGCACGACACTCGCTAGCGCGAGCGAGATGCCGCGCGGGTTATCGCGTGCGTTAAAGAGGGAGCCTAAATTGTAGTATAGTGCCCTCTTAACGTCAGTAACGATAGCGAGTCGCTAGTAAGACGATAGTAAATGTCAAATATTAACCAATCAAATTAGAATGATTTCAAACTACCCCGATGTCATTGGCCAATATTACCATTTGCGTTTGTCTCGCTAGCGTCTTGGTAACGTGAGTCAGCCTGTGCTAGGCGTAAAGGTTCTCTGCCAAATATATCTAAATTGATTTACCGCGACCTCTGTGGCGCGGCGGGCGAGTAGCCGGCTGAGATGCGAGAGGTTGCGGGTTCGATTCCCGCTGTGGGACAAATGTTTGTGTGATTTGCAAATATTTGTTCCGGGTCTGGGTGTTATGGTACCATGGTAACTCTTAGTTCCTGATACCCACGACAGGGAATCCTAGTGTGGGATCAGGACTACGTATGTGACTGTTGGGTGTTATGTTATGTTATTTAACCCTGTAAGTAACCCTGTGAGTGAGTTAATGACCGTTTTTGCACAAAACCATTTTTTTGCCTGCCTTAGGTAGGTACCTATTATAGAATTGTTAAAAGCTAGGCCTAGAGGTGATAAAATATTATAAGTACCTACCTAAAACATTTGGCGAATCTTGAAACTTTTTTATTATGAAAGCAACTCATCGCTGCTTCACCGACGTCAGAATACGACATTGATGGTACATTTGTTCGTTTGTACAAGGTTTGCGCAGAGCTGACCAATAACTGAAAAAAAAACCGGCTCTTATTTTTTACCAATTCAATTTGTGTTCAAATATAGTTAGAGTCTGTTCAGAAAGAGAGCCGTCGTGGCCAAATTGTAAACTAACGTTGCGAACTCTGTACTTATTTCAACCATAATTTTATTAGGAGCTGGTATCTCTCTGTCGGCATTTTGAATCATAAAAAAGAAATAGTAACAGTTGTAATACTCGGACGAATAATAGATGGACTTGACATCCAAATAATAATACTATGTTAGAGCAGGCTGAGTGTATAGAAAAGCTCTGAAGAGTGATAAAGACAAAATCAATTAGATATGTCTTTATCATAGTTTAGCTTTTGTTTGGTAGGCACAGTTGCTATCTGTGCCCAACAAATCGGACGTGTGCATTTGTGATCGTCATTTACTGCAAATTTTACTTGATTTTCTTTTGTTGTTGAACTTAGTGTTGAAGGTGTGTAGAAAACACTAATAATGGTGTATTGCTGTGTAGTCAGCTGTAACAGTCGGAATGAGCGTAAATTAGAAAACATAACCTATCATTCGTAAGTATGTTTTGTTTTCTATCGATTAAATTGTACAAGCAATTGAAGTTTTCGTTAGATTACACGATATCTAGGTTTCATTAGGCAGAAATGACGAAGAAATGTCAAAAATTCTGCTTTTAAAATTATGATGTATTTTAGTTTAAACCGTCTTAGTTTAGTAATTGGTACACAACCAATCTGCAAATACACTGGGACGTCAAAGTAATACCTACGGCCATTTTGTACGACGTTTAAAATCGGGTTATTCTTATTTTAGGGATATCAGTAATAATTTAGAGTAAAAATTACCTATAATTGTGGGTAGGTAATCTTAGACATTATAGTCAATAATAAAGTGTTTATTTTGCTTTTTGTAAACATTGTTCAAATCTATTCAGTCAAGGGATGTGAACAAACCAGGTACGTTACGTACGTATATTAAAATACCTATTTCAACTGGTTCCGTGATGGCAATGATTTTTGTGTTTCAGATTTCCAAAAGACACAATACTGCGTGATTCACAGATAAAACCAACACAGGTACAAGAAATTGAACTCCAGGAAAAACCACGCGCATTTGTTGTAAGCATTTCAATTATTTCCTTAGAAAACTCAACATAATGACATTCTTAAATGCATCTTCATTTTCAACACTATTCATACACGTAAATAAATTAATCAAGTATTTATATATACGGTAGGTACATCTAAATGAACGAGACTTATATATTATATATTTTGAAATAAAATTTTATTTCACAGATTTCAAATAAGTAGTAGGTAGTGACGGCAATCAAAGGGTGAAAATCCCTTCTACCTATGCAATCACGGGCCTTGTAGCGCAAAATGCTATTTATATTGACAAGCCATCTACTTCTACGAAGAGTATAAAATAGACATTGTGAACAAATATGTAGTATGTTTCTAGGGCTCTGTCTGAAAACCAGCGCTGCTCCATATGCTTAGGCTTGTGGAGCAGCAATAAGCTGAGATGGGGCCTTTTCAGCTTCACATACGCATTGCGCAGAGCGGACTAATTAGCTATTATGTTTTATTTTATCAAATTTTAAATTATTTATTTTCAAATTATGTATAATTATAATAGTATGTTTCTAATGTCATTGTTTGTAATTTCTCCTTATTCTACCTGTCTGTTCTGTTCTATGTATATCTGTGTGTTGTTGAATAAATGTATTTCATTTCATTTCATTTTTCATTTTATATAAATTCAATATAAAACAAATTAACTTAAATTGAATTTATTTTTATATGCGGAACATCCATTCGAAGAACATATTTTAGTTTGAATATTATCGTTGTTATAACTATATTGCAACTATTGTTTTAGATAAAACACCTTACCGGCAATGACTCGAAAGAAGAAACTAATAAAAAATTGAATCGACAAACATTTTTTCCAGAGTCACGGAAGAAGAAATTGGCCGTTGTAAGATCGAAAAGTCGAAGAATTATAATAAAATACGTTGAGCTCTCTGCAATCATAGTAAAAATGCAACCTGAAATTTTACAAATCAAGAAACAACCGATTTTTGTCTTCAACGGATCTATAAAATTTTGTTTTGTAACAAAGTACATACTTACCTAACAAATTAAATTTTTCACCTGAAGTGCGAAAATAACTAATTTATTAACAGATTGCTTTATTTGTTGAATTGTTATATTAAATTATAAATATTTATTATAATGTTTCAACATTTTACACTGCGCCATCAAGTATCAAAATAAGCAGAGCTTCTGATATGGGGAAATATACAACTGATACAATATATAATACACAATTGTTTGCCCTGTTGCGGGGATCGAACCTGCGACACCTAGTTTAGCAGTCAGTACCACTAACTACTCTACCAACAAGCCGTCAGTAGTTAACAAAATTAGGGTAAATTTTTAAGGATCTGGTAACCCTGCGTTTCGATGTACTCTATGTTTGTCCCTTTCGGGTATACGCGCTTGTCAAGTCCATCTATTCTACGTCCGAGTAGTAAGGATCAAAACGGGACAGACGCACAGGTAATAAAACACAGCAGCGCCCTCCTATCCCACGACGGGTCTCTTGCTGAACAGACTATACAGCTTGTTGATCTTGTTACCCGACTACAGCAAATCAAAAGGAGGGTAACTGTTTACCAAGTCTTACTCTTACTGTTATTGCACTCTTTGTCTAGAAATTGTTGGTCAACAAAAGAAATAAAGATTATAAAGTATGTACTGACTTGTTTCTCTTAGGTTATGTCCTGGCTTGGTGAACGAGCATAATATATCATCATTATAAGCACCCGATCACTTTTTTTGTTTATACTACTTGGTAAGCAAACAAGCATACGGCCCACCTGATGGAAAGTAGTTACCGTAGGCTATGGACGCCTGCAACACCAGAGGCATCACACGCGCGCTGCCGACATAAAGATGAAAAGTCTCATGTGCCTGTAATTTCACCGGCACCCGTACCTTTCAAACCGAAACACGGTAATGTGTGTTCTGCTTGGCGGCAGAAATAGGTACGGTGGTTAGTACTTCCCCGGACGAACTCTTTCACAAGAAGTTCTACTACTAACAAAATATCACTGTGTGGGAACGGGATTATGTATGTGACTGTTGGGTGTTATGATATATTTTATTCTATGAGGATGTCCAATAGGGCATCAGCTGATATTGATGATGACTCACATCTAAACAATACGTCATATAAAGTCCAAAAAGTACATTGAGAGGTACAGCAACGTAAACGCCAGCCTTCATGTAGGCAACATGGCCGCTCAAGATACCAGCTCCGAGTGCACCTTTCACCATGTGGGCCACAGAGCCGATGACCCTGCAAAATATAATTTGTACAAGTGGATCATCATCATCACCAGCTATCCATTCACCATTTAGACCTCCTCTGCTGGACGAGGCCTACCCCATAAATACAATAAGGGGAATGGGAAGTTTTCTGACAGCTGAAAGAAAATAGTTGTAGTCATGCATACCTAGATGGCGCAGTTCTGATATGGTTGTCTAAATTTTGTCGGGCAGCCGTCAGTGTCACTGACTTCACTCGCTCATGCTGTTCGTTGGTGAAGTAAAGTAAGTATCTACGTAAAGTTTTTGTTGAAATTCTTATATATTAGACTTGAAAAACGAACTTCGGAATCGCAACGCGAAACTTGGAGGAAAAAGAGAGAAAACAAAGAGAATTTATTCTCTGTGGTGCTTTTGCAAAAACTTCAGAAGACACAACCATTTCAAGTCACTGCCATCTACCGGAATTTTAAGAACTATTTTTTTTGAATTGCCTCCCTGAAAACTTCCCAAGCGGATTGGCGATCGCAGTATAACTGGCATAAAAAAAAGTCCTACTTAGTTATAGATAATTCCCAGTACCTACCTATAACAAAGAATTAAATTGATCGTGGATTAGTATCTTATAGGGTGAAAACTACTTTAAACGGAAATTACTATCAATTTGCGGGCTGACTCACCCCGCCAGAGTCAGCCCGTGACCATGATTGCTGTAACGCATTCGAAACGTCGGGAATAATAAATAATAAGGTAACACGCGATAAATACCCGTGACAATATAATAAATAAAGGCACCTACTTAGAGTATTTCGAGAATAAGATAATTGGCAGCAATCAAATAATGATTGGTTACCCCGTGCGATGAGCTGTAGGGCGATAGCGCAAATAGTCGTATGCATCTTCTTCTGCCTGTGTCTTAGCGACCAGCCTAAAGTTGCCTCGTGGTGAAGGTGCGACTTCGGGACTTGTATCAGTTGCCTAAAACAAATATGAGTAAACGTGGAGTGGCTGCATGACCAGCTACATGGAAATGCTGGAAACGACTCGATGGGACATCAAGAATTGCAGCTAGATCAGAAAGGAATGGCATTGGAATGGGGGTTGGCCTCAAAGAATAATTAATGGTAGAGAAGCATGTTTTGATGCTCAAAACCTGGAAAAAGGTTAAAGGGCGGTTACAGACCTGCTGATTCTGTTGTACCTAGAACAGCAAAGAACGGAATTTAAACCGGGTTTATTGCCACACACTAACCGGGCGCCGGCCTTTCTCGAGTCGTAATCTAGTGCTTGTTTATGACGACTTTAGGCTCTTTCTAAACTGTCAGATCGTTCTGATCAGCGATTAGGACGGTTGCTTGCTTGGGCGGGCGTTCTTGTCGGTTCGGTTCCTTAGATGTGTGACCCCCGTGTCGACTCCCGATTTAAATTGTTTTTTTGCTGGTTCTAGGTAGAAAAGAATGTAACCGCGGTAGGTCCGTGACCGAGCTAAGTGTGAGCGGGCTTTGCGAATCGATCTTGTGGGCTGTGCCCATCCCGTTTCCTTCTCAAAAATCTCCTAAAACTTAACAGTACCCACAATTAAAGACTGTTTTCTAAAAGCACTCCACTAACGTACTCATGCTATATGATTTAAATAGTTTTAGATACATTAAAAATATCAAGAAAAATTACCATTTCCTCTCAGTCAAAAGTGTAGAGAAAATAAAATACTACGTTTGAGTCAAAATTTCAAAAAGTTTTGTATAAAGCAGAAAACTTTTTCGAAACCACTTTTGCTATAATAATAAATAAAAGCCAAGCGCGTGTCTGATCACGCAAAGTGAAGGCTTCCGAAGTCAGTATGGCTAAGTTACGGGATAGCGAGGTATACCTAGTAAAACAAAATGTGGTCAGGTGGTCAACAATCCAAATATACCCTAAAAACCGTCGATTGCACCCCATCCCTCATGAGTGATGCATTCTATCTAGGATCTTTTCTTGACGTCGTACACTATAGATAAATAATGGTACCTATAAAAGACAAACACACATACCTACTAACAAACAACAACATACCCCACGACAACTACGGGCTACGTTTAAACGCGGGTAGGTAATAAGTATTGATGAGAACATTAAACACCACTCAAAGGTTTTATGTAATACTAGTTGCGCCCCGCGGTTTCACCCGCGTGAATAATGATGAAAATTTATGATGATGATGAAAAGTAGCCTATGTGTTAATCCAGGGCGTAAAGTATCTCCATTCCAAATTTAACTCAAATCCATTCCGTAGTTTTTACGTGAAAGAGTAACAAACATCCATCCATACTCACAAACTTTCGCCTTTATAATGTTAGTAGGATTATAATAAATAACGTATACCTATATGTTATAAAAATTGAATGACCCGGGTACCTTTTTATCCATTGGGTCACAGTGCTTCTATACCATGGTCGATAATGACCGTGAATGACTGTGATAAATGAACTTCATCAGAGAGGGTTTATAATCTTGATAAACAGACCAGGGTTGGTATCAGATTTCTTTGCATAAGCCATATTTGAATGCATTTTCAGTCCTTTGTCCACATAGCGAATAGAAGAAATAACCTACAAAAAGGAAAGAATGAGAGAGCATTTAAAATAGGTGTCTGTTCAGAAAGAGTCCCGTCGTGATATTTGAGGGCGCAGCGTTATTACCAACCTTTTTTGTTTAGCGGGCAATAAAATAGCGCTTCTGTTCCGATTTGATCCTATTACAACTGTTAACTTTTCCTTTAGTGTAGGTATGATTCAAAATGTCGACAGAAAGAAACCAGCGCTTATTATGGTTGTAATAATGTAGTTCATAATTTGGCTACGACGGCTCTCTTTCTAAACAGACTCTAGAGATCGTACCAAAATGACGCGCCCCATACTTACTTACTTCATTAAGATTTTCAGAATAAAGTTATAAGTTATTAGGTTATTAAGTTGAAGTGGCAATTGGGCAGGTCATCGCAGTTCAAATGACAACCGTTGTTGTTGTGTAAGCTGTTAAACGACAGGTTAATTTATTATGGTGAACTGCTGCCTAGGCTGTTGATAGGTTATTTTTTAAACCTCTTAGTGCAACCCTGCAATCATTTACGTTATCAGAAGATTACGATCACGACCATCGCCACCATAAAAAGTAATAGAGTATGTGTAATACATTAGCAAATCAATGCTACGCTCTAACAATCATGTTTAGATGGAAGCATGATTCAATGGAATTGTTGGAAAATCCAGTTCAAATAATAATAATAATAATAATGCTGTACATTTCACACAACATTATCTAGCCCTAACCAAATAATAAACTAAAACAAAACTAAACAAACTACTAATTTCAATTTTTTTTTTTTTTAGGTTTTTGTGTCTGATTCATCTTTTGTCATAAATCGTCAGTTTCTTCTTGAGAGAAAAAAAGATCCTAATCCGATTAATGATAGTCATGAAAACAAAATTTTAAAATATACTTTAGTGTACTTATAAATTTAAACATAAAAAGGTGCTTATACCTATAAATAAATAAAAAATTAATAAATAAATGCTGGACATGTCACACAACATTAGCTAGCCCCAAACTAAGCAGAGCTTGAGTTATGGGTTAGATAACTGATTATACTTAATACAATACATTATATTTTTTTATTATACATAGAAAATACCTAGAACACCCGGAACAATTATCTGCAGATTGTACAAATATTTGTTCAGAGGCGGGAATCGAACCCCAAACCTCCTGCGTCGCAGGCGAACCTTCGCCCGCCGCGCCACAGAGGTCGTCAATCATGTTAATGTAATTGAAATTAAAATGGAGGGATAAAAACTCTATGGGTATTCAAAATCAAAAATCAAAATTGATTAATTCAGTGGGATTTTTTAAAATCTCTTTGACATTTAACTTTTAATTATAAAATATAGTTTGCACTTTTTACATTAATTTTTACATTTTGTTTTTAACAAGTTGGAGCAAATTCAGTCCCAAGCTTTAATCAATCATTAATCGAGACTTTTATAAGTACGAGATTTTTTATTCGAGATTTTTTTTCGAGATTTTCGTTAGAGATTTATCGTTAGTATGAATTTGAATTATCACCTAAAAAAATATTCGAGTGAATAAGAAAAAACCAGCGGCCAGAGAGAAATTGATAAAAAAACTTAGCTATACCTACTTACATTCATAATTCCTGAATTATTAATTCCCTGCCTTTTTATTTTCCTGCTATTAGTACCGGCGACTAGCGTCATAGTAACTATAACTATGGAAGATCATTAAAACAGGAAATCATTCCAAAGAAAAGGCTCCAGATTCTACCGAATTCCGAAACGGAATTCCGATTGTATGGCCAGCCAGAAGCAAACACAGAGTTTTCTTCATAAAAAAAGTTCGATACTGTATAATAAAACTTTTTTGAAAATTGAAACTTTTGATACTTATCACTAAACTCATAAATCTGTGATGTATTTATAAATCAGAACTTTTGTCTGAAAGATGGAATTGAAATTTTTCTAGATATTTTTTTACATTTAGAACTATTTAATTCTAAAACATGAATCCGGTAAGTAAAGTGCTTTTAGAAAACAGTCTTTAATTGGAAATTAGGGTTACGTTTTCGAAGATTTTCGAGAGAGTTGGAATACATAGGTCAACAATGTGAAAGAACCGATTTGGTCAACATAACTGATAAGTTTGGCTTTTTAAAATCTGTGAGGGCTATGCTCAAATATAATGCAAACAAAAGTGAATTGATGTTGTTCAAGGCAGGCTCGAAGAGCTAGGACACTGTCCCACCATCAGTCACAACACTATATGGCAGTGACCTTAAACGAGTTTCACGCTTCAAATATCTGAGTCTTTGGTCACCGAGGCACTTAAATATGATGATGGCATGGAAAGAGAGCGCTGGCCCGTAGGTTTGCGCGTTGCACTAGACAGGCTAAAACAACGCTTTTTAGAGCATACTTCTAATCATTTTATACGTGCAGCCTATTATGGGTCAAGCGTACTCAGAAATCTTGGGATGCCCTGCGTATCCAGTGCAATAATGCGTTCAGGGTGTTGATGGGGTTGCCGCGCTACTGCAGTGCATCGGGAATGTTTGTAGACGCAAGAGTGGATGGCTTTGCAGCGATTATGCGCAAAAGATCGGCGTCCCTGATGCGCCGCGTGCGCGCCAGCTCCAACAGCTACCTGCAACTCATTGCGGGGAGGATGGACACGGACTGTGCCTTCATGGAGCACTGGACAAGGGAGTATGTTATGCTTTCTTAGTCCAG
Organism: Epirrita christyi; assembly: GCA_951392215.1. Classification (NCBI taxonomy): domain Eukaryota; kingdom Metazoa; phylum Arthropoda; class Insecta; order Lepidoptera; family Geometridae; genus Epirrita; species Epirrita christyi. The sequence goes on along the minus strand of OX595857.1, from coordinate 4,929,269 downwards.
TGTCTCTTTATTAAAAGTTGTTGTTATTAAGTTAGTGTAGTAATTTTTGTTATTATTTTATTTAATATTTTTATATTCTAGTTAGTTAGTTTTGTTAGTAGTAGAACTTCTTGTGAATGAGTTCGTCCGGGGAAGTACTACCACTGTAGGTACCTATTTCTGCCGTCAAGCAGTAGTGCTCGCATTGCTGTGTTTCGGTTTGAAGGGTACCTACGGGGTGTCCATAGGCTACGGTAACTGCTTACCATGGGTGGGCCGTATGCTCGTTTGCTTGCCAAGTAGCATAAAAAAAACTTGCAAACTATGGACTATTGTATGTATTTTGTGTAATCTGTGTGTACCTAGCCTGAAATAAATTATACTATTATTATTACTAATATAATAACATACAATACCTGAATGATTTGCAAAGCCATACTTGCAGATTCTTTCAGTTTTGGCATCTAAATGGCTTCTCTAGCATTCACCATTCTCAGTCTGAGGCCTACACCCATTTCAATTCCGTTGTTATCTAGCTGTAGTTCTTGATATTATCTTATGGAGTCGGTTTCATAATTTCCATCTAGCTGGAATTACTATGACTATGGCTGGTCATACAGATACTTGCTACCTTTACTCATACTCGTTTCAGCCAAGCCCGGACCCAAAATCTGCGCCAAACAGCAGTCAGCAGGGCTCAACACTTACACCAACAGGCAGTGTGGATGAATTATATGAAGAAATTATAACTCCGGGCATTCATCACACCTTCAAGGTGGTCGCTCTGACACAGGCGGAAGAAGATGCCTACGACTGTGTGAAACATCGCACTGGTATTAAGTTGACGGGGTAACTATACATCTTTTCACTGCTGGCAATTCTCTATTTTTCACAAAATACCTGAGAACTTATGATTATGATTATGATTATATACACCATGAAAAATGGTGTATAATCGCCTTGCTCGCTTTATGGCAGATTAGCATGAGGCCAGATTAGCCTTAGGACAGAGCTTAAAGGCCTTAGGCAGAAATTGTACAGTCAATGGCAGATTCGATAAGAGTTTTCTATTTTCTTTTGTTTATGAGCGAATTTCTTATTTTTTTTTAACCGACTTCACAAAAAGGAGGAGGTTCTCAATTCGGTTGTTTTTTTTTTTTTTAAATGTTTGAGTACCTCATATCTCCGGCGTTTATTAACCGATTTGGAAAATTATTTTCTTTATTTGAATAGATATACTTCCAGATTGGTCATATTTTTTTCAGAATCCATCTCTGATGATGGGATCCATGAGGAATTGAGGGAACTCCTAAAATATTGTAGGCATACATATGACGATTTTGATATTTTCAGCAACAAACCAAGCATTTGCATTCAGAAAGTATCATAATCCTTTCACCACTATGGTTCTTTCATCATTTTTTTTTCATCCAAAATTATTTAGTCGAATACAATGGCGGAAGTCGGTTTTTTAAATGAAAAGTTATTACTTAAACTATGTATATTGTACGTCCTAGATGGGCAAACTGTTTTAAACTTGTACTTACCTGTAGGTATACCATCGTTTGTACAACAGTCGAACAATAAATCTTTTTCTGATTTCTGATTTCTGTTCTAGGTTCATTGGCTCTGTGGCCCACATAGTGAAAGGCGCTTTGGGTGCTGGTATCTTAAGTGGGCATGTTGCCTACATGCACGCTGGCGTTTACGTATCTGTGCCTGTCACTATTCTTGTCGGAATTTATTTGGGATATTGTGCAATTGTAAGTCATCATCATTATCATTTAGCAGATATTAGTAACTTGCTGTGGGCATAAACTTCCCTCATGTAGAATGCCAATAATAATTTATGCTGGTTATGGAGATAGCATGCTCCGAATTACACTAGGTACGTGATAGAATACGAAACGAGGGTATCCTTAGCAGAACCAAGATCATGTAGCTGACAAAATTTGCCAATAGAACCATCAACCGTATTGGGTAAGTAAAGGTTCTTGAGTGGCGACCACAAACCAAGAACCTGGACAACGCAGCTTAGGAGGCCCCCCTTTCGATGGGCTGACGACATTTTAAAGATTGGAAAGTGGAATGGAATAGTTTCGGAGATATGCAAACTTTCATATACCACACTGCTGGTGCCCGCTACTTCGTCTGCGCAGGATTAGTATTTTGATTAGCTTATATTAGCGTGGCGTAGAAAAGAACTAATATTTTACTTTTTTGTAGGACTATTTAAGATAAACATTTCCATCAAACATTACATATATGTGTAGTTCTTCCGGTTTTGTAGCGCACGCCAGAATAGCTCGCAGATGGTAGATTTTTTCCTACTTGAAATTTATCGTCATGTTATGGACAATTCACACAATATCTTTATAAATTGTAGCTTATGTGTTATTCTGATGTATAAGCTATACTATTGTAAAGTTTCATTAAAATCCATTCAGTAGTTTTTATGTGAAAGAGTAACAAACATCCATCCATGGATGGATGGATAGATATCCATCCATCCAGTAGGATAAAGGTCACGGAACCCAAAAACACTTTTTTGATGCGTGTACACAGAGGCCCAATTCTCTAACTTAAAAACATTCAATTCGCAGTATAATCTCGTCTCAGTCGCGTGTCAGCTGTCACCTATATAGTAACTATTACTTAATCTTCGCATGCATACTCGAAGATTAAGTAGTAGTTACTATACGATACAGTGCGACTGACACGAGATTATATTGTGACTGGAATGTTTTAAAATTAGGGAATTGGGCCTCAAATGTAAACGTTGCAAAATAAGACGCAGATTAATATGCCTTACTGATTTGTTTACAGTTATTGGCCGATGCTGCGCAAGTCATGTACAAACGATTAAATTTACCTTCAATGTCGTATCCTGATGTTGGTGAAGCTGCAGTGTGTTGCTTCCCCAATAGGAAAGTTTCAAAGTACTCTAAACAAGTTAGGTAATATATTTTTCACACCACCTGCTCGACAATGTCCATACATATCATGCAACCTCAACGTAAAGTAAAGCATTGTCTCTCTAGGGATATAAAGTTGTATGAAACTCCCAAGACAATAAAGTGATTTTAATTTGGAACGTCAAATTCGTGTGGAGACTCGTGGAAAACTCTACGTAAAAAAATGCCCAATTATGGCATTGTAAAGAGGTTTGTTTGAAAATCGAACTGGCCATCATAAACGGAACTCAAAAAAAAAGAAAATAGTGCGTCTACAAAGAATGTGAAACGAAATAATCTTTTGTTTCACACTAAAAATCACAGCACCAAACACGACTGTGCGCGTGTTTGGTGCTGTGATTTTCAGTAAATTTTATTGCAATATTCATGTTGATAAAAAATTACAAACGATAGTGATTCTACTCCAGAGTTTATTAAAACAGACGCTTTAGAGATAATTGGATTTCATCTAGGTACTACCGCAAAAATCAAAACAAGCCCTGGCTTTTTATTGTCTCGCAGAAGGTGTGAAAAGTAGAGTATTCTCCTCTGGAATAAAGCCTATCTTCGTCTTGGGCGCCCAAGATTCTTTGGAAATGGGTCGTTTCGAACCACGGGAAAAAAAAGACTATGCTCAATTTGTAAGTCCGATTTAGACACAAATCAAAAATATAAGGACTTTAGTTATTTATTTGTACAGATCCGGACAAGTGCGAGTCAGATTCGCCCACCGCGGGTTCAATAGCAATGGCCGACAGTTATAGCACCAGTCAATAACTCTTTGTTTGTTTTATGAATTCTTCGGTACTTTTCAATGGTTTCTCGTTTTCTTTTCGAAATTCGTATGTCACCTGATCTGCGTAATATTCCAGAGTAAAAGTTGGCATCCTTTTGTATTCCATTCAGAAATTGTGCAATATTGAGTTTAAAATACTGAAAACTTCATTGTTACTCTCTGCGATATGAATTATACTACTACTAAACTAAGATTACTAGGCTAAAGACCCTATTTATGGATCTAATCACAGTTTGTTTCATTGCCTCAAGTACTATTTTCTCGCAAATGTGTTGAAAAACTTTGTATGCCACACGTGCGGAAATTGGTATTTACAAACTCGTGACTATCGTTTATAAAAACCAACGTACCGCACTACCTATCACAAATAACTATAATCCCCTCTGGCCACGTGGTCCTACTGCCTTTGTCCTACCGATCGGACCACATGAACTTTTTTTCCGGTTGGTTCGATTAACTAATCGGACTATAGAAACTGACGTTTTCTTAGACCACGTAGTCCCACTAATCGGATCACGAGAACTTTTGATTTCCTGTTGGTTCGATTAACTAATCGGACTATAGAAACTGACGTTTTCTTAGACCATGTAGTACCGCTAATCGGATCACGCATTCTAGACATGAGAAATGTGACCTGCATACTGCGTATTAGGTAATTTCTTAGGAAATAATATAAAGACAATGTCAAATGTTAATATCAATAGATATAATATTATATCTGTCACGGACATTATTCCTGCTTTTCTTGCGAGAGATTGAAAGATTTATTATCAATATTGCAATTTATCGTCTGGTCGGACAAAGTCAAAGATATGTCGTCGTATGTAACGTCTCATACTAATAAAAGAGGTACTTAGGAATAATATTGTAAATAATATAGGGTACATTTTTATGCATATTAGAAAATTATTAACTTTTCGAGTGGTGAGAAATTGAGCACCATTAAAAATGAGTTCATGTGGTCCGATCCGTAGGACGAAGCGGAATTACAATTCCTTGTAATCCGATTAATCGAACTAATAGGAAAAAAAAGTTCATGTGGTCCGATCGGTAGGACGAAGCGGAATTACAAATCCTTATAATCCGATTAATCGAACTAATAGGAAAAAAAATTTCATGTGGTCCGATCGGTAGGACAAAGGCAGTAGGACCACGTGGCCAGAGGGCTATAATCAACCCGCTACCTCACGCATCTCAGCCAGCTACTCACCCGCTGCGCCACAGAGGTATCTAACCTGATTACTTATTTTCTATACTAAAACACACCTAATGCCAAGCTGTAGTGGACTGTTTAGCAGCTTAAGGCTAAAGGCTTGGCACAGACAAATTTCTTAGTTCCTAAAAATGTATTGTGCTGGTAAACGGTAACTTCAGCGTTATTTACTTTTGACTGCCTTCCTTAGTTTTTTATGTTCTCATTTACTATGTATCAGCAACTCCCTGCTCCGAGGCACCACACAGGCGCTTCCCTCCTAGTGGTAAGACGGATCATCAAAGTTATAAGTCAAGCCGTGTTTGTTGCATGATTCTTCTAGGCTTAGTCGCGTTGGAAGAGAAGTAATTTTAGTTTATAAGACGATTCAAAATGATCCTTGTGATTTCAGTGAATAAAATTATTTTGATTTGATTCAACTCGGCCAAGATGTAGAAAACATTAATTATTGCTAATGCTTGTGAATACTCTGTAAGCAAACAAGCATACGGCCCACCTGATGGAAAGTAGTTACCGTAGCCTATGGACTCCAGCAACACCAGAGGCATCACACGCGCGCTGTCGACCCTGAGACATAAAGATGAAAAGTTTCATGTGCCTGTAATTTCACCGGTACCCGTATTCTTCAAACCGAAACAAAGCACTGCCAGCACTACTGCTTGGCCGCAGAAATAGGTACGATGGTAGGTAGCTAGGTAGTACATCCCCGGACGAACTGTTTCACAAGAAGTTCTACTACTAACAAAACCACCAGGTAAAGAATGTCACCATTGTAATTCAAAATAGCATTTATTTTTTATTTTTAAATTAACTTTATTTTCTCCAGGTATCTAATTGACGCATTCATCGTACTAGACTTATTCGGAGCATGTACATGCTACCAGGTTATAATAGCCAAATCTATAAAACAGCTTGTGGAGGATACTCAATCGACTTCAATACATGGAATAGGTGAAGGTAAGAAATATTCGATTAACTTTTTTAACAACGTTATAAGATATCGTCAACTTTACTTGATGATGCTTGTGAGAGGGAAAGGGCATATCTGATTGGTAATAAAAAATAACGGGATACAATGTGCGTGGCGAATAAAAGTGTATGTAAGTTCTGCGAGGCGCACCTTCAACACGCATTCGATACCACACACGCACGGTGACTTAGACCATACCTTTATAATTTGAAGTACCTACCTACCTAGTATATAATATGTATAATAAAAAACATCTATCTGTGTATGTGTTTGTATTAAGTATATCAGTTGTCTAGTACCCATAACACAAGCTCTGCTTAGCTTGAGGCTAGATAATGTTATGTGAAATGTCCAGCATTTATTTATTTATTTATCTTTGTTTTTTTTGTCACAGGCTATCCAGGAATAAGAGTATACTTGGCAGTAATGATCTTACCAATCATTGGCATCTGTCTCATCAGGCATCTCAAATGGCTCGCTCCGTTTTCTCTTTTTGCGAATTTTATTATAGGTACCTACGTAAATTTGTTTATGATTTTATTTTTGTTTCAAATGTCCTACAACACGAAATCCACGAAGCCAAAATAGCTAAATAAAGGCCCATTTAGACGGGGAGAGTTTCTCGTCCCGAAGATACGATTATCGAAGGAATATAAAACATTTTTTTCGTCACAACAATCGCTCTCCTCGCTCGTTGCCTTGGGCGACAATTGCCTTGCAATGGAATATTATTATGTCCGTGTAAACAGAATTTCGAAGCAATAATCGAATTTCGAGATTTTATGCCAGTTGCTACCATGAGTGCAGTGCGCGAGGGTGTTTTAATTATATCTGCTCTTCTAAGGCCAGAATTAAATTGTTTTTTTTTTTTTTTTTTTAATTGTATTTAATTTTAGTTCAATGAACTTAATATTGTCGGCAGACCCGAATTTAACAGATTTTTGTGGCATTTTTACGAACAATATACTAGTAATCACTTAACTGGACTGACAAATCTCGCACTAAAAACGATTCAAACTGATTTGTACGATACTCTTATCAACTTGAAAATATGTCACAAGAGATCGTGTTTATACAAGTCGAGACTCTCATAAGCAAAAATCTGCTTACTATACTTTTGTTATGTAAACAAACATAGGCAATTATCGCCTAGCGATAAGTCATATGCGAATCTCGTATGACATAATCGCAGGCGAGATTTTAGTTCTTGCCTGTATGTAAACATTTTGATACGATTGTGTAATGTCGATTATTGCTTGTGATAGTAGCGTATGGTTTATCGCAAGGAAACGTACGAGAAACTCTCCCCGTCTAAATGGGCCTGATGCTATGTTTTGTGTAGCAGACTTAATAAACGGAAAAGTTGTGTGTTATATTTGTTACTCAATAAAGCGCTAACAGCTGTGGGGCTACTCTTGAAAACAGTTCCAATCGTAATCCAGTTCCAATCTCAATCCAGTTTCAACGCTTGTTTCACTCTTGAACCAAAGCGAGTTTGAAATCGAGATAGAGCACGCGATTGACTTTGCGTGAAGAGCAACAGAGACAGAAAGTCGATTTCATTTAGTTCCATAAAATTCAAATTTCAGTACCAAACGACCATGGAATCTAGTACTCTCAGACGACAAATGCCACTAAATCCTGAATTAGGATCGAGTAGAGCGTCAAGAGTAGCCCTGCAGAATTGAATTTGATGAAAGGGTCATGCATGCGCCCATACCCGTAGCCGTATAGTCTAACAGGTTTACAACAGGCGTAAATTTTGCAATCATTGCTTAACTTTTCTATGAGATAAGTGACGTTTGACAGCAATAATCGCAACTGTTACAAACCTGTCGTGAGATGGAAGGGTAGGTACCGGCACGCCTATTCTCTATCACACGCATAAACATCTAAATTCGTTTTTTTCTTCTTAAAACAAACAGAAACATTCATTGAGATTTGGTTACACCACACATTTGGTTAAGTACCTACATGCTTTTTACTTCAAATATAAATATTTTTTAGTAAAATCCATTTTACAAGTCAAACTTGATAATAATGCGCAAATTCACTACTCTTGGGGATAGACGCCTTCGAGGAGATCTTATCGAAACTAACAAAATTATGACCCATCATTACAATCTGCCAAACTTTCAAGACATTCTTAAGGAAAGATGATCTAAGACCCTCACGTGGTCCCCAGCTGAAGCTGTGACCCTGCCCCGTCTCACTTGCCGCCCATCACTTCTTCAGCAATTAGAGTGGTTAACATTTGGAACGCGCTATCAGATGACGTTGATACTGCCACTTCCGTCAATGCATTCAAAAACAAACTCGACATCTGGCTTAGAACAAATAAATCAGTACTCAAAAAAATTTACCAAATTACATATTTCAACTAATTTGTACTTAATTTTTAACACTGTTGACGTAGACACATCAGTGAAAGCTGCTCGTCTATAAATAAATAATAATAATAATAATAATAAATAAATCAAGTTATTCGTACTAAAACAACCTTGTTTTTCCAGTGCTCTGCATCGCCATGACGGTTAAATACGCCTTTATCCGTAACCCCACTTTTTCAAACATGAGGACCCACAACACGCTGGCTAGCGTCTTTGAGCTCCTCGGCAATATCGTGTTTGGTATGTCCTGCTCCGGGGTGGTGCTGCCTATCGAGAACCATATGCGGGATCCTAAGAAGTTCTCAAGTGCGCTTTCTGTAGGTAAGATTATTATGATGACATCCGGTGTTGCCCAAGAAATGTAACTTGGTTCCATACTCTTCATCATTTTAATGGATGAGAGTAGACCACCGCTCTTTCTAGAACTTTGGGTTTCTTGAATGACTCGTGTCTCGAATTCTTTTCTTCCTCATACTTATACAAGCTGTAGTATGAGCTGAGATTTTCACGCATGGTTATGACACGGGCCGCTTCAAGAAGAATGTTAAATGTTTTTTTAGGGTAGTTAATGCATCAACAAATACACCAGGTTGTCAGTGCATATAAGCAAAGGTGACCATATTGAATATCAAGTGAGCTGTAAGTTAATTTGTGTATTTGAAAACGACATTTTATTGATGGTCAGCTAATTGAGGGGAGAAATAACACGAGGACCTAATCAATCAATAAATTGTTTTGTTTCTTTCCGATGTTCAATGTACGTCAGAGGGAAAGGATAATCTGTTTTTAATAATACCAGTAAATTAGTATGCCAAGAAGTCAGTGGATGGAGGCGACTCAATACCGTTCGTCGTAGCATTCTAGAGGGAAGGCCTATATGTCCATCAGTAGACTTCTACAGGCTGATTATGATGGTGATAAGTATGTCAGAAAGATAAGTAGGATAAGTATACTTCCCCTTATTCATAATCATTTTGCAAACCTATTTTAGTTAAAAATGCTTTTGTTGTATTCTCTCTTATGTAAAATGACATAAGTCAACACAAGACAAAAACTATTTAAGCTATCAAAGGTTTAAAAACTGATTATGAATAAGAAGGTTAGACTAAAAATCTATTGTTATCATAATAACTTCTCATTCATTCACTTTTTTATGCGAATGATTAATTACAACTAATTTTACATACCTTGTGTCTATAATTTCATTCAACAATACTAGATTCAACACTTTTTTTCCAGCTATGGTATTTGTAGTCACTGCTGAAATAATGGTCGCCTTCTTTGGTTACGCTGGCTACTTGGAGCATTGTGAATCTCCTATTACTGTCAATTTTCCTATGACTTTGTAAGTATTATATATTAGTCTACTCTTAATTGTTTCTTATACGAGATGTATCCAGAGGTATGTTTTCAGTTATCTGGATTTTGATCAGATAACTTGATCAATGAAAGCTAGCAGTATTTTCTACCTACATGATTAAATTAGGTTGCCTGCTCTTTAGCTGCTACAATTCATGCAGGCCATGGTTGAATGTTTATCTGCTAGGATGTGCGTGAGATGTATTTCTAACTTTTATGAAAGATCATAATCCAGATGAATCGTCTATAAGGCTGGATCAGATATTCGTTTCCAAAATAATGATCCGTTACATACGATTCTATTTTAAGCTCTTTCTTATTGTGTTCGTATTCGTTATTAACATTATTAATTAGATATTTGTAACAATGCAAAACTTAAGAAACCCAATTGTTAAAATTTTGATGTCCTTAATGTTCTCATACATGACTTATAGCGCGCGCCGCTACGGTAGAAGATCTAACAAATTGCGTGATTTGTGTGTGATACCTCTAATAATTTTAAGACACGAAATAGTCTATGACGATTTTTTTACCTGATTCATAAACGGTTTTTCTTGATTCCTATTTCCATTCTGAACGAACCAATTTCAGATTTTGCGTTGTTTTACTAATATGTATTAACACAGGTCCATTTAATTTATTTTCGTTTCCAGTTTTCCAAAAGTCTTAAAAGGTTTAATAGCCGTTATGCTCTTCATCACCCACGCCCTGAACTTTTGGGTGCCCTTCAACCTGATCTTCCACTATGTCAAAAAGCATCATAACGGGAACCTGGTCATGTGGGAGTCAATATACCGGGCGATGTTCGTTGTTATGATTGCATTGATTGCTATTGCATTTCCCGATGTCAATGCTTTAATTGGCTTTGTAAGTATCTATTCTCTTGTGCAAACCTTTGCATGAAACAAACCTCGGCAAGGCACACTGAATACTTGACAAATAGAAAACTCTGAATTAAGGATTATGACTTTCTTATATAGGTACTTTAATTGGAATAGGACCTAAATTTTGTTGAATAAGTCTCCTAAAACTATGTTACAAAATGTTTTTTTTTTCGCTTTTATAATGTGAACAGTTACGGAATAGTACACGCAGCTGTCATCTTTCTTTGATCTAGGTCAAGACATTTGTATTCCATCTACAGCCACATCGTCACTTACCACTAAGTGAGATTCCGGTCAAACGAAGGTCTAAACTTAGGTAGGCAAGTAGGTACTTATGGAAAAGCTTTCTTGTACTTATTCGTATTTATTGATCGAGAGTAACGGGTGTATCCCACTATTTCCATCAGGTATTTCTATTGATAGAAATACTAAGACTGATGCTTCCAATGCTAGCGTCCGCGGCAAAAAAAAAACACTGCATCACCTCTTACCACATAGAAACTATTTATTTATTTCCAAACTATTTATTTATTTCCTCTAGATAATACCTTCGGTTTCATACGCGGCTGAATGGGAGAAAACCTCATGAACAAAGTAGTAATTGACTCGTGGAAAGAGTTTTATTTCTATTTTATTCTATTGATTAAATTTTCATTACCTCTTTAGAATTTTATTTATCAGTAGTGTATCAGGACGTCATAAATATAAAAGTGGAAACAGATTCTCAAAAGCGAACTAACACCACCAATAACGAAATTATTAAATCAATCTTTTGACGAGGGAATTTTCCCTGATAACCTTAAAGTAGCAAAAATTAGACCCATTTTAAAGAAAGGTAATTCACAAAAAGACACGAGCAGCTACAGACCTATTGCACTTTTACCTACCATATCTAAGATATTCGAGAAAACTATGTGTACCCGAATAAATAGTTTCTTGGAAAAATACAACCTGCTTGATAATTGCCAATATGGCTTTAGGAAAAACCGCTCGACTGCGCTCGCGGTTTATAATTACTCGCAAAAAATTTATGACTTGTGGAATGAAAAGAAATATGCCATCGGTATATTTTTAGATATGACAAAGGCATATGATAAAGTTAACCATCAAATTTTATTACAAAAACTTTACGGGTGTGGAATTAGAGGAACAGCATACAAATGGCTTAAATCTTATCTAACTAATAGAAAACAACTGGTACAGATAGACCACTATAACGCAGACACGCAAGAATCAGAAAGCGTCCTATCAGATATACAAACAATGAATACATCCATACCACAGGGAAGTTTACTCGGATGTACCCTTTTTCTGATTTATATAAATGACTTACCTAAATTCATTGATACTACCTGTGTTCTCTTTGCGGATGACATATCGCTGCTCTTCAGTAGCACAATCAATATTGACATCAATTATATTAAGACTACATTTGAAAGTTGTGAACACTGGCTACGGGATCATAATCTAGAAATAAATTATAAAAAAACAAAAGTTGTACAGTTTAGGATGCATCAAAGAACACGCTTAGACCTTAGCACACTAACAAATGTACTAAACATTGAGGCTAAAGACGACTTCACTCTTTTGGGAATAACCTTAGATACGAATTTAAATTTTAAAAAACACATAGAAAGAACAAAAACAAAACTTAGTAAATTTATATACGCGCTGAGTATCTTAAAGGCAAATACATAATGCTGCCCTCTCTGCATATTACGCCCACGCATTCTCGTCGTTTAATTACGGAATCGTTTTATTGGGCGAGAGTGTAGAATTCAAGCAGCTTTTTGTTATGCAAAAGAAGTGCATACGAATCCTTGTAAACATTCCGAACCGTGTAAGCTGTAAGCCACACTTTATTGAAAAACAAATACTTACGCTTCCGTGTATCTATATCTTGCAAGCAGCGGCATTTGTTAGGAAACATAGACAGTATTTTAAATCGAACTTACAACTGAATGAAAATTATAATAGGCGGAAAAGAAATAAATTGATGTTACCCATGACTAACTTAAAAACAGTGGCTAAAAGTCCAAATTTTAGGCTCATTAAGATTTTCAATAAAATACCAGAAGAATTAAAAACAGAAATTAAGGACCAGTTATTCTATAATAAGTTAAAATCCATGCTTTTGAGAAAATGTTATTACTCACTTGATGAATTTATTAGTGACAAATTATAGGATGTTTATATTATATGTTCTGATGTAAAAATTAGTTAGTTAATTCCTGTTTTTGACTAGCCTTCTCATTAACCTATTTAATTTAATTGTTTTGTCGTATACCCAAGCTACAAACTGACATAGATATTATTGATTTGACTTGCCTATACCTTCTTTTAGTTTTTGACATATTATTGTATTGTATACATGCGAGATATTAAATTTGATAAACCTACCTATTTCTACTCTTATGTGATTATGACATTGTTTTAAATTGTTTTGACTTGTATTTTAATAACTAACATAAGTATTGTCCTATAATTTTATTCTTGATCTTGACTCCAAATTGCAGCGCCCTGACGGGGTTCATGTACCTACCTGACTAACAGTAAATATAAGACCAATTACTAACTATATTGTATGTACATGAGAGCAATAAATAAATACAAATACAAATACAAATAACACAACTGCGTTTTTTTGCCGCAATAGAAATAATGGGATATAATTTGGAATAAAGATAGTCCCACTTTTTCTATTTTGTATTTCCATGGAAATAGTGGGATATACCCAGAGTAACAGACATGAGTTCGCTCAACATACGTTGTCTTTCAGATCGGCGCATTCTGCCTCTCAAACATGGCCATCATCATGCCAAATTTCATCAGCCTACTGGTGGTCTGGGACCGACCCGGCCTTGGCAAGTACAAGTGGAGGCTTTGGAGAAGTATCGTGCTAATAATTACCGGGTTTATCGTCCTCATTTGCGGCTCGTACGTCAGCGGTGGGCAATTGTTAGAAGCTATGTATCAATGAAAAAAACAAAATCGTTACAAGTAGGTACTTGCTAAATTTTTGTTGACCTTTGTGACAGTGAGAATTGTTTAGTTACTACTAAAACATGCCTCGCAATTCTAGTTTTCAGAACTAGTGATAGCTGTTATGCAGACAAATGTATAAGAAAGTGTAACGATTACCAGAATAATAAGTACTTACGCAATGTCTAATGTGTTTTTGTTAGTAGTAGAACTTCTTGTGAAAGAGTTCGTCCGGGGAAGTACTACCACCGTACCTATTTCTCCCGCCAAGCAGTAGTGTTCGCATTGCTGTGTTTCGGTTTGAAGGGTACGGGTGCCGGTGAAATTACAGGCACTTGAGACTTTTCATCTATATGTCTCATGGTCGGCAGCGAGCGTGTGATGCCTCTGGTGTTACAGGCGTTCATAGGCTACGGTAACTGCTTTCCATCTGGTGGGCCGTAAACTTGTCTGCCGTTTATTCCAATCTTTTCTACCAACAGTTCGATAGTCTAACAGTTTGGACAAAAAAAATCCAAACCGTTAGCCTGACCTGTCGAACAGATTGGAATTTGGATTTTCGCTCAGTTTTGTTCCATATAGTACTACCGCATGTGAAGTACAGTGCAATCAAAAAGAAAAACTTGAATAAATTATTATCAATTTTTATTCGTTTATACAAAAAAGTCAATTGTTTGTATTGCAAGTAACCTGAGGTGTCCTGGCTAAATAAATTTTCCTCATTTCATTTAGCATCTACGGTAAATTGAATGGGTTAAACTTAACCTAACCTAACCAATTTAACTGAATTTTGGTGAATAGGTCCCAACTTAGCATAGTAATGGTGTCGATTTGACATTACCACTTTCTATAGCTAAAGTTAATTTTAAAGACTCTATTTTAACTAAGTTTTAGAAATTCTGCATTTGAGTTTCTCCTTCTTACTAAAATAAACAACGGTTGACACCCGCCTTATTTGAGTAAACCATAGACAATTTAGTGTTTCTATTTCTTGGCAGATAAAGCTGTTAGCGCACAGAGTGGGGCCAATACATAATTTCCGAAAATTATCGGTTATTTTGCAAACCATTAAAACTACTGAAAATGTATTGAAAAATATACTTTTTTCATGGTTTTTGGTTTATTTGAAGATAGTTATGCCTGCAGCTGTATATTTCATAGCGTTTACCACTAAATAAGGAAATGATGAACTATATATTCAATTTATATCTGACAGCATCGCCAGCGCGCCACTAACTTTAAATACTGTTTGCACCGCCCAGCTAGCGCCCCGTCATGTAATTATCTGTATTTGTTATAAACATTTATGTAATACCGACCTCCATGGTGCGGCGGCCTTTGTTATATGTCTACATGTGATACAAATTATGAACCTCCTAGCTCACAGTTGGCAAAGGAAAGTTGAGAAGTTGATGTTAGTAGTAGAACTTCTTGCGAAAGAGTTCATCCGGGGAAACACAAAATAAATTGTGAGGGAAGTACTATCACCTTCCCTTTTTGTGCCGCCAAGCAGTAGTGTTCGCATTGCTGTGTTTCGGTTTGAAAGGTACGGGAGAAATTACAGGTACATGAGACTTTTCATTTTTATGTCTCCGGGTCGGCAGCGTGCTTGTGATGCCTCTGGTGTTGCAGGATACGGTAACTGCTTTCCATCAGGTGGACCGTATGAATGTTAGCTTGCCAAGTAGGTAGTATAAAAAAAAGACTGATTCGTATTCGCGGTAGGTTTTAAGTACCACACATGGTGGTGCGGTCCATCCCCTTGCGTAATCCCTTCGTCGCCTTTAAAGAGGCCAGCATAGTTATTGTATCCTCTTTGGAGACCAGCACGGCAAGACGGCAACAAAAGCTATCACCATATTATTGTTTTAGGGCAAGATAAATAAAAACTTTTAAATTACTTTGTAGGTACCTATATAGTTATGTAGAAGTTAGACTACAATTTTAGGAACCAGCCAATTAAAATGTTTTTTTTTTAATGTTGAATGGGTCAGATGCATCCCAAACGAGCGTTCTCTATCCTTTAGTTTGTGCTCGTTCCTAAAGAATTCTAGTGTTGAGACACGTAAACATATCAGTGGGGACTTCTATTACCCAAGTAAAATGCATCTATCACTTTTAGAATACCTGCCTGAAGCATCAATCACTACAGCAACAACGAATTCTTCGTGTATATTTCGGTAAAACGGGTTTTGATTCGAATTATTATAATTTGCTTATTTAGAAGGGACCTTTTCAGGTGGCTTTTAAATTAGTAAGAAATTTCCTAATATTACGCCAAACTGACAGCTAGCTATTGCGTTTCAAATGCAGAATAACTAAGTTTATTATCTAAAATGACCGATGACGTCAAACTTTCTATTTTACAGAATTTTAGAAATAGAGTCGTTTCAAATGCCGACACGCGTTATGTCAGTTTTAGTTGGCTTTAGTTTTAGCGAGTGCAATCTCAAATCGACACCAATGTACTACTTTTAATCGGGTTATTAAGGGGCCAGCGGAAGATAAAATGTCCATCAAAACGCAATACCAAAATCATTTGTAATTTAAACATATTTCCGCCATATAAAGTCATTAAGGATTTGGGTAGTATTTATCTAGGTACCTGGATATTTCTTGTTTCAAAATAAAATGAAACCAAAATGCACAATATATAACCTAAAACGAAATGTAAGCGAATTCCATTTTGTATATTTTTACGACATGTTTTATCTTATTTGTTTCGTATTAAATGGTAAAATAACGTACTTTCTAGTATTCTGTGATTAGGAACATAGCATCGTCATACATTGTCAAGTTACAAAATAACAACAAGATATAAGTTTTATTCATTATTTTTGGTATTACGGAACACTACCTAATTTGTTACAAATACCGAACGGCTAGGACACCCATCGCGCATGCAGGGGAAGTGGCCCCGGTTCCAAACAGAGACAGCTGATTTTTGCACTCGCTTCAAATTGAATTTGCTTGCGGCCTTCGCCGGCCCCTAAAGGTTTAAGGTTCACATCTGTGGCGCGGTGGGCGAAGATTAGCCTGCGAGGCGGCAACACAGGAGGTTGCGGGTTCGATTCCCGCCTCGGAACAAATATTTGTACAATCTGCAGATATTTGTTCAGGGTGTTCTGGGTATTTTTCTATGTATAATAAAAAATATCTATCTATGTAATGTTATTGTATTAAGTATATCAGTTATCTAGTACCCATAACACAAGCTCGCTGCTTAGCTTGGGGCTAGATAATGTTGTGTGAAATGTCCAGCATTTATTTATTTATTTATCTTCTTAAAATATCCCATACGATACAATTTTAGCTTATCTAACCGCAGGAAAATGATGGTGTACAATAAAAACAGTGTAAGTATATAAATAAAAGTTATATTTTCTCATTTATTTCTCATTTATCCCTTATGATCGAATTACCTTAAACGCGAGATGCCAATGAGGGCATTATACCTAAACATGAGATTTGCCAAAAAAGCTTTTTATCCTAAATGTAAGATGCCAAATGAAGCATTATGCCTAAAATGTGAAATTGACAAAGAAGCAGTTTGTCAAAAATTTAATTACCTGTAAAGCAGTTTGCCTGAAATACAAGCCGGTCAAGAAGCGGAAAGTCAAATATCTTAGTTGACTGTTAGCAAAGCCTTATATACATTCACCTTTGTAGGCATTTAACCACTTAGGCATTTTGTTTTGTAGGCATCCACTTTGGACAAACTGCTTCTTTGTCAATTTCACATTTTAGGCATACTGCTTCAATTGGCATCTTACGTTTAGGGTAAACAGCTTTTTAGGCAAATCTCATGTTTAGGTATAATGCCCTCATTGGCATCTCGCGTTTAAGGTAATTCGATCATAAGGGTCATTTATCACATACAAAAGAGTAGGAGAGACTCTAAGCTTCAGAGCTACGTTGTAAAGCCTTGATCTTGGTGGTATATCTGCTTGTATGGCTTCCTGTAAAGAAACATTGTATGGGTTACTTTTATATTACGATATAAAAGTAACCCATACAATGTTTCTTTTAGGCGTGAAGTTCAGCGGGAAACTATTTTCTGGGTCATTCTTTCAAAACAAAACAATCAAAAATTCCACTTCTTAACCGTGCTCCGGTTGTGTAGTCCGGCCAGTCGGACTATGAAAAATTTGTTTTTCCGCGGCACAGGTCACCGCTCCAAGGGAAAAAAAAAGTGTCAGCTGTCCGGTCAACCGGACCATGGTAAATGGTAATCTCATAGTAATAAATGCATGTAATCTTTTGTAAAAAATATACTTTCGTATGTTAGATTTTTGCCAGCCAATATGATAGTCTTAATAATTTTAACGTAAGTATATACAGGGCGTAAAAAGACTACTCCCGGAAACTAAAACAGTGCAATTCCATCATTAAAAACACGATAATAAATAAAAAGGTCAAAAAAAGCAATGAAAACCACATGTTACTCTTAGGTTATGTCCTGACTTGTTAGTCTTAGGTTATGTCCTGACTTGTTTCTCTTAGGTTTATGTCCTGGCTTGGTGAACGAGCATAATATATCATCATTATAATCACCCGATCACTTTTTTTATACTACTTGGTAAGCAAAAAAGCATAGGGCCCACCTGATGGAATGGAAAGTAGATACCGTAGGCTATGGACGTCTGCAACACCAGAGGCATCACACGCGCGCTGCCGACCCTGAGACATAAAGAAATTTCACCGGCACCCGTACCTTTCAAACCGAAAACACAGTAATGTGAGCACTACTGCTTGGCAGCAGAAATAGGTACGGAGGTTAGTACTTCCCCGGACGAACTTTTTCACAAGAAGTTCTTTTACTACCAAAACATCACTGTGTGGGATTGGGACTATGTAAGTGACTGTTGGGTGTTATGATATATTTTATTCTATGAGGATGTCCAATAGGGCATCAGCTGATATTGATGAAGCAATGCGCCATATAAAGTCCAAAAAGTACATTGAGAGGTACAGCAACGTAAACGCCAGCCTTCATGTAGGCAACATGGCCGCTCAAGATACCAGCTCCGAGTGCACCTTTCACCATGTGGGCCACAGAGTCGATGACCCTGCAAAATATAATTTGTACAAGTGGATCATCATCATCATCACCAGCCTTTAGACCTCTGCTGGACGAGGCCTACCCCATAAATACAATAAGGGGAATGGGAAGTTTTCTGACAGCTGAAAGAAAATAGTTCTAAATCCATGCATAGATGGCGCAGTCCTGATATGGTTGTCTAAATTTTGTCGGTCAGCCACCAACTGTCAGTGTCACTGACTTCACTCGCTCATGCTGTTCGTTGGTGAAGTAAAGTAAGTATCTAAGTAAAGTTTTTGTTGAAATTCTGATGTATTAGACTTGAAAAACGAGCTTCGGAATCGCAACGCGAAACTTGGAGGAAAAAGAGAGAAAACAAAGAGAATTGCTTTTGCAAAAACTTCAGAAGACAACCATTTCAAGTCACCGCCATCTACCGGAATTTTAAGAACTATTTTTTTCTTTTTAATTGCCTCTCTGAAAACTTCCCAAGCGGATTGGCGATTGCAGTATAATTGGCTACCAAAAAAGTCCTATGTACTTAGTTATAAATAATTCCCAGTACCTATAAAAAAGAATTAAATTGATCGTGGATTAGTATCTTTTAGGGTAAAAACTACTTTAAACGGAAATTACTATCAATTTGACGACATATGTGGCGCGGCGGGCGAGTAGCCTGCTGAGATGCGAGAGGTTGCGGGTTCGATTACCACTGCGGTGCAGAATATAATTGAATATAGAACTAGTGGTTCGCCCCGAACTGAGACCTCGCGATAACACCTTTATCAGCCCGACTACTTAACCAAGTAATTTCAATTTTTTCTATTATTATTTTTGAAAATTTTCACCTCGAGGTCTACCAGTACAGTACAGGATCTATCAGTAACAACTCTAATTTCCTACACATCATCGAAATAACCTTTGAATAGGGTTAAGCAACGGGGCGTAATACTACATACCTGTTAGTACCTATATCAAGTACCTGACGAATTAATTGATAACGTCCTTTTGACGAAAACCATAGAACTCCAGAGTCATTCAAATTCCTAGAAATGGGAGGTCAACAATGGATGTTATAATGGTTTTTGTTTTATGGAGTAAAAGTTTCTAAATTCTTCAGTTTCTGACTTTTCCCTGTAGTTGTGACACAAAAGCCACAAGCATACCAAATTTCAGCATTGTGGGATTGCTAGAAGTACCCTAGAATTTTTGATTTTTACGTTTTTTATTTTCCCTAATATCTCGAAAACTACAAAGGCTCAATACTTATTAAAAACAGTTTTGAAATGTCCAACCAAAGCGCTTTCATTAGACACCCCACTTGATCTGACTGTCTCACTTTTATTTTTTTTACCCCCTCTTGGACCCCAATATCTCAGCAACCCCCTGACCGATATAGCTCATAACCTTACCTACAAATTGTACCAATACTATCTACCCCCATACCAAATTTCATGAAGATCGGATTAACGGTTTGGAAGTTTTCATCGGACAAACATACATACATACACACATACATACAAACGCCGATTCTTCCAACTTGACTCAGAGAACTCGCTTCGCTCGTTCAAATATATATTCTATTCTATTCTGCGGGACATTTGTATGATCTGCAAATATTTATTCCGGGTCTGGGTGTTATGATACCAAGGTACTTGTAGTTTCTGATACCCACGACACTGATGTGAATCCTACGGTGGAATCATGACTATGTTTGTGACTGCTGTGTGTAGGTATTATAAATGTAAATGACATGTAATTAAATAATTTGAAGAATATTATTGATTAAAAAAAACCATAATGTTATTTAAATAACAATATGGTTTTTTATGGCAGAAAAATAAAAAACATTCACATCAATATTCTTCCTCTTAATAATCTTATAAATAATAATAAATATTCGTTTTTATATCACATAATCCTAATCGTATTTAAATAAAAGCTAAGGCACCTAGTATCTTTTAAACTCTCGCGATTAGAACACATATTTATTATATTGTTGTTATAATAAATAAAGGCATCTACTTAGGGTCTTTCGAGAATAAGATAATTGGCAGCAATAAAATAATGATGGTTACCTCGTGCGATGAGCTGTAGGGCGATAGCTGATATAGTCGTATGCATCTTCTTCTGCCTGTGTCTTAGCCACCAGCCTGAAGTTGCCTCGTGGTGAAGGTGCGACTTCGGGACTTGTATTAGTTGCCTGAAACAAGAATATTAGTAAACGTGCTGTGTAAAATGCTGGAAACGACTCGATGGGACATCAAAAACTGCAGCTAGATCAGAAAGGAATGACATTGGAATGGGGGTTGGCCTCAAAGAATAATTAATGGTAGAGAAGCACGTTTTGATGGTCAAAACCTGGAAAAAGATTAAAGGGCGGTGACAGACCTGCTGATTCTTTTGTGCCTAGAACAGCAAAGGAAGGAATTTAAACCGGGTTCATTGTCACACACTAACCGGGCGCCGGGCTTTCTCGAGTCGTAATCTAGTGCTTGTTTATGATGACTTAGGCTCTTTCTAAACTGTCAGATCGTTCTGATCAGCGATTAAGTGTTATGTTAGCTCTAATAACGTGGAATGCAGGAGATAATGAATAACAGCTGATAAAACGTGGATTTAAATAAAAGCAGACATAACTTATATTTTCGTTTTATTCTCTTTGACAATGTACAAAAGTATATTGAATGACAGACAAAAGGAATATAAATTGAAATGTAGAAAAATAAATTTATACAGAACAAAAAGGTTGATATCAAAATCAAACAGACTCTTTTTATTCTAACATTAAGACGGTTGCTTGCTGACCGGGCGGGCGTTCTTGTAGGTTCGGTTCCTTAGATGTGTGACCCCCGTGTCGACTCCCGATTTCAATTCTTTTCTTTGCTGGTTCTAGGTAGAAAAGAATGTAACCGCGGCAGGTCCATGACCGCCCTAAGTGTGAGCGGGCTTTGCGAATCGATCAGGTATTGTGGGATGTTACCATCCCATTTCTTTCTCAAAAATCTCCTAAAACTTAACAGTAACCCACAATTAAAGACTGTTTTCAAAAACACTCCACTAACGTACTCATGCTATATGATTTAAATAGTTTTAGATACATTTAAAATATCAAGAAAAATTTACATTTCCTCTCAGTCAAAAGTATAGAGAAAATAAAATACTACGTTTTAGTCAAAATTTAAAAAAGTTTTGTATACCTAAAGCAGAAAACTTTTTCGAAGCCACTTTTGCTATACTTAATAATAAATAAAAGCCAAGCGCGTGTCTGATCACGCAAAGTGAAGGCTTCCGAAGTCAGTATGGCTAAGTTACGGGACAGCGGGGTATACATAGTTGAAGAAAAACTGGTCAGGTGGTCAACAATCCAAATATACCCTAAAAACCGTTGATTGCACCCCATCCCCCATGAGTGATGCATTCTATTTAGGATCTTTTCTTGACGTCGTACATTATGATAAATAATGGTATAAAAGACAAACACACATACCTCCTAACAAACAACAACATACCCCACAAGAAGCGCTACGGGTTACGTTTAAACGCGGGTAGGTAATAAATAATGATGAGAACACAAAGATTTTTGTAGCTGCTGGTATAATTATAAAGACCGGTACTATGTAATATTATAATAAATAACGTATAGGTAAATATGTTATAAAAATTGAATGACCCGGGTACCTTTTTATCCATTGGGTCACAGTCCTATACCATGTTCGATAATGACCGTGAATGACTGTGATAAATGAACTTCATCTAAAGGGTTTATAATCTTGATAAACAGACCGGTTGGTATCAGATTTCCTTGCATTTTCAGTCCTTTGTCCACATAGCGAATGTTGTCGCACTCGTTTTCCTTTTCCGGAACACGATCGAATGTGACGTCAGTACCACGCGGCAGCATCGGAACAGACTCGGACATCGAAGCGGCCTCGGCGGAAACGACCGATGACCGACCATGCGGCGTGAAACTCGAACGGAGCAAAGGAAGCGGGTCACTCTTTTACCGCTCGTCATCAAGACAACAGGGCTAATATTCTTGTGTCTATCTTTGTGTAAAATATATAAAAGTAATGTATAATATAATAACTAGAATATATTCTCTGTACATAGCTATTTCTAAATATGTAGATAATTATCGTGTTTCTTTTACGAATAGAAGAAATAACCTACAAAAAGGAAAGAATGAAACAGCATAAAATAGGTAGTCTGTGCAGAAAGAGTCCCGTCGTGAGATTTGAGGGCGCAGCCAATCAGGCTAATGTAATTGAAATTATAATGGAAGGATAGAAACTCATATATATAAAAATAAATTATTATATTAAATTATATTTATTTATTATTTTTATTCGGTATTTAAAATCAAAAATCAAAATTGATTAATTCAGTAGGATTTTTTAAATATCTTTGACATGAAACATAAAATATAGTTTACACTTTTTACATTAATTTTTACATTTTGTTTGTACCGAGTTGGAGCAAATTCAGTCCCAAGCTTTAATCAATCATTAATCGAGACTTTTATAAGTATGAGATTTTTTATTCGAGATTGTTTTTCGAGATTTTCATTAGAGAATTGTCATGAATTTGTATTATCACCAAAAAAAAAAATCGAGCGAATAAGAAAAAACCAGTGACCAGACAGAAATCGATAAAAAAACTAAGCTACCTCAAGCAAGCTCAAGTCAAAGTCAAGTCACAAAGAACTTTATTCATTGAAATCACAAGGATCATTTTGAATCGTCTTATATAAAATTAAATTACTCCTGTTCCAACGCGACAAAGCCTAGAAGAATCAGGCAACAAACACGGCTTGGCTTACATAAATGGTCCGTCTTACCACTAGGTGAGAAGCGCCTGTGTGGTGCCTCGGAGCAAGGAGTTGCTGATACATAGTGAATGAGAACTTAAAAACCTTAGGAAGGTAGTCGAAAGTAAATAAACATCAACAAAAATATGCAAGACAGCACACCCTACGCTTGTTATACTTATAAATAATAATCTAATACAAACATTTAAATAGGTAAGTACAGATATTACAAATTTCCATTTCTTGCAGTCGAGGGGCAGAGCGACCTCGGGCCACGCGGCTTTATCTTTAATATAATCATCAAGAGTGTAATACGCTTTCTTAATTAGATTCATCTTTATCTAGGGTTTAAAGTTTAAATGCACCTTCTGGAAGTTTATAGAACCGTAACGAATTCCCCATAAAAGACCCACTTACTTTCCTTAATCGAAATTTTTGTATATTTAGTTTGTGTTTATTTCTCGTGTACTACCTGCGTGACGTGCAGGTAGGACACGTCACGTACACGTAGTTTTATCATAAAACTATCCAAGTGTTTATGTGTATGTAATAATTTTTCATAGATATATTGCGATATTACTGTAAGAATATTGATTTCTTTGTAACGCTCCCTCAAAGAGTCACGCGACTTCATTTTATAAATGGCACGTATTGCCCGTTTTTTAAGACAAAAATAGCTTGGATATCTGCTGCTTTACCCCACAGATATTATACCATATGACGTAGCTTAAATAAACAAGCCTAGCTGTAGCTTAATCAGTAAGCTGCCTTATTATACGAACTGCATATGCAGCGGAACTAAGTATACCAGCAAGAGCCACAATTTGTGGTGCCCACTGCAACCCTGCATCAATATTAAGCCCTAAGAAAATGGTAGACTTGACAAGATCAAGTGTCTCCCCATTTATTTTAGTTGGATAATGTTTTACATTTGGCAATGTGAATTTGATGCATTTAGTTTTTTAGCATTAAGCAAAAGATTATTAACTGTGAACCACTCAAGAACACGCGATAGTGAATCATTTACATCATCGTAATTAGATTTAGATCTATCAACTTTGAAAATCAAACCCCGCTCTCATGCTTACATTCATAATTCCTGAATTATTAATTCGCTGCCTTTTTATTTTCCTGCTATTAGTACCGGCGACTAGCGTCATAGTAACTTACTATGGAAGAACATGAAAACAGGAAATCATTCCAAAGAAAAGGCTCCAGATTCTACCGAATTCCGAAACGGAATTCCAATTGTATGGTCAGCCAGAAGCAAAAACAGAGTTTTCTTCATCAAAAAAGTTCGATACTTTCTAATAAAACTTTTTTGAAAATTGAAACTTTTGATACTTATCAATAAACTCATAAATCTGTGATGATAAGTATTTATAAATCTGAACTTTTGTCTGAAAGATGGAATTGAAATTTTTCTAGATATGTTTTTCCATTTAGAACTATTTAACTCTAAAACATGAATCCGGTAAGTAAAGTGCTTTTAGAAAACAGTCTTTAATTGGAAATTAGGGTTACGTTTTCGAAGATTTTCGAGAGAGTTGGAATACATAGGTCAACAATGTGAAAGAACCGATTTGGTCATAACATAACTGATACATTTGGCTGGTTAAAATCTGTGAGAGCTCAAATATAATGCAAGCAAAAGTAAATTGATGTTGTTCAAGGCAGGCTCGAAAAGCTAGGACACTGTCCCACCATATGGCAGTGACCTTAAGAGGGCACTATTCTACAATTTAGGCTCCCTCTTTAACGCACGCGATAACCCGCGCGCCATCTCGCTCGCGCTAGCGAGTGTCGTGCACAAAAATAAAGTTTTTTGTTTATTATGGCGAAAATAAAGTGTTTATCAAAAAACTGATTTTAGCATAAGAATAAATAGTAATTACCTACTTGTTGTAGTAAAATTTATCTTAAAACACCGTAGGGTTCTTGAGATTTCTTTCAAAACGTGTGGGAAACAAGGATTTTTCATTAAATAAAACTATCGAGGTTTTTTTTACATATCGTGTTTTCAACTTTACACAATAAATTCAATAATATAAAACTTTCATATTACAAAATATTTAACTCGTAGAACCGTAGATTACTGAGTTATAGATCAATTTTGTTGGGCAAATTCACATAGTACGCCTTCTTAAACGAGTTTCACGCTTCAAATATCTGAGTCTTTGGTCACCGAGGCACTTAAAGATGATGATGGCAATGGAAAGGGAGCGCTGGCCCGAAGGTTTGCGCGTTGCACTAGACAGGCTAAAACAACGCTTTTTAGAGTATACTGCCAATCATTTTATACGTGCAGCCTATAATTCTTATAATTCTTTATTGCACACAGAAAATATTATATAAATAAGTAAAAAAGAAAGACATGTACAAAGGCGAGCTTGACCCTTAAAAGAGTTTTCTTCCAGCAAACCTTTGAGGCTAGAGAGAAGGTGATAAAGTTGGTAGAAAGTGTGCAAAACAACGTGAAATCTAAAAATATAAATAAAACCAAAGACAAACTACTTAATAATAAAAAGATAATGATAATACCGACTACTTAAAAACAAACTAAGCTTAATAAATATTACACTGCATACATAAACCTACAAATAACGAATAAACAACCATACATACATACATGTTTCAATAAATAAATATTATTTATATATATATATATATATATATATAATATATATATTATACCTATATAAAATATAAATAAACCATCATACTCTAAACATAAATTACGAGGAGAAATAATGCTCTTTTACTTTGGCCTATGGGTCAAGCGTACGCAGAAAGCTTGGGATGTCCTGCGTATCCAAACTATGGACTATTTTTTTAAACTATTATGGTTATTAAGTTTACCCGTGATCAATGGCGCATGAAACTGTGCCGAAATATTGGGAATCAATAAAGCTCAAAAATTATGGTAAATATCCCGTTTCTAGTGATAATTATGGACTATTGTATGTATTTTGTGTAATCTGTGTGTACCTAACCTAAAATAAATTATTCTTACAAATCTCATCAGAATTTATTAAAAAAAAGAACATACAATGCACGCTAACAAATTAATAGTTCTAAAAATGTTTTTTTAACTAAAAACAATAACCGCAGACTTAATTTAATTACAACACAAGTACAAGGGTAACAAATTCTAGCATCCGATAATAACCGTCGCGTCCGAAAGCCGAAGAAAGAGTGTGTCCGTTCTTTTTTTTTTTTCTGAAGGACAAAATGCAGTTGGCCTCAGATGGCCGATGCTGCGTTACCGGACTTTTGGTGAGCGTAGAAGGCGCTCGACCGTTAAAATTAGGTTGGGGCAACTAGCGCAAGAGCACCACTTAGGTACGGACCTCGGCTTGGGCTGTTGCCAGATTGGGAGGAATAGGAAAACGCCCCGGAACACGCTTGTAATGGTATAGGCGTGTGGTACAGAAGGTACTGAAAAGACTGGAGGATAGGAGCAAACGCCCCGGAACATGCTTGTACTGGTTTAGGCGTGTGGTACTGAAGGTACTTAAGAGAGTCTTCGACCCCGCCGGCGGGGTCGCTGTATCTGTGTAGTGTTTACTCTGTCGTGATTGGATGACGACGCCCCCGCATTCGCGGCGGTGATTTCGTCATCCGGGTCACCAAGAACGTGTCTTGGTCGACGAAGGGACTAGTGTGTCCGTTCGTCGTATCTCGATCCTTTTTATGCCGCACCACCCGGCTTCAACTATTACAATAGAGAATATTCTAAGACGGCCGTTCCTGATAGCGTGGTGTCCTCACCAAATAGATAATAGATTTGTCCTCTATGGTTTGGTCATTGTTAGATTGGTAGCTTTCTAAAACACACAAAAGTAAGACTTTTGTAGATTTATCAGTTGGCAATTGGCATTTAATAGTCTGAAGCTAAACAGTTATTTTTATAAAAAGTGACTGTAAATGAACTAAGCCAAACAAATTCTTAGGTTGTGGGCGCATGCGTCGACTCAAGCGTCCACAAGCAAGGGTTTTGCGAGTAAGAAAAAGTTTCAAATAAAATTTGAATAGCAATGCATCGCAATGACAAAATTCCGGACTTCTGCCATCACTATACACTGCTCCGATCTTCACAGTTTTCACAAGTGCATAGCATAGGCCCAGAAGGTTTCAGCGTGCTATTGAAAAGACGCAGCATATACATCAGGAGTCCACTGTCCACGCCGGTTGATGTACTCAGCCGCTGCTTGCGTTGACTTCCCACAGGAACCAGCCAACCAGCCAGGAGTTGTAGCTCGTACCGTCTATCCAGCAGGATATTCACCACTCGGTACGATCCTCGCATGCCGTCAGAGTAACTCCGGCGCTGAAGCTGGACTTGTCTCAACCGGGTCATCACAAGTTAGATCACTCTGGAACACAACTAAACATACTTGAAGTGATCTATGACCATCGCTTCTAAAGTCTAAAGCTATACAAACAAAATCAACAACGTATTCGAACTAAGTAAAATAGCTCCACGTTATGGGCATAAGCGTGCACTCTTGTGCCCACAAGCAAGAGCTTGTCAAGGATCAAATTTAAATCAAAACAAACTTTGAATAGCTTCAGAACACGAAAATACAAAAAGACAATGACAGAAATCCAGACTAAACCATCATCATCATCATCATCATCATCACCATCACCATCATCACCATCACCATCATTGCCATCATCATCATCATCATCATCACCACTTGAACAACCAGCAGTTATGTCAGGCTTCACCAGACTTTACTAAATTGGTAAAAGATACACGAGTCCGCATACTGAAAAGCTTTCACACTGTCTAGGCATAGGCTCCCAGTGAACACCGGCAGAGGCGCGCACCTAAGTGCCATAGGTAGAATGCCGTACTCATGTACTTTATTTGTACATGGACCCGCCAATTGTACCATTAATCTTACTCAAAACATCACATTTGTGCTACAACAGCACGCAGCATCCGCCCAGGTGACGCATAGTCACCAAATGCCGCCATTTGCCGCCACCAAGCATGCAACACGCCGATAGCGCGCTCGCAACACCTAGCCAGGCACACGCAATGCACAGGCAGAGTCCATTTCTTGGTTCGTTTCTTGGACAAGCTGGCTCGAACCTGGTGACACTCCATGAGGCTTCTTGATGTGACCTCAAAAACTTACTCAGTACGCACACAGTAAAGCGAAAGGCTAGGGCGCTCCCGGTAAAGTGCAGGATAGCGCGCATAGTTCGCGCCCGGCTCCGACTCGTACAATTGAGAATATTCTAAAAAAAAATTATTATTATTATGTACTATTATAATAACACACAATACCTGATTGATTTGCAACGCCATACCTAAAGTTTCTTCCAGTTTTGGGCATCTCAATGGCTTCTATAGCATTCATCATTGTCAGTCTGAGGCCTACATCCATTTCCATTCCGTTATTATCTAGCTGTAGTTCTTGATATTATCTTATGGAGTCGGTTTCATAATTTCCATCTAGCTGGAATTACTATGACTATGGCTGGTCATACAGATACATGCTACCTTTACTCATACTCGTTTCAGCCAAGCCCGGACCCAAAATCTGCGCCAAACAGCAGTCAGCAGGACTCAACACTTACACCAACAGGCAGTGTGGATGAATTATTTGAAGAAATTATAACTCCGGGCATTCATCACACCTTCAAGGTGGTCGCTCTGACACAGGCGGAAGAAGATGCCTACGACTGTGTGAAACATCGCACTGGTATTAAGTTGACGGGGTAACCATACATCTTTTAACTGCTGGCAATTCTCTATTTTTTATTAACCGACTTCACAAAAAGGAGGTTCTCAATACGTTTTTTTTTTATGTTTGTTACATCATATCTCCGTCGTTTATAAACCGATTTCGAAAATTCTTTTTTAATTTGAATAGATATACTTCCAGATTGGTCCCATTTTTTTCAAAACCCAGTTCTGATGATGGCATCCATGAGGAATTGAGAGAACTCGTCAAATATTGTAGGCATACTTAGCGATTTTGATATTTTCAACAAACTGCTCAAAAACAAGCTGCATTTTCATTCAGAAAGTATCATGACCCTTTCACCAATATGGTTTTTTCATAAAAAAAAAATCATCCAGGTATTTAGTCGAATACAATTGCGGAAGTCGGTTTTTTTAAAATGAAAAGTTATCACAAAATACCTGAGAACTTAGATTTATTATGATTATAATTATATACTTACGTACACCATGAAAAATGGATGTGTATAATCAAATCCGTAGAAGAACCAAGATCACCGACATAGCTCTCAGAATAAGCAAGTTGAAATGGCAATGGGCTGATCATAATAGCTTGCAGAACTGACAACCGTTGGGTAATAACGGTTCTCGAGTGGCGACCGTGGTCCGGTTCGTGAACCGGACCACGCATTATAGGATGACCCCTCTCGATAGACCGACTATATTATAAAGTGCATCACACACGTAGCAGATGCGGTAATATTTTATATGCGTATGAAAACTTATCGCATCTGAAGGTATCACACATGTAGAAGATACGAATATACGAAAATGATACATTCACGCGGAAACCTTCAAACTGTCTACACTTGTTTCTTGGTGCGGATTGTATACACAGATATCATCTGTCCATCTTTTGATATATGTCGGGTGCCTACAGATGCTTGACGGTTAAATATAAGTGATCTGCTACGTGTGTGTTGCTCCTTGAGTTTAGTATAGAGAGCGATATGGACAGATACGCGCTCAGATACAGATATCTTACCGCGTCTGCTACGTGTGTGACACACTTAAAGGTCGCAGGAAGTCGGTATATGGAGGTAGCTTAAGACCATTTGTCGTGGCATTCTATGGGGAATGCCTACATCCAGCAGTGAACTTCTAACTACATGCGGATAATGAAACACTTGAACTTAATTAATAGATTCAAGCGTGGCTTTGCGGAAATCTATTCTACAATATTGAATAGAGGAACAAATATATAGTAACAGTTCCGCTCCACTCCGCCGCAGGGCCGCATGCGGCCCTTTCCAACTTTGACTGCGGCCCGATTCAATTTTAAGAACAAAGTAGGAATATTTTTCTGTCATTTTACTATTAAGTAATGAATAAATAAACGATGAGCGTCCTGCCCCCCTAAGTAAAAATATGACCATCAATTTGATCAAAATTATCATAGAGAATTTATTGTCAAACATTAGTCACCGAGTGACTTTCAGTTAGGAAATAGGGGGGAAGTACTACTAGGTATTAGCTATGCAATAAGTTTGTTTTCTTTGTGGTTGGGTTTTTAGGGACCATAGAATCAGTGGTGATTCTATGGTCCCTAAGCATTTGGACCATCAATGACTTTGAGTTTGACATGCATGCTATAGCACTATAGATACATTTTGATTGATATCTTATAATCAAAACTCTGTTATAACGTTTTCTACTAATTATAATATTGTTCTAGGTTCATTGGCTCTGTGGCCCACATAGTGAAAGGCTCTTTGGGTGCTGGTATCTTAAGTGGGCATGTTGCCTACATGCACGCTGGCGTTTACGTATCTGTGCCTGTCACTATTCTTGTCGGAATTTATTTGGGATATTGTGCAATTGTAAGTCATCATCATTATCATTTAGCAGATATTAGTAACTTGCTGTGGGCATGAACTTCCCTCATGTAGAATGCCAATAATAATTTATGCTGGCTATAGAGATAGCATGCTCCGAATTACACTAGGTACGTGATAGAATGCGAAACGAGGGTATCCTTAGCAGAACCAAGATCATGTAGCTGACAAAATTTGCCACCAACAACCAACAACCGTATTGGGGAGTAAAGGTTCTTGAGTGGCGACCACAAACCAAGAACCTGCACGACGCAGCTTAGGAGTAGGCCCCCTGTCGATGGCCAGACGACATTTTAAAGATTGGAAAGTCGTTTGACGGTAGTGTCGGAGTCGTTGAATGGAATAGTTTCGCAGGATTAGTATTTCGAGTAGCTTATATTAGCGTGGCGTAGAAAAGAACTAATATTTTACTTTTTTGTAGGACTATTTAAGATAAACATTTCCATCATACATTACATATATGTGTAGTTCTTCCGGTTTTGGTAGCGCACGCCAGAATAGCTCGCAGATGGTAGATTTTTACCCTACGTACCTGACACTTATCGTCATATTATGGGCAATTCACACAATATCTTTATAAATTGTAGCTTATGTGTTATTCTAATTCAGTAGTTTTTACGTGAAAGAGTAACAAACATCCATCCATCCATCCATCCAGTAGGATAAAGGTCACGGAACCCAAAAACACACAACACAATGTAAACGTTGCAAAATAAGACCCAGATTAATATGCCTTACTGATTTGTTTTCAGTTATTGGCCGACGCTACGCAAGTCATGTACAAACGATTAAATTTACCTTCAATGTCGTATCCTGATGTTGGTGAAGCTGCAGTGTGTTGCTTCCCCAATAGGAAAGTTTCAAAGTACTCCAAACAAGTTAGGTAATATATTTTGCACACCACCTGCTCGACAATGTCCAATTACATATCATGCAACCTCAACGTAAAGTAAAGCATTGACTCTCTAGGGATATAAAGTTTAATTTGGAAAGTCAAATTCGTGTGGAGACTTGTGGAAAACTCTACGTAAAAAAATGCCCATATGGCATTGTAAAGAGGTTTGTTTGAAAATCGAACTGGCCATCATAAGCAGAACTCAAAAAAAAAATGGTGTTTTTACAAAGAATGTGAAACAAAATAATCTTTTCACACCACCTGCTCGACAATGTCCAATTACAAATCTTGCAACCTCAACGTAAAGTACAGCATTGTCTCTCTAGGGATATAAAGTTGTATGAAACTCCCTAGGGATTAAAGTGATTTGAATTTAGAACGTCAAATTCGTGTTGGAAACTCATGGAAAACTCTGAGTAAAAAATGCCCATATGGCATTGTAAAGAGGTTTGTTCGAAAATAGAACTGGCCACTATAGCAAAACTCGAAAAAAAAATAGGCGCAATTGTAAAGAATGTGAAACAAAAGAGATGTTTGGTGCTGTGATTTTCAGTGAATTTTACTGCAATATTTTTGTAGTATAATATTATGTCAGTGACAATATTAGTGTTAACAAAAAATGTCGAGCGATAATGATTCTACCGCTGAGTTTATCAAAACAGGCGATACTTATTTAATGGAGCCCTGGCCTTTTATTGCCTCGCAGTAGGTGTGAAAAGTAGAGTATGCTCCTCTGGAATAAAGCTTGTCTTCGTCTTGGGCAGCTTGAACCCCTCGCTTCACTCAGGACTCTATATAACTCCCTTGCTACACTCGGGAGTTAACTTTAGAGTCCCTCGTTACGCTCAGGGTTCAATATGCCGCCCGCGACATAAGACACTGCTTTATTCCCTTAGTGCATAATCTACTATTTAATCTTTTTTTTTGAAAATCACAGCACCAAACACGTCTGTCCGCGTGTTTGGTGCTATGATTTTCAGTAAATTTTATTGCAATATTCATGTTGATAAAAAATGTCAAACGATAGTGATTACAGACGCTTTAGAGATTATTGGATTTCATCTAGGTAGATACTACCGCAAAAATCAAAACAAGCCCTGGCTTTCTATTGTCTCGCAGAAGGTGTGAAAAGTATAGTTTGCTCCTCTGGTATAAAGCCTGTCTTCGTCTTGGGCAGTTCGCACCGTAGTAGTGGGCGGTGCGAATCGCCCAAGATTCTTTGGAAATGGATCGTTTCAAACCACGGGATAAAAAGACTAACTATGCTCAATTTGTAAGTCCGATTTAGACACGAAACAAAAATTTAAGGATTTTAGTTATTTATTTGTACAGATAAGAATAATAAAAAACCGGACAAGTGCGAGTCAGATTCGCCCACCGCGGGTTCAATAGCAATGGCCGACCTAGTTCTTTGAATCGCTGTCTACATGAGTCCATCTGATTTAAACCTAATATATAATCTCACTGCTCGTTTTTGCAAAACAAATACTCTGTTTGCAGAAGCCGCAGTGCCCCAAAATAATGTTCCATAAGACATTATACAGTGGAAATACGCAAAGTATACATTCCTAGCAGCATTTCTTCCTACTAAATAGGTCTTTAGTTTTTTTTGAACGAGCGAAGCGAGTTCTCTGAGTCAAGTTGGAAGAATCGGCGTTTGTATATATGTATGTATGTTTGTCCGATGAAAACTTCCAAACCGTTAATCCGATCTTCATGAAATTTGGTATGGGAGTAGATAGTATTGGTACAATTTGTAGGTAAGGTTATGAGCTATATCGATCAGGGGGTTGCTGAGATATTGGGGTCCAAGAGGGGGTAAAAAAAATAAAAGTGAGACAGTCCGATCAAGTGGGGTGTATAATGAAAGCGCTTTGGTTGGACATTTCAAAACTGTTTTTAATAATTATTTAGCCTTAGTAGTTTTCGAGATATTAGGGAAAATAAAAAACGTAAAAACCCAAAATTCTAGGGTACTTCCAGCAATCCCACAATGCTGAAATTTGGTATGCTTGTGGCTTTTGTGTCACAACTACAGGGAAAAGTCTGAAATTGAAGAATTTAGGAACATGTACTCCATAAAAAAGAAACCAATATAACATCCATTGTTGACCTCCCATTTCTAAGAATTTGAATGACGTTGGAGTTCTATGGTTTTCATCAAAAGGACGTTATCAATTAATTCTTCAGGTACTTGATATAGGTACTAACAGGTATGTAGTATAATTACGCCCCGTTGCTTAGCCCTATTCAAAGGTTATTTCGATGATGTGTAGGAAATTAGAGTAGTTACTGATAGATCCTGTACTGTACTGGTAGACCTCGAGGTGAAAATTTTCAAAAATAATAATAGTAAATATGGAAATTACTTAGTTAAGTAGTCGGGCTGATAAAGATGTTATCGCGAGGTCTCAGTTCGGGGCGAACCACTAGTTATAGCATATGTTGAACACAGCTTTTTTTGTGACTTCGTCTAAGTGGACACTCCATGTCAGCTTACTGTCTAAACTTACACCTAAAAATTTAACATTATTCGTCAGGGAGATATTAAAATCATTCAAAATTGTCTTGAACACATTCTGGTGTGATCCTCTCCGCTCTGGTGCCTAGTGCAAATTCTATTATATTCGTTTTGCCAACATTGAGCAGCATGTTATTGACAGAGAACCATTCTTTGAAACTTAGTATAGATTCTTTAAGCTTTTTACTGATAATTCAATACGTTTTGTTCTTAATAATTAGGCTAGTGTCATCTATAAAAAAGCAAATAAGGTAATGTCAATTTCCTTAAACACTACAGATATGTCATTAATGTAAATTATAAATAGAAGCGGGCCTAATATAGATCCTTGTGGGACACTAACATCTATTTTGCATTTGTCAGATCTAATACCATTTAATTCTGTCACTTGGAATCTATTGCCAAGATATGATTGAAGAATGTTTAGCTCATTTCCCCTAACCCCGTAATGTATCAACTTCCTCAGTATAATTTCGTGAGAGACAGTCGAATGCTTTAGAGAAGTCACAGAAAACACCATACGTTTTTTGTTTACTCTCCAGACCAGAAAAAATATCCTCGATAAGTCTAGTAATTGCATGTTTCGTCAATTTGGCTTTTTTAAATCCAAATTGCCTTTCGCTTAGAAGTTGTTGGTCAGTCATGAAATCCATCAATTCCTCTGCAATGTATTTTTCAAAGATTTTGCTAAAACTGGGTAGAATTGAGACAGGACGATAGTTATTGCAGAGAGTTGTACTACCTTTTTTATGAATAGGGATCCCTTTAGCAATTTTAAGTTGGTCAGAAAAATACCCCTGTATACCCCTATATTCAATATGTATATCCCGTATTCAAACCGAAACAAAGCACTGCAAGCACTACTGCTTGGCCGCAGAAATATGTAGGTACGGTGGTACGTGGTAGTACATCTCCGGACGAACTCTTTCACAAGAAGTTCTACTACTAACAAAACCACCAGGTAAAGAATGTCACCATTGTAATTAAAAATAGCATATATTTTTAAATTTTAAATTAACTTTATTTTCTCCAGGTATCTAATTGACACATTCATCATAATAGACTTATTCGGAGCATGTACATGCTATCAGGTTATAATTGCCAAATCTATAAAACAGCTTGTGGAGGATACTCAATCGACTTCAATACATGGAATAGGTGAAGGTAAGAAATATTCGATTAATTTTTTTAACAACGTTAAAAGATATCGTCAATTTTACTTGATGATGCTTGTGAGAGGGAATGGGCATATCTGATTGTTATAAAAAATAACAGAATACAATGTGCGTGTCGAATAAAAGTGTGTGTAAGTTCTGCGAGGCGCACCTTCAACACACGCAATCGATACCACAAACGCACGGTGACTATACACATATATATGAGACCATACCTTTATAATTTGAAGTACCTACCTATCTTTGTTTTTTTTTGTCACAGGCTATCCAGGAATAAGAGTATACTTGGCAGTAATGGTCTTACCAATCATTGGCATCTGTCTCATCAGGCATCTCAAATGGCTCGCTCCGTTTTCTCTTTTTGCGAATTTTATTATAGGTACCTACGTAAATTTGTTAATGATTTTATTTTTCAAATGTTCTACAACACAAAATCCACGAAGCCAAAATAGCTAAATAAGATGCTTTGTTGTGTAGCAGACTTAATAAACGGAAAAGTTGTGTGTTATGTTTGTTACTCAATAAAGCGGTAACAGCTGTGGCGCTACTCTTGAAAACAGTTCCAATCGTAATCTAGTTCCAATCTCAATCCATTTTCAACGGTTGTTTGGTACTCTTGAACCAAATCGAGTTTGAAATCGAGATAGAGCACGCGATTGACTTTGCGTGAAGAACACCAGAGACAGAAAGTCGATTTCATTTAGTTTCATAAAATTCCACTCCAAATTGTGCGCTAGTTAGTATGTATATAGTAGTAAGTAGTATTCAAGAGTACCAAATGACCAAGGAATCTAGTACTCTCTGACGACAAATGACACTAAATCCTGAATTAGGACCGAGTAGAGCGTCAAGAGTAGCCCTGCAGAATTGATTTTGATGAAAGGGTCATGCATGCCCATACCCGTAGCCGTATAGTCTATCCCGCGACAGGTTTACAACAAGCGTAAATTTTGCAATCATTGCTTAACTTTTCTATGAGATAAGTGACGTTTGACAGCAACGATCGCAACTGTTACAAACCCTGTCGTGAGATAGAAGAGTAGGTACCGGCAGGGCTATTCACGAACACATTCACACATTCTATCACACGCATAAATATAAATATAAAAATAATAGAATAGTAGTAGTAGTAATGGTAGTATAATATATATATAAATGCGTTTTTTTTCTTAAAACAAACAGAAACATTCATTTAGATTTGGTTACACCACACATTTGGTTAAGTACCTACATGCTTTTTACTTCAAATATTTTTTAGTAAAATCCTTTTTAAAAGTCAAACTTGATAATAATGCGCAAATTCACTACTCTTGAGAATAGACGCCTTCGAGAAGATCTTATCGAAACTTAGAAGATTATGACACATCATTACTATCTGCCAAACTTTCAAGACATTCTTATAAGGAAAGATGATCTAAGACCCTCACGTGGTCACCAGCTGAAGTTAAACCGTGACCCCGCCGTCTCACTTGCCGCCCATCACTTCTTCAACAATAGAGTGGTTTACAATTGGAACGCGCTATCATATGACGTTGTTACTGCAACTTCCGTCAATGCATTGAAAAACAAACTCGACATCTGGCTTCGAACAAATAAATCAGTGCTCAAAAAAATTTACCAAAACTAAGAGACAATATTTCAACTAAATTTTAACACTGTTGACGTAGACACATCAGCGAAAGCTGCTCGTCTATAAATAAATAATAATAATAATAAATTAATACAGTTATTCGTACTAAAACAACCTTGTTTTTCCAGTGCTCTGCATCGCCATGACGGTTAACTACGCCTTTATCCGTAACCCCACTTTTTCAAACATGAGGACCCACAACACGCTGGCTAGCGTCTTTGAGCTCCTCGGCAATATCGTGTTTGGTATGTCCTGCTCTGGGATGGTATTGCCTATCGAGAGCCATATGCAGGATCCTAAGAAGTTCACAAGTGTGATTTCTGTAGGTAAGATTATTATGAAGACATCCGGCGTTGCACAAGGAATGTAACATAGTTCCATACTCTTCATTCTTATTTTTTATGGATGAGAGTAGAACACCGCTCTTTCTGGAACTTTGGGTTTCTTGAATGACTCGTGTCTCGAATTCTTTTCTTCCTCATTCACTTATATAAGCTGTTATATGAGCTGAGGTTTTCACGCATGGTTACGACACGGGCCGCTTCAAGAAGAATGTTAAATGTTTTGTTTAGGGTAGTTAATGCATCATTTATCAACAATTACCTACACCAGAGGCCCAATTCTCTAAATTATTTTAAAACTACACTGAAAGTTAACCGAATCGAGACTGAATTATGAATTGACAGAAAGTTGGTATTCTGCTCCGTTTTAATTAACCTTGGACGAATTCGTCCAAGTAATTAACAATTTAGTCTACATTCAATTCATGGTGACTACCATTAGAGTAGGATAGTTATATATATAGGTAATTGCAAAGAGTAAAAAGCGACTCCATCTACAATGCTAAAATTATCGAAAAAACTTTGAATCGTTAAAGTTTCGGTCACATTTCGATATAATCACATTACAGTGTTGTATTTTATGTTTAGAGAATACCATTTCTGACATTTAAGACATCGACACAAGATCGAAACATGATCCGAACTCTATTTTAACAATTTTTAAGTTAGAGAATTGGGCCTCAGATTGTCAGTGCGTATAAGCGAAGGTGACCATATTAAACATCAAGTGGACTGTAAGCTTATTTATGTACTTGATAACGACATTTTATTGATTGTCAGCTAATTGAGCGGAGAAATAACACGAGGACTTAATCAATCAATAAATTGTTTTATTTCTTTCCGATGTTCAATGTACGTCAGAGGGAAAGGATAAGCTGTTTTTAATAATATCAGTAAATTAGTATACCAAGAAGTCAGTGGATGGAGGCGACTCAATATTAGACTTCCCCTTATTCATAATCATTTTGCAAACCTATTTTAGTTAAAAATGCTTTTGTTTTGTTCTATCTTATGTAAAATGACATAAGTCAAAACAAGACAAAAACTATTTTAGCTATCAAAGGTTTAAAAACTGATTATGAATAAGAGGGTTAGACTAAAAATCTATTTTTATCATAATAACTTCTCACTCATTCACTTCTTTATGCGAATGATTAATTACAACTGATTTTACATACTTTGTGTCTATAATTTCATTCAACAACACTAGATTCAACACTTTCTTTCCAGCCATGGTATTTGTAGTCACTACTGAAATAATGGTCGCCTTCTTTGGTTACGCTGGCTACTTGGAGCATTGTGAATCTCCTATTACTGTCAACTTTCCTATGACT
The DNA here is from genome assembly GCA_951392215.1 of Epirrita christyi. NCBI lineage: Eukaryota > Metazoa > Arthropoda > Insecta > Lepidoptera > Geometridae > Epirrita > Epirrita christyi. Next base: position 4,890,399 of record OX595857.1, on the reverse strand, counting down.
TTGTAAGTATTATCAATTAGTCTACTTTTATTTGTTTCTTATACGAGATGTATCCAGAGGTATGTTTTCAGTAATCTGGATTTTGATCAGATAACCTTCAATGAAAGCTAGCAATATTTTCTACCTACATGATTGAATTAGTTTGCCTGCTCTTTAGCTGCTACTATTCATGCAGGCCGTGGTTGAACGTTTATCTGCTAGGATGTGCGTGAGAAATATTTCTAGCTTTTATGGAAGATAATCCAGATGACTCGTCTATTAGGCTGGATCAGATATTCGTTTCCAAAATAATGATACGTTACATACAATTCTATTTTTAAGCTCTTTCTTATTGTGTTCGTATTCGTTAATAACATTATTAATTAGGTATTTGTAACAATGCAAAACTTCAGAAACCCAACTGATAACATTTTGTTGTCCTTAATGTTCTGATCCATTGATTCATTGACTCATAGCGCGCGCCTCTGCGGTAGAAGATCTAACAAATTGCGTGATTTATGTGTGATAGCTCTAATAATTTTAAGACACCACATAGTCTACTAGAGTTTTTTTACCTGATTCATAAACGGTTTTATTTGATTCCTATTTCCATTCTGAACGAACCAATTTCAGGTTTTGCGTTGTTTCACTAATATGTATTAACACAGGTCTTAATTCAGGTCAGATTTAATTTATTTTCGTTTCCAGTTTTCCAAAAGTCTTAAAAGGTTTAATAGCCGTTATGATCTTCATCACCCACGCCCTGAACTTTTGGGTGCCCTTCAACCTGATCTTCCACTATATCAAAAAGCGTCATAACGAGAACCTGGTCATGTGGGAGTCAATATACCGGGCGATGTTCGTTGTTATGATTGCATTGATTGCTATTGCATTTCCCGATGTCAATGCTTTAATTGGCTTTGTAAGTATATATTCTCTTGTGCAAACCTTTGCATGAAACGAACCTCGGCATGGCACACTGAATACTTGACAAATAGAAAACTCTGAATTAAGGATTATGACTTTCTAATATACTTTAATTGGAATAGTACCTAAAGTTGTAGAATAAGTCTCCTAAAACTATGTTACAAAACGTTTTTTTTTTCGCTTTTATAATGTGAACAGTTACGGAATAGTACACGCAGCTGTCATCTTTCTTTGATCTAGGTCTAGACGTTTGTATTCCATCTACAGCCACATCGTCACTTACCAGATACGGCAACTGACTGATATCCCCACAGCACGTCCCGTTTACTTTAGCTACTTCCACAGTGTTATGTCGTATGGCATACTGCTTTGGGGAGGAGCAGCTGATGCAGAAGCCATTTTCATACGTCAAAAAAAGAGCTATTAGGGCTTTTTACAGGCTTGGCTCGCGAGTTTCCCTAAAAGAGCTACATATTTAAAACAATTAATATATTAACAATGCCATCCTTATATTATATTTATATGAACATAATGCATGTTAGGAAAAATATGGAACAATTGGACAAAGTTGGTGACTGGCATACACACAACACTAGAAACAGAAATAAGATAGCTCGCCCAATTGCTAGATTGGCTAGAATTCGTAAGTCGTTTATAGGACAAAGCACTCTGTTTTTTAATAAACTACCTGACCACATTGTAAGTCTTTCTGAGAATAAATTTAAGAAAACTCTGATGACTGTCTTAATAAACAAGGCTTACTACAAAATAATTGATTACCTCGATGACAAAAGGGCCTGGGAGCTCGGCACATAATTGTTTTAGATTGTTTTCGACTGTTTACTTTTGTACCATTATACTTGAGAAGTAGGTACTTTTGTTTAGTTTAATCTATATACTAATACTTTTGTTTTATCTTTATAGATAAAACAAAAATACCTACTAAACAAAAGAAAAAAAAAAAAAAATTATATGTTTAAAATTATTATTATATTATTATTAATATAATAATAATTTTAAACATTGTGACATTGTAAAAACGTGTATTTACCTTTAAGACATAATTTTAAATCACTTACTTGCAAGAATTAAATGAATTGAATTGAATTGACCACTGAGATTCCGGTCAAACGAAGGTCTAAACTTAGGTAGGGCAAGTAGGTATTTATGGAAAAGCTTTCTTGTACTTATTCGTATTTATTGATCGAGAGTAACGGGTGTATCCCACTATTTCCATCAGGTATTTCTATTGGATAGAAATACTAAGACTGATTCTCCCACTGCTTCCAATACTAGCGGCCGCGGCAAAAAAAAAACACTGCATCACCTCTTATGACGGCGTGCACATAGAAACTATTTATTTATTTCCTCTTTAGATAAAACCTTCGGTTTCATACGCGGCTGAAGGGGAGAAAACCTCATGAACAAAGTAGTAATTGACTCGCGGAAAGAGTTTTATTTCTATTTTATTCTATTGATTAAATTTTCATTACCTCTTTAGAATTTTATTTATCAGTAATTTATCAGGACATCATAAATATAATAGTGGAAACAGATTCTCAAATAACACAACTGCGTTTTTTTGTCGCAATAGAAATAATGGGATATAATTTGGAATAAAGATAGTCCCACTTTTTCTATTTTGTATTTCCATGGAAATAGTGGGATAAACCCAGAGTAACAGACATGAGTTCGCTCAACATACGTTGTCTTTCAGATCGGCGCATTCTGCCTCTCAAACATGGCCCTCATCATGCCAAATTTCATCAGCCTGCTGGTGGTCTGGCACCGACCCGGCCTTGGCAAGTTCAAGTGGAGGCTTTGGAGAAGTATCGTGCTAATAATTACCGGGTTTATCGTCCTCATTTGCGGCTCGTACGTCAGCGGTGGGCAATTATTAGAAGCTATGAATCAATGAAAAAAACAAACTCGTTATATGTAGGTACTTGCTAAATTTTTGTTTGACCTTTGTGACAGTGAGAATTATTTAGTTACTACTAAAACATACCTCGCAATTCTAGTGAATTTCAGAACCAGTGGTAGCTGTTATGCAAATAAAACATGCAGTGTAATATAGGTTACCAGAATAATAAGTACTTACGCAATGTCAGTCTACGGTAAATTTAATGGGTCAGGTTCACAAAACCCTTAACAATTAAACTGAATTTTGGTGCACCTATGAATAGGTCCCAACTTAGCATAGTACTGTACTACTTTTAATCGGGTTATTAAGGGGCCAGCGGAAGATAAAATAACCATCCAAACGCAATACCAAAATCATTTGTAATTTAAACTTATTTACATCATATTATGTCATTCATCGGATTTGGGTACCTAGTATTTATCTAGGTTCCTGGATATTTTCTTGTTTCAAAATAAAACGAAACCAAAATACACAATATATAACCTAAAACGAAATGTAAGCGAATTCCTTTTGTATATTTTTACGATATGTTTTCATCTTATTTGTTTCGTATTAAAAACAACGTACTTTCTAGTATTCTGTGATTAGGACAACGTACTTTCTAGTATTCTGTGATTAGGACAACGTACTTTCTAGTATTCTGTGATTAGGAACATAGCATACATTTTCAAGTTACAGAATAACAACAACGGCTCGTACATCCATCGCGCATGAGGGGAAGTGGCCCCTGTGCCAAACAGAAATAGCTGATTTTTGAACTCGCTTCAAATTGAATTTTCTTGTGGCCTTCGCCGGCCCCTTAAGTTTTATGGGATATTTTAAGAAGATTAAAATTTAATCTTCTTTAAATATTCCATACGATACAATTTTAGCTTATCTAACCGCAGGAAAATGTTTGTGTACAATAAAAACAGTGTATATAAATAAAAGTTATATTTTCTCATTCATCACATACAAAAGAGTAGGAGAGAACTCTTTAAGCTTCAGAGCTACATTGTAAAGCTTTGATCTTGGTGGTATATCTGCTTGTATGGCTTCCTGTAAAGAAACATTGTATATCTTTAGGCGTGAAGTTCAGCGATATCTTTAGGCGTGAAGTTCAGCGGGAAACTATTTTCTGGGTCATTCTTTCAAAATAAAATAATTAATCAAAAATTGATTAATATTTAAAAAATATTAATCTACAAAATTTAATGAAGATCTGATTGTAGCAGTCGCTATCTGATCTGATCTGATCTGATCGCTTCGCGTGGCTCATCATTTCTTTAAATTTTGTATGTAAATAATTGTTTAAGACCGAGATAAGAAATAAACTTATTGAAGTGTGTTCTGCCGAAAAAATCGTCGATCCGCAGGACTATTCTCTATCTCGCGACAGTTTTGCACAATTTACATTGTGCAATCATTTCTGCCAAACGGTTACTTTTGTATAAGGAAAGCGACGTTTGACAGCAATGATTACCCAATTTACGCCTGTGGCAAATCTGTCGCGAATTAGAGAATACGGGAGCGAAACTTGCATAGCCGTGATCAAGGTAAAGTTTTTTTATTCATTAAAATCACAAGGATTATTTTGATGTGAATACACTGTCTCTTTTTCTTAGATGTTTTTTGTAAACAAAGGGTACCAGAGCAAAAAATATACTTTGATGTGAATACACTGTCTCTTTTTCTTAGATGTTTTTTGTAAACAAAGGGTACCAGAGCAAAAAATATACGTTCAGGTAGTATGTTGCATTTTTGCTAGCCACTAAAATATAAAGTCTTAATAATTTTAACAAAAGACTACTCCCGTAAACTGAAACAGTGCAATTCCATCATTAAAAACACGATAATAAATAAAAAGGTAAAAAAAGCAATTAAAACCACATAACGAAATATTGGCGCTACGTGGTACTAATATTTATTCTGTGCTACGGGTAGATCAGCTGACTGGGGGCGTTGAACTCACGCGGCCAGAATAAATGCGTACATTGCTGGCTGACACATTCGATACGAAACGAAAAAAAAGCTTTTCTCCGCTATGAATCACCTCTCAGGCGAAAGCTATTTTATATTGCTATGATATAGGTAGCTTTACCGGTACCTTCAGTATTCGGGAGCCGTCCTTTCACACGCTGTATAATATTGCGTAAATTGTGTTTTTGACAAAGTTCTTTATTTTTCACTAGTTCATATATTTTATGGTACCTACTGGTAGCACTGCAGAGGCCCAATTCTCTAATTTTAAAACATTCTGGTCACATTATAATCTCGTGTCAGTCGCACTGTCTCGTATAGTAACTATTACTTAATTTTTGCGTATACATGCGAAGATTAAGTAATAGTTACTATATAGGTGACAGCTGACAGTGCGACTGAGACAAGATTATACTGCGAATTAAATGTTTTTAAATCAGAGAATTGGGCCTCTGGGTTTCGAAATATTTTCTTGTTGTCGACCGATCGAGACTTATTTATCAAAATATGGTACCTATGACAAAATGTCAAAATTAAGGTCCATGCTAGTTTTCGGTAAAATTTGTCGAATTTATCGGACAATCGATAAAGTGAGTTCCTTTTTTTCTAATTTTATTTTAATTCGAAAAGAGCAATGTGAATGAATTGGGATTGTTTGGTGAATAGCGCTTATATGCGAGCTGAATTGCAATTTGTTGCGTCGCAGCAAGTCACTATTTATATATTTTTTTTCGCGGAGTGATCCTTCTGTACTTGCACTATTATTTAATAATAAAATAATTCGTGAACCAATTTGTACCTATGTTTTATTTTCATCTTCAACAGACAGAAAAACGATGCCACGACAACACATAGTAGGTATTATTGAGTAGTTACTCATAGATCCTGTCGTTTAGATCCTAGTACTAAAAGATCCCATATTCTTATAATTTAGTTACTGATAGATTCTGTGACCAAGGGATCTGGATGTATTCAACACCATTTATGTATATGGCAGGTTCTTAACTAAGCAAGGAGTGTATAGCCTTGTAGGTAAGTACTGGACAAGTGAAACAAAGTGACTTATTGGAAGACTCTTACAATAATGTCACAATCGTTTTACATTTTGCCTTGCCTTTGCAAGAAAGGCAAGAAAAGGAAGAATGATGACATTATTTGAAATTGGGTAACATATTATTTAGTATGTTTTTTTTATTTTAGAGATAACTTTCGTTTCTGCTACAAATACATATTTATATTTTTAAAAGAAATACCTAAACATCTATGAGCTTTTGATTAGAAGTAAACTACTTACCCATGGCAGTTTAATAATTTGCTGTCGATCGAAAAGCCGAGTATTCATTAGCCAACATTTGTTAATAAACACTGCTTATATACCCGGCTAAACATTGTGAAACACGGTTTATTAACAAATGTTGCCTAAAGAATACCCGGCTTTATAGTCACGTACACAAAAGGCACCCAGCTATAGTAGTGTTGTTCTATGACCCAGCTGGGTTACGTATGTGGGCCCCATTACATTATAATAAATTGTTTATAAACGAAACCTCCTACCCCAGAGTATACAGATATTTAGTGTAGAGATACGGATTTAATGACTAAACCAACCAATTTCTTTACTTTCTTCGTCCTTAAAAGAAGTGGATCAATGTCTTCTTTCCAAAATGAATTCCAATAATTCTGAAACCAATATTTACCTATGTTGTATTATCTTTGTCCTGAAACATACATATTATTTCAACTGTGAATTAGAAACTGAACAAATTTTCTCATTTATATATATGTATTCGATGTCAATTAATAGTACAGGCAAATTAGCAAAAAGTGTGGACCTAAATCGTGTAGTCGTGGATTCTTATGGAAACGTTAGATGACACGAAAAGAAGCTTATAGCTTTGTTAGATTTGCACCGTTTCTGGCGCTTACGGAACCCTTTTAAATATTAGGTACAAACTTAAAAAGGCCGTAAATTTTAAAATAGGAAGAAATTACTTGATGTTAGTTAAATTACGTATAGAGAAACTGTCTTAGTGCATTATGATTTTAATAAAAACCACGTGTATGTAGGGAACACAGTGTTGAACAAATGCATCTTCCGTAAAAAAAAACGGTTGTCTGTAAAGTCGGTTTACTGACGATAGTTCAACGTGTCAACGTCGTTATTGTGCTTCTTTGTCGCCCGTTCCGCGCTCGCGCGCATGCGGCGTTAGCGCATGCGCTTCGCGCATGCGCATATATATATATATATATATCGCATGCGCATGCGCATATATATATATATATAGCGCATGCGCATGCGCATGCAGTGACGCTGCATGCGCTTCACCGCATGCGTTTTGCAAGGTGACGCATGACGAGGTAACGACGTATGACGAGGTAACGACGCATTAGTCATGTTTTTTCGAGCGTGCAGCCGGCTCCATCGATTTATAAGACGTTAACACGTCAAAAAAACAAGTATAAAACTTCCGGCGGAGGTAGTACTAATTAAATGAATAAGTTTAAGTCAATTTCCAGAACTACATTAATTTCCCCCGAAGTAGAGCGACAATAAAATATGGAAAAAATATATGTTGTATTTATTTCAACTAATAACTAGACTTAAATGAAACTTAGATTAAATAAGGTCTAAGTACATTATGATGAACACTAGCAAAATTATACATTGGATTGTCACTAAACAAATATGTTTTAACTGCTGCTATATCCAAGAGGTCGACACTGGCCCTAAACTAGGCATAACCTGTGTGATAGGTACCAGTGAGAATCAAAGTCACAGAAAGATAGTATGCAGCCTATGGTTGTGGCAAGTTATTATTGCTTATGTTGTTTGTGCGTGTGCATATTAAGAAAATTAAAGTATAGTAATTTATGCTACAAGTGTTATTTTACATTTTACTGAGGCTAGTGCTTAGCCTAAAACAAAAAAACTAAAATTAAAATGAACATAATATTGAGTAGGTGGATATGTAATATATATAATTATACATATTTTATATATTTAGAGATAAACGCTTATAGAATTTTGTATATGTTGTAGAACTTATGTAGAATATAATATAGAGTATAATTTAGTAGGTAGCTTGTTTGGAGTGTATGTGAGATACATCTATTAATGTTAAACAATGGAACTAAGTAGTTCTTCCGTTTCTTGCTATGATTTTGACAATAACCATGTAGTTATTATCTTTTTGCATAATGATTTAGGGCAGTGAAAAATTTGTAAGGAGACGTTCAGGGTGTTATAAAGAGTTGGTCCTAAATAAGAAAAAAAATTGCAAGAGAAGGAAGTTTTAAAACATGCTGGCTCACAGATTACGTTGGGTCTACGTATGTTTCTTGGGCATCTAGTAGCAGGATTGATAAGAGAATGTTGACGAAGGACAATTTGCTGAATAAACAGCTGGCGGTCAGTCAAAAGTTTACAAGAGTTGAATAACTCTGAGGTTGAAAAGTAGTACGGACGAAAAGTGCTGACTTTAAGAATAGCTCTCTGCGCCCGCTCAAGCTTAAGAATATTGGTTTTAGAGGCTCCACCCCAGGAACTAATGCAATAGAGGAGGATGGACTGACAAAATGCGTAATAGACGGTCTTTATTATCTCGAAACTAGCAATGTGTCGGAGTTATCTAAAGATATAGATGAGTTTGCGTACTCTGTTTGTCAAAAGATTAATATGAGGGGTAAAGGATAGGTTTTGGTCAATAATGACCCCAAGGTATTTGAATGACTCACATCTTTCCAGACCAGGACATAAGCAGACAGAATACGGTGAAATTGCGCATGAATGTGAGATAAGCCTGAAGTGATTAGCATGCAGGCGAGAAGCATCGTTACGTATGGAGAAGGCTATGTATTTAGTTTTGTCGCTATTGAGTGTGAGGATATTTTTACGGAGCCAGTTCGAGACAATGTTAAAGCCCGTTTGAGCGTTCTCAAAAGTATCGCTCCAGGTTTTTCCGTGGAATAGAAGGGCAGTATCATCGGCGAATGATAGGAGTCTACCATTGGTCAGAGCCAAGTTGGAAAGTTCATTAATATAGACCAAAAATAGAGTAGGGCCGAGGATGCTGCCCTGAGGGACGCCGTAATTAGAAGAGAGGTCAGGACTAGAGAAATCATCTATAACTGTTCTCTGCTGTCTCTCAGTGAGATAGTCCTTAAAAAGATTGAGTTGAGTGCCGCGAATGCCTACTTCATCCAGTTCGTTAAGGAGGTTGGGAATGGAAACCGTATCAAATGCCTTTACAGCAGGCAGTATAGATATTGGTCTATAGTTGCTGACACAGTTTCCATCCCCACCCTTGTGAATAGGATGAATGAGCGATTGCTTATAAACCTTTGGGAAAAGCCCGTTTTGTAGAGAAAGGTTACAAACGTAAGTGAACGGTGGAACAATGTATTTATGATATTTTTTTCAAAACATGAGATGGAATACCGTCCCAACCTATGGCACAACTAGATCTAAGAGACATTATAAGCCTTTCCACTTCATCTTTGGTAGCGTCAAGCATAACAAAAGAACCCAGCTCATTTTTGTTTGATTTTATAGGTGAAGATGTTGAGTCTTGTATGCTTCGAGTTATCTTTTCAGCCAGCTCCGTACCAACAGCAGAAAAATATTCGTTCACATAATTAAGCGATTGCGTTGGGGAGGAACAGAGAGACAGCAGATTACTAGATTTATATTTAAGTTTAGTTAAATTAGTTATATCTTTAATAGTGTGCCAAAGCTGTTTATTATTTGTACCTGCTTTTTTTATTTCATTAGCTTCATAGGATCTTTTAAGTTTTTTTAAAGTATTGTTACAAAATTTTCTGTATCTAGTATAAGTTATCTTTAAGGTTAGGTTATTAGGTTGTTTTCTAAGTTTGAGATGCATTCTATCTCTGTTTTTAATACAATGGAGAAGTCCAGGAGTTATCCATGGCTTAAGGATTCTTAATCGGCAAGGAACATAATATGCAACTGTGTTGAGTCGTAAAGACTCAGTTAACAGGTGAGTGAGAAGAGAAGCTGCCGTATTTGGATCATGTGTGTCATAAATAGACTCGAAATTTACGTTCTTCATGTAAACATAGACTAGCGTAGTCTAACTTTGTTCTTCTAGCGTGTGTAAAAGTGTCTTCCGTGAGACGCACCATGGTGCAAACCTGGTAGTGTATTTCGAACATTTTTCTGATAAGTCTTATCAATTTGCACCGACTACCTTAATTTTCCCGGACCCGTAATAACCACAAAAAGTTTTTATGTAAATGTTTTTTTTTGTATGTTCCGTATGTCGGATTTAAAAAATACTTGGTGCAAATCTAGATCATAACGGTTCAAAGTCTATGCCAAATTGCACCGACTACTTCTATTTCCCCCATTAAGTTACGGATATTTTAAGGTTTTCACCCTATTTCACCCTGTTCCGGAGGGTGAAATTACTGATGCTTATAATTAGAGGTGATTTTTAAGCCATACAAAACAATTAGAAAAGTTTTCATGACTACATCTAATTAGTTCCACACTTTTGCAAAAACTCACCTAATTTGATTGTACTATAATATTTATATCAAATTCTATGGTTAATTCGTCATCAGTCAAGTAAATTCAATGGGTAAACTCGTCTACAAACCTACCTTGGTTCTAATCTCATTCAAATCCAACCAGTATAGATGAAACTTAATGTTTTAAGGGGTTAGCCTAGATTTTGAGATGCTTTGTTATATTACCCCAGTCCTAAGAATGTCCTTCTTAATGATGTCATCGCGAGGATTGTTTGGTTTTGCTGCGTCCAGCAACATCGATTTCTCGGCGACTGCTAAAACTAATTCTGGATCGGCCTGGTTAAAGTTAAAGTCGGCAAAGTGAGTTCGATAGAGATGTTTTGAATCCCTCTTAATTTTCATTGTAAGTATAGGTACATTTTGCTTACCAATTTTGGAGTTAACTTGTTCGTTTTAATTTCATCTTCGTTTTTATATCCCACCTGTTAACATAACAAAATTGTACCATGTTAAATTGGGAGAAAAGGAAACCAGGCAGCTATAACAGAGAATAATCCTATCCTACTAATATTATAAACGCGAAAGTTTGTAAGTATGGATGGATGGATGGATAGATGGATGTTTGTTACTCTTTCACGTAAAAACTACTAAATGGATTTTAATTAAACTTTACAATAATATAGCTTATACATCAAAATAACACATAGGCTACAATTTATAAAGATATTGTGTGAATTGTCTATAGTATGACGATAAGTGTCATGTAAGTAGGAAAAAATCTACCATCTGCGAGCTATTCTGGCGTGCGCTGCCAATACCGCTAGAGTTACACATAAGTATGTAATGTATGATGGAAATGTTTATCTTAAACAGTCCTATAAAAAAGTCCGCCACAGTATGCATATGGGTTATATTCTTTTCTACGCCACGCTAATATAAGCTACTCGAAATACTAATTCTTGCGCAGACGAAGTCACGGGCACCAGCTAGTACTTATAACTAGGGCAAGCAAACAAGCATACCGCCCCACCTGATGGTAAGTAGTTACCGTAGCCTTTGGACGCCTGCAACACCACAGGCATCACACGCGCGCTGCCGACCCTGAGACATAAAGATGAAAAGTCTCATGTACATTTACTTGGCAAACAACAAGCATACGGCCTACCTGATAGTAAGTAGTTACCGTAGCCTTTGGACGCCTGCAACACCAGAGGCATCACACGCGCGCTGCCGACCCTGAGACATAAAGATGAAAAGTCTCATGTGCCTGTAATTTCACCGGCACCCGCACCCTTCAAACTGAAACACAGCAATGCGACCACTACTGCTTGGCGGCAGAAATAGGTACGGTGGTAGTACTTCCCCAGACGAAGTCTTTCACAAGAAGTTCTACTACTAACAATATAGTATTTAGGTACGATTCACCAAGGACCTTGTTATTTCAATGAATAAAATACACATCTTACTTCTGTGTAAGGGTATTGGAGTACGAAGCGACGGCTGAAGTCAGGGTAAGCGTCAGGCTGATAATAGTGCGCATTAGTCCCTAGTATTTCAGCTTTGTTGCCAGCTTTCATTTCTGCCTCGTAGTTTTCAGTGTCCAAAGTATCCTGTAATAAATGAAACTTCATCGCAAACAGGCATTTGCCATCATCACCACGCATGGCAGGCGGATTGGAGATCGCAGTTTGGTGTTATTAAGACGATACTCCTTGAAAAAAATTCCCACGCTAACTCCGCCCATGAGCCCTAATTAGAAAGTGATAGCACTATTACACACGTGAGCTCGAGAATAGATGCGTTATAGATTCTGTTCCACCCAGAAGCAAATGACGTCAGCGACATGTGATAAAACTTCGTTTTGCTTAAAAAGTAGCAAATATAAAAATAAATCGTCTTCTATTTTGTTACGTGCTGTGATTTTCTACCAAATCGTATAAAAATTTACCGTCAATATCTTCTAGATTCGAAGGATGGACGTAAAAAAGGTTTCAGGAGGGCCGGTTTCAAAAATAAATCTATCGAGAAAAGTTTTACCAATCGTGTTTCTGATCTATGATTTCGTTAGATTACATCCTCAAGTAATCACTATATAAACAAAAAGTTTGTAACTTTTACCTTTACTGAGTGAGAATGTAACGAAGTGACTCCAAAGTCAAGGAGCCTCATCTTAAATACCTACTCAAATGGATGATACTGTCTGTCCTCCGGTGTAATCCCTTGATAACGCTTGTAGCATTAGATCACTTCCAAAACGTATAACAAAAAAAAAGAAAAAAAAAAGATGTTTTCTAGCTGATAATGGTGAAGTATACCGAGATCCGATTCCTATGAGTCACTAACACACCAAGTAGAGGCACGAAACTCTAGCGCTGACCTTTATTGCGCAGAAGTCAAAAGTAAGTTATCTTGGGGGATCTCTATCTCTATGTATCATAAACTAATTATATTGCGTGCGTGACAGTAAACGTGCGCAACTAACCCCTCCACGTTTCGTTCAGCGATAGACTTACGTGCCGCTACTTATACCACGCGAGATACTACAGTCTTGTGGTTGTTATAAACTTTGTGCTATCGAGCGTAACCCCGGACACGATAAGTGTGGTGTGTTCTCGCCATTACAATTCGCGAGGTAGTGGACATAGATTGGAGAACTTAATACACAAGTGCGGTTACAACTTACTAAATAAACGATTTCCGCTTTGTTTGTTATCTCTTTGTTTCTATTGAGTAATTCAAGGTCGAACTTATCGGCACCATCATCTTCGCGATTTTCGTCTTCGTGATGGCCGTAGTAGTAATCAATGCCCAAGAGTTTCTGTTGATTGCCTTCTCGGTCAACATTTTCGACTTCTCCTTCTTCGCTGGTTTGTGTGTCACCCAGCTGAAACAAAGTCAAAGTACCTAGGTAATAAGTTTATTTTTAAACTTAAAAAAACGGTTGTCTGTAAAGTCTGTTTACTGACGATAGTTCAACGTGTCAACGTCGTTATTGTGCTTCTTTGTCGCTCGTTCCGCGCTCGCGCGCATGCGGCGTTAGATATATATATACGTTATATATATATATATATATATATATCACATGCGCATAGCGCATGCGCTTTGCGCATGCGCATATATATATATATATATATCGCGCATATATATATATATATATATAGCATATATAGCGCATGCGCTACGCGCATGCGCATGCGTTTTGCGAGGTGACGCATGACGAGGTAACGACGCATGTTTTTTCGAGCGTGCAGCCGGCTCCATCGATTTATAAGACGTTAACACGTCAAAAATCCGTTGTTAAAAATACCCCTCTTATTCATAATCAATTTTTAAACCTTTGTGCGAGTACTCAAAGCCAATAATACGATCACCATGTCCGCCTGCCAAAAGTGGTGATTGTGGCAAATCCCCCCATTGCATTCTATGGGGGAGGCCTCGTCCAACGGTGGACGTCTAACGGCTGATGACGATACGAATGATATTCATTTACGTTTCATTAGGTTATGGGCCCAGAGATTTAGGAAGCAAAATGTAGTGCAAAATTAATAAACATGATAACTCCATTCTGTGGAACAGAATTTGCGAAGATACTGGCTATGATACTGGATAAAATTGGTATAATAGAAAAAATCGGAGTAGCACAACGGGCAATGGAGCGCGCCATGCTTGGAATATCACTTCTGGACCACATAACCAATGCCGAAACCATACGTTGCACAAACTTTGTGGACGTGGGCATGAGGATCGCAAGACTGAAGTGGAGATGGGCGGGGCACTTGGTTTGAAGGAACGATGGGAGTTGGACGAAGGTGATCACAGAATGGTGGTCAAGAGATGCACGACGGCCAAGAGGCAGACCACCCGCCCGATGGTCGAATGACATCGTTGACGAAGCCGGCAACCAATGGACTAGTCTTGGGTAGCACGCACTTTTTTCGCGAGGATCGTGCGAGGCACTCATTGTGACAAGTGTGGCAGCACATTGTGCTACCACAATTGAGGCGAGCCTCGCGAGCTGTCTACGCTCGCGAGCCTCGCGAGCCTCGCGAGTATAACTCGCACGTGTGTTCTTTCTCTGCGACCGACTGCCTCGCACTTGGACGAATTATCACAAAGGACAGAGCATTTTGGTTCAAAGCATGTCCGTTTTTTGTCAGTGTGCAGTTGTAGATATGTATTAGTGTGAGTGACTAGAGAAGTGACTTCATTGACTAACCTATCGATGAATAATAGCGAAATTAATGAAAAAGGCGTTATAAAATATCAACTCTTTAATTTGTTACATGTATGTATTATCAATGGAACATGATAATGCAAAATTTCAGCTCAATCGGTTGGGTGGATGGAACTGGTTCAAATTTCAGTTTCAAGATTCAAGCCCTAAACAAACTAACATACAAACATAACATAAATCCCAACAGTCACATACGTAGTCATGATCCCACACTAGGATTCCCTTGTCGTGGGTATCAGGAACTACGAGTACCATGGTACCATAACACCCAGACCCAGAACAAATATTTTCAGATCTTACAAGCATCTGTCCCGCAGTAAACACATACGCAAAGCATGTGTTGTGTGTACATCAAAAACGGAAACTAAAATATTATCGATAAAACTAAATTGGTTGGTGTAGCACATCACTAGCACAGATGCCTAAAACAATGCCTTTTATTTTACAATAATTAATGCTTTTACACTTAACTTTCATGATTATCACTCAGGAAATATGACTAAGTACTAATAAAAAGTAATTACTACAGTTTTTCCGGTTAAAAAAACTTGCTCTTTTAGCAAGTAAAAAGATTAAATTTAATGACCACGACTTACGTATGAAATGACAATCCCGGGTCTTTTACTCCTTCTTTTGTTGTTTTTGATGAACAACACACAGCAGAACAGGACATATTTTCACTTTTTCAAATTTATTTTGATGAAACACTGCAATTTCATACGATTTTTTGCTGTTTTTAAAAACTTCGCCGCAATGTTTTGGCCGATTAACCGGTCATCAACTGACACGATTTACAAAGAAGTAAGGCGTTGCCAAATTATATCTACTTTCTCTTTTACTCGTAGCAAGGTTCCGTGGGATGGACAAAGATATCTGATCACTAATACGATACACAGATGTAAGAGCGGCAACGTCTTATGACTACGTCCATTGTGATAATTCGTCCAAGGCCTCGCACGAACGCACAGGGTCGCCATCGCTTGACTTCGTGGTTCGTCGGAAAATTTTTGCAGAAACTCAAGTTCAAGAAATTCAAATTCTAGATGTACTTGTTTAGATATTATTACAAATAAGAATTTGTTTTGTAGTGTTTATATACTGGTAATTAAAATTTATCTAGGCTGTTTTATTCGGTTTGATTTTCAAAAAGTAAGTTCTATGATCTTTTTAGTAGGTACTTATCACTCCATCACTTCCGTTAGCGCGACTTTTAAGTAAAAAATAAAAAAGAAACCTAGTGTGTTTTGTAAATTTAAAACTTTAAATATTATAATTAGGGACAAAAATTAAAAACCATTAATCAATCAACCACACATGCTCCAAGTCCAAGATCAACCAGCCAAGCCAGTCAGTCAAGTCAAGCCACAACACGAATGAGAATGACACAGACATCAAGCACGACACTGACTGACAGCACAGTGAGTGAGGGAGGTGCCTTCCCACTCGCCTCAATTTACACAATGCACAATACACATCAAGCAGCACAATTGTGGTAGCACGATTTGAAAAATTGTGCGAGGGCCTCTTTTGAGCAAGTGTGTAGATACAATCGTGCTGGCACGTGTGGTGAGGACCCACCTATACAATGGACGCGCGAGAATCGCGATGGACCGAAAAGAATGGCGTTTTAAAGAGGATGCCTATACCCAACAGGTGCAAACGGGCTGAAATGATGATGATGATGATGAAGTAAAAGATTTATTAGACACAATTGTTGGAGATAATAAGGGTCGGAGAATCGCGAGAAACTAAAAAGAAAAACAACATAAAAACTAAAAATGTTAACTCAATGCATAGCCGATAATCATCTTAAAATTATTCAAGAATGTAAAACAATGTATAATATGATCCAAATACAAAATTTCACGTATCAAAGAAACAAAAACGAGGAAAAACTAGGAAACATTTTTGACAAAACGTTGCGAGCTCTAATCTAAAGGCGCAAAGCCTTCCGAAAATAAAATAATGTTTTACAAGCTGCTATCGATGCCAAAATCATAATGATAATGTAGTAACATCAACCAAAATACTGTTTTGTAAGAAACAGAATAATTAAGGGATAAAACAAAATAAATAGTTACATAGGTGCTGTTTTTCAAGAAAGGTGACAAAGTATTGTAGAATTATAGACCCATTTCGCTGCTGAGCCACGTCTATAAGTTGTTTCAGAGAATACCAATCGTCTCGCACGTCACATTTAAAACATAAGTAGGTACTGTATGGATGAACTTACCGCATTATAACAATAATCTAGCAAGATATAAATAGTCAGTACACGTAAAACGCGAGTCATAACTAATGCGAAATATTTGATTGCATTTTTGGTAAGTATCTACCTACCCAGGTAGGAAATAATACCTTGACAGTTAATTGCTCGTAAGTCATTAAAAATCAATTTCTTGGATATGGTTTTATATAGTTAACAGTAAGAGCCTGAACAGGTACTAACAATAAAACAGAACCTTGATTGCATTTATTTTTCAGCAGGTTATTAAATCAAGTTCCCCGCTGCGGTGCATTGTTTAGTCGGTGCATTGTTTAGGCCGCAGAATTGAGATGGCGAGCATTGAACAATAGAAGATATTATTTTGTGGCCTCAATTCGGGTCCAAACAGATTTGTTAATACGCAAAATCAAAATTAAAACCCTGTCTTCTTATTAATAAGACTATTATTATATTGACTTAATCTACCTACTTAGTATTGTTGAATTATTCACTAAGCTATTTGACACATGCCAATTTCTTTAGACACTGCAGTTACAGTAGATTTTCCCGATTCTTACCCACGAGGCCACCTGGGTGAACCGTAGAAAGATTTTTTTTCCCGATGTTTTACAAGCTCTGTAGTTCATTTATTTGCCTTCCCTGGACCTACTTCTTCGCTTTTACACCTTTTGGTCTTCGTTTTTAGAAACGCGTTTTAACTGATAAATAAAACGCTTATTTTATAAGTACTTACCTTAGTAGAAACTTAACTTTTAACAGCAGCCTGGTGATTTTTCGACACAATGACGAGCAAACACCCTTGGACGAATATTTGTCCAAGCTAACACCTGTGTGCCCCTCCTGATGACAAGGGTTTGCAAGAGACAGCGCTATAGGGTAGACAAAGATAATTTAACTTCAACGGAACCGATGCCTTCATAATATAATAAGGTAATTATATAATAAGCGTTTTATTTCAGGTAAAACGCGTCTGCTATTATAAATGAAAAAAAATATCAGTATCCTGCATCAAGTGAAATGAGGTAGTTAATACAAAATGATATATTTTACAAAATAATTTGCATGCTTAGAAAGAAGGAATAAAAAAAACAATTAGTGAGAAACCAAACTTTCAGTTCTGAAGCGTTGGCGCATTCGCTGCTTCCGCAGATATAATTCCAGCTTCACTTTCTTCTTGCGTATTATCTGAAAAATGTTCCTAACAACTCCATTCCGTTGACGTAAGAGCCGTAGATGAGGACTATACCCCCGAAGAAAGATAGCAGGATGCCCCTCCAAAGCCTCCACTGATACTTGCCAAGTCCGGGCCGGTCCCAGATTACCAAAAGGGTGATGAGATTTGGAAAGATAAAGGCCATGTTTGAGAGGCAGAATGTGCCGATCTGAAAGACAATTAACGTCTGTTGAGCTAACCTATGCTTGTTGCTCTCGATGAATAAATACGAAGAACTACAAGTAGAACTCTATTAAGTACTTGCCCTACCTAAGTTTAGACCTTAATTTGACAGTCAAATTAAGGTCTAAACCAATCTACAATCTCACTAGATTGCAGATTCAGCAGATCCAGATTGAGATCTCAAGAGATTGCAGTCAAATTTTGACTGCAATCTCACTTGGTGGTAAGTGACGATGTGGTTGACGAAATTTCAAGGCCTAGATTAAAGTTTTCAGCTAAGAAAAATTACGGCAGCGTATACTATTCCTTAGCTTAGCTATTCGTATTGTAAAGGCGGAACCGAAACGTTTGGTAATATTTTGTGGAGTTGTCATATACAAACTTTATCATCCCATTTAGAGGTAGTAAAGTCCAATTCCTTTATTTCAGACTTTTCCATTTCTCAAGTATAGTGTGTCTCGCTGAGGTTAGTTTCATGCAAAGCTTTGAACAAGAGACTATATACTTACAAAGCCAATTAAAGCATCGACATCGGGAAATGCAATAGCAACCAATGCGATCAGAATGACGAACATCGTTCGGTATTTCAACTCCCACGAGTCAATGTCCTCGCTATAATTCTGTTTTATGTAATAGAATATCAGGTTGAAGGGCACCCAGAAGTTCAGGGCGTGGGTGATGAAGATCATGAAGGCTATTAAACCTTTTAAGATTTTTGAATATCTGAAATCATAAATAAATTAAAAGAAGTGTCAGTGAAATAACGCAAAATCTGAAATCGGTTTGTACATAATTGAGATAGGAATCAAATAAAACCGTTTTATGTAAAAAAAGCTAATTTAGATACTATGCCGTGTCTAGAAATTACTGGCGCTATCACATACAAAGCACACGTGCCCTTACACGTGAATTTGTTAGAACTTCTACCGTAGGTTGATCAGAATATTCAGGAGTACAAAAATTGTATCAGTTGGGTATCTTAGGTTTTGCATTATTAATCCAAAAAAATTATAAATGTTCGACAATATCTCTGGACAGATCTCACACTTTATGTAACAATGAAAAGTAGACATATATATAGTATAGGTAGTACTAACAAAGTCATAGGAAAGTTGGCAGTAATAGGAGATTCACATTTCTCCAAGTAACCAGCGTAACCAAAGTAGGCGACCATGAAAAAACCAACGACTATAAGTGACATGCCTGAAAAGAAAGGTTGAATCTAGTGAAAAGAGAGAGACAATGTGTGTGACTTGTAATTAATTATTCGCATGAATAAGATAATGCATGAGAAGTTACATGTTACATTAACAATACAATTTTAGTCTGAGTATACTCATTTGTCATACTCTTGTCTTATTTGTTATACTCATTTACTGATATTAAGAAACGGATTATCTTTTCTCTTCCAAGTACAATGTACATCAGAAAGAAACGTAGCACAAACCATAAACACAGTTTATTCATAAATTTTTCATCCCACCATCTCGGAAAGAGTATTTTTGCTATTCGATATCTGAGTGTAAAAGCCGTTTTTATCCGCTAGAGGATAAAGTAAAATTGAATTTAGAACATCGTGTGCACTAAGTTTGTGAATTCAAAACATTATTAAACCTATTAACTTCTACTTCCATGGTGCCGAATTTATCATACAACCTTTTTTAATTTGTAAAAAATTCGGACTCTGAAGCTTCTTGGTGTACTTATTACTTTTGTTTTAATTTGCTTTACGCGCGCCATTTTCTTTTCACGTCATATTGTTAAAACCTTAGTTTAAAAACAAGAAACTTGAAAACTAGTGAAAAACCTAAAATGAGTGTGATTCTAGTGACGAGGAAGTTTATTTGACGGCAACAGAATTGACTGAAACTGTTAAAAATGTGCAAATATTTTTTTTTGCATTTAGTCATTTCCTCGCTGAGGTGGGATGAAAAGTTACGTGTTGCACTCGAGTGCAAAGATTTTTCACCTCGTGCTCTTTTGATTCCCTCGCTAACGCTCAGGATTCTAACTTTTAAATCACTCGCTACGCTCGTGATTAAATTTTAGAATCCTTCGCTTGCTCGGTCATCAAAATTGAGCTCGCGGTTAAAAAGCAACTTTGCACTCTTGTATAACAAATAACTAATGTCCTCGTATTATTTCTCCGCTCAATTATCTGATACTGAATATAATTTTATTAAGTATCAAATTCACAAACTAGCTTACAACCCACTCGATGTTTAGTATGGTCACTTTCGATATTAGATATTGGAAACACCGGTGCAATTGTCAATGCTTTACCCTGAACTCAATAATTTAATAAAAACAATTTTAAAGCGGCCCTTGCCGAGACTTTTGCATTCCGCAGCTTGTAAGTATGGACACAATATATGTAGGTCCTTCTGTACAGCTCAGTACAACAAGCGGTAACAGGCGCAAGCACACATAGACGCGTACCCACCACGTAGAACTCGGCCGACTCGCGACTGGCGTCCGACCGAGTTCTACCGAGATCGTCGTAGGTACGCGTCTATATGTCTCCTGTATTTCCTGTCCCTCGTGGTAAGCCTTGTAGAACGTGTATGTCCCTCCTGCTCAAACTCCCCCTCAGTCTTCCAGTCGCTACGATGACTCTTTTACCGTACAGGCGGTAAGGCTTTGGAATGCCCTTCCCCATGTCATCCGTGACAGTCCTTCAGTTAACGTCTTTAAGAGTGGAGTAAAAGAGCACTATCTTTTGTCTGTAAATTGTTTCTTTGGTAGAGTAGATACCTAACTTATTATGTATATTATAGTATATTTATGATATGTATTTGCTGTTTAAAATATATATATTTATCTATATTTAAGTATGTTTATTTTAATTAATATATAATTTTTAATTTGTTTTGTTTCTCACTTTTCTTTTTATCTGTTTACACGAACCTACCTCTATAATCAACACTCTCTAGCCTCTGGGGTTTGCTGGAAGAAAACTCTTTTTAGGGTTAAGCTCGCCTTTGTACATGTCCTTTAATTCTGTCTTATGTTCATATTATGTAGGTATATGTGTGTACAATAAAGAATAAAGAATATGTGTGCATGCCCCTATTACCGCTTGTTGTACTGAGCTGGTCTTCTGTACCTATATATTTTGTGGTATATTTATATATATATTTATGCGGAAGAAAAAATTTCAAGACGAAACGTTCAAGAAGCCTAGGTTTCTAAAAGTCTGGATGAGCTTTGTCATGGTGCCGGGGTCTACTTGTAAGCATCCATACAAACTATGAATAGTATGTAACCAAGTAACGTTCCTTGTGCAACACCGGATGTTTTCATAATAATCTTACCAATAGAAAGCGCCATTGTAAACTTCTTTGGATCCCGCATATGGTTCTCAATAGGCAGAACCAACCCGGAGCAGGACATCCCAAACACGATATTGCCGATGAGCTCGAAGAAGCTGGACTCTTTGTTGTTGGTCTTCATGTTTGAGAAAGTGGGGTTACGGTTTGTAGCGTAGTAAACCGTCATGATGATGCAGAGCACTGGATAAACAAGGTTTTTATGGTACAAATAACTAGTGATTTGCCCTGAACTGAGACTTCGCAAATACACGAGATTGAATTAACTTATCATAACATAACATAACGCCCAACAGTCACATACGTATTCTTGATCCCACACATAGGATTCCCTGTGTCGTTGGTATCAGAAACTACGAAAACCATGGTAACATAAAACCCAGACCCGAAACAAATACTTGCAGATCATACAAATGTCCCGCAGCGGGAATCGCACCCGCAACCTCTTGCATCTCAACCGGCTACTGGCCCGTTGCGCCACATACGTCGTCATAGACAGACAACTCAAGAACGCCGATTACAATAGACTGGTCCACACTTTTATATTTTTCGATAGGGTAGTGGTCCTTTACAACGAGCCTATTAAGAATCTGGGGATTAAAGACCGCAACCTCACTTGGAGGGCTCAACTGGAGGCAACCAGCCGTAAGCTGATTGCGCCAGCTGGTTCTCTAAGGCGACTGCGCAACTTGCCAAATGCCACCAAGGCTGCGCTTGCACAATCCCTTTTACTGATGTTTGTTATTTGAACCTCACCCAGGACCAGCTTGACAAGCTCGAGCGCATCCAAAACTTTTGTATCAGGTATACTGCGATCACCAATCCGCCTGCTAAGCGTGGTGATTATGTCAAATACCCCATTGCATTTAAATGGGGAGATCTCGTCCAGCAGAGGACGTCTAAATGCTGCTGATGATGAGTTATATTTAGTTGTCAAATGTTCTTTTTTAAGAAATCCAAGAAGCCAATACCTTTAATGGGATGTTGTGTGGTTCCATTACTGTTATTTCACACCTACAAAATTTGTGCGTCTGTTTGTATTACGCCCCGTATATAACGGTTGAATCAAGGTTGAATCGATGTCGATGCAAGGAACATATAAAAATGATTTTTTTTTCTTTTAACAAGCAGGCAAACAGGAATTTGGATTTAGAATAGGGAATAAAGGGAATAACAAAAACATATTTACATATAATAGCATTAGCCCCAAAAGAAAATGGAGCGAGCGATTTGAGATGCCTGATGAGACAGATGGCAATGGTTGGTACCATCATTATCACCAAATAGAACCTTAATCCTGGATAACCTGTGAAACAATAAACAAAAATTGGCGCTTCAAATTATACAGCGTATTACATTGTAATGGGTTATTGAAGGTAGATCCAAAACGGTAATACTTATTAGTAACTAATTAGTAGGTATAAGATATTTTGTAGTTGAATAGTTTTTGAACTATATCGCTATAATAGCTCACGGTAAGGCCGCTGTTATCTTCTATAAAAACTCTTCATTCAAAATTATTTGTACCTTGACGTAACTAATAGTTCCCACTGTGTTCCTAAAGTTTGAATAAAATATATGAATATGAATATGAAGAGTTTTTATAGAATATAACCGAGGTAATACTTATTAGTAACTAATTAGTAGGTATAAGATATTTTGTAGTTGAATAGTTTTTGAACTATATCGCTATAATAGCTCACGGTAAGGCCGCTGTTATCTTCTATAAAAACTCTTCATTCAAAATTATTTGTACCTTGACGTAACTAAGAGTTCCCACTGTGTTCCTAAAGTTTGAATAAAATATATGAATATGAATATGAAGAGTTTTTATAGAATATAACCGAGGTAATACTTATTAGTAACTAATTAGTAGGTGTAGGGGCACCATTTGCTGATCTAGCAAGATGGCCCACTACATACTAATCTGTGGCTCAGCCGGCAGGCCAGTCTCTAACCGTCCGCCTTTCAGTATTGTACTCCACATACATAAAATACATTCGTTTAATAGTAAACGGTCCACATTATAATTAACTCCTCTCATCGAAGCGCAATGCTGTGCAGTCCGTGTGTGTCCCTTGTGAAGTCCTACAAGTGGTGACCCGCGACGGCCTTCGGTGAGGAGAGGTAAATTTTCGAAAATTGTGACATGCAAGAATTCCACCATCGAAGTTATGCGTCGTGGTTTAACCTTCAAGTACATACGTCGACAGATCTCCCTGTACAATATGGGACCCACGACGACCTTCGATGTGGTAAGAAAGGAATTTAAGAAAATGGTGCGACGGCGAGAGACTCCCTCCTGAGATGATCCACCCCTCAGGAGGTAAAAAACAATAATTTTGAAGAAATTGCACAACGACAACCAGACGCCACGAGAAGCCGGATGAGGATGAAATGCGGTTAAGACATCCGAAGCTTGTTTTCCAGCCACCATCATTGCCGTTTGAAAAGGAAGCGTCGACGAGATTGGCGTGTGGCGGTCCCCCAAAGACGTCACGCTACGGTCTACATAGGCAGCACGGGAATAGTATATGCCAGCCATCACTCGGAAAATAGTTGCCCGGGAGCTCACCGGAGGATCTGTTGCGGACTTGGAGGATACTCAGTCGCACTGCTGCGAGTGACTGGCATGATACTCGCGCTATGTAGACCGGTAACGAGGGGAAGGTGCTGGAATGAACGAGGCTGCATAATATCGGCATAGGTGGGAAGTGAGTGATTTATAAGTGGTTTACAGAAATTTTTAATTGTGATGCGATTTTACAGTTTTTACAATTTTTTTTTGTACAAATCGTTTTTAGATTTTTTTTCGGACAATTTTTACATATATATATATTTTTTTTTTGCGGATAATTCTTGTACAATGTAGTTATAAAAATTATTTTTGTTTATTAGCTTTGTGTAACAAATTGTATAATGGTACGAAGAGTTCTTAGAAATTTTGCTCGACTTTGTTATTGTAAACGGTAGGTAGTAACTCGTAACCGATACTTTGTTATAGAGAACTCGTTCAATTTTGCTTAGCATACACAAAGACTATAAAGTAATCTACATTGGTGAAGCTTTTGTACAATTTATAACAATTAAGATATTTAGAATATTTTTGATTTATATAACAAAAATATTTTTTAAGAAGGGGATGACTGTAGGGGCACCATTTGCTGATCTAGCAAGATGGCCCACTACATACTAATCTGTGGCTCGGCCGGCAGGCCAGTCTCTAACCGACAGCCTTTCAGAATTGTACTATGCATATAAAATATACGTTTATAAGTGAACGGACTTTATTAATTACTTCCTCCCACCGAAGCTTCAGTACATCGCAAATGGAACCAGGTACTCGTATCAGTAATGTAAGAGAATAGTACCTGGTTGCCCTATCGACGTGTCTCGATAAAATTAGTAGTTTCTTATAAGAACAACCAATCTTACAGTAGGTATAAGATATTTTGTAGTTGAATAGTTTTTGAACTGTATCGTTATAATAGCTCATGGTAAGGCCGCGGTTATCTTCTATAAAAACTCTTCATTCAAAATAATTTGTACCTTGACGTAACTAAGAGTTCCCACTGCGTTCCTAAAGTTTGAATAAAATATATGAATATGAATATGAAGAGTTTTTATAGAAGATAACCGAGGCGTACCATGAGCTATGATAGCGATATAGTTCAAAAACTATTTAGTACAAAATATCGATTCCTTGATGTCCTCAGCTATCTTTAAAGGCACAGTAGCAGAAGGTCTATAGTCTCTACAGTCTTCTGCGATTATAGTTATTCAATGATGACGGATATCAACTACGAACCGATATTTAGTACTTGCTGAATAGTTTTTGAACTGAATCGCTATGAGCTCATGATAAGGCCGCTGTTTGGTGAACAAATGGGTACCTTACCTACGCGGTAAGGAGAGCGCGTATTTCCGCGTGACTTGTTTTGCTCCGCGGTAAGTTTGAGGTGTCGTTTACACGTGTATTCTATGCGGTGTATGTAACTGATGATATCAGATCTAATGACATTGTTTAAAAAAGTTAATCGATTACCACCTCACCTGCTGCTTCTTGTATTGTAGTCGATTGAGCCGCAAGCTGTTGTATAGATTTGGCTATTAGAACCTGATAGCATGCACATACTCCGAATAAGTTTAGCATGATTATTATGTCAATGAAATACCTGGGGAAAATAAAGTTAATTTTAGGGTTCCGCACCTCAACAGGAAAAAACGGGACCCTTATAGGATCGCGGCGTGCGGCGCGAAAGCGTGCGGGTGGCCACAGTGACGCGTGAGCTATTAGACGCGGTTAAGAATCAAACTGGTTTGATATCCCTGCCACCCACGCATAGAGACACTTGCCTACTAAGCCCGTAGTGTGGCCATAACGCGCGGATAGGAACATTTGAAAAAAACGCGCGCTACTCGCTGATGACCGTCACCTGGGTGGGTACCTGAATTTATGTATATCAGGTTGAATATTTGGTGCGCAATTAGATTAATTTCGTGTTCTTGCGTGTTGGTTCCATCTGACTTTGTATGCCTGATTACCTACCTACAGAATTGGGTATAAGTAGGTATCTTCACCTACTTATATGTATCTTCGTTTTTTGCATGTATATCACATATATTACCTAAATCTGTTTATTTACTAGACTCCTGGAAGAGACTAACCACCCACAACACAGGGAATCCTAGTGTTAAGTCCTAGGGTTAGTAAATTACCTACTTACTTATGTATAAGTACCTTCTGTTCTGGTTTAAAAATTTTGTTTATAGTGAGTAGAGTACCTAGGGTACTTACAATAATATTAAGGTACCTATAACTTATTTACATGATTAAGTGTATGGATTCAGTGTTTTTTGGAAACAAATAAATGATTTGTAATTTGTAATTTGTAATTTGCACTAGGCGCCCGCCTTAGCCAACTATTATGGACGCAAACGGTGGTTTCATACGTTTGATACTTCGCGCCCGGCTCCGCAACCGCGCTAGGCCCGCACTGGTGGCCCTGGCCATAGGGTACTTCCCGTTGACCTAGACTAGAATCATGAAATTTGGCAAGAAGCAAGCTCTTATAGAACAAGTAAAGGGAAAAATTTTAAAACCGTACATTTGTAGTTACATCACAAACTAATTCAGATGTAATTACTTACCAAAACGTTCGGAACTCTTATTTGCAAGAACGGCAAAAATTAAGCTTCTAACGCAATGCATTAAAAAGATATGCTAATTAATATCTAATTTATGTATTATGTAGGTAAGTCACGAAAGTGAGAAACCAGTACACCCAGGTAGGTACTTCCAGTAACCTCACAATTCTGGAATTTGGAATGCTAGAGTCTATATGGAACAAGTAAAGAAAAAAAAAATTTAAAATTGAGGTAAAATGGAAAAATCCTTAAAATGTGACTACGGATCGGAAACATCACGAGTGCGGCGGCACGGCGATTCTAAAACGTCGGAAACGTTTCCGATCGGAATCGTTAAGTTTTTCATGTCGATGTGGTAAGTTTACCGATTACACGCGTTTGCGCAACACAACGTACTTAAATAGGCACAGGAGTGCGATTTTTGATTGTCACTGGGTGACTAAATGTTATCAAAAAGGCCGCAAACCACTGTTTTTCAGGAGATGTAGTGGAGGAGGCACTTGTACTACTATTACATTACATTACTTCATTACATCCTGACATTCCACGAAATCGTTTAGATTCGGACGAAACGGAAGAATCACTCATATAATATTTTGAATGGGTCCCTCCACGTCCGGTACCATGGCGTAGCGAATTGATTTATAGCTACAAGGTCAACAGTACAGTCGACAAGATAATTGAGTTACGGTTTCAGACGTCCAGTGAATCCATCGTTTTATTGGGTATATCATTAGTAGGTAGTAGGAAGTCTATATAAAGTCTACATACTGTAGAGTATGTAGTCTTTTTAAAGACTTAATGTCTTATTAATATTTTACCTAAAATATTTGGAGTATCTTGCAATTTTTTGATCAGGGAAGCAAGCCATCGCAGCTTCTCCAACATCAGGATACGACATTGAAGGTATATGTGTTCGTTTATACAAGATTTGCGCAGATTTGACCAATAGCTGAAAACAAGTTAGTAGGTAAGGCATATAATTGCAGGGCGATTCTAAAACGTCGGAAACGTTTCCGATAGGATTCGTTAGTTTTTCATTTCGATGTGGTAAGTAACTAAAACAGTTTTCATACAATTTTCTTTAGAACAACACAGTAATATACTATATTTATTGTTTTTGACTGTGTTTTACTAGACAAATTTGTTTTAGTTACATACCACATCGAAATGAAAAACTAACGAATCTGATCGGAAACGTTTCCGACGTTTTAGAATCGCCCCGCTGGATCTTATTTTTCAACCGACTTCAAAAAAAAGCAGGTTCTCAATTCGAGTGTAGGAATGCATTCTAACATCATCATCATTATCATCAGCATGTAAAAGTCAACTGCTAAACATAGGCTTACCCTAGGCATAGAAAGCACGACGACCAGTCTTGAGCCGCCTCCATTCAACGACTTCCTTAGCTGCTCCTTTTAAAGTGTATAGTCGGGCTATCGAGAGGGAGAGGGGAGAGAGAATAGGGTGAGTAGAACCTTCCTACACTGCGATAGAAGCTATATGATCTAACTAATTCTGAGAGCTATTTATACGATCTTGGTTCTTGGGCGAAGGTTCGGCTGCGACGCAGGAATAATATAATAATAATAATTTAATAGTAATTGTACGATCTGCAGATATTTGTTCAGAATGATCTGCGTATTTTTCTATGTATAATAAAAATATCTATCTATGTAATGTATTGTATTAAGTATATCAGTTATCTAGTACCCATAACACAAGCTCTGCTTAGCTTGGGGCTAGATAATGTTGTGTGAAATGTCTAGTATTTATATATTTATTTCTACGGATCTTTATGTTTAAAATTATATCATGTAGTGAAACAAGGGGCATAGCTCTCTCCATTGCATTATTAGCATTCTAAATGGAGTAGGCATATTTTCAGCGGAGGACTTCTATCAGCTTGTTATAATGATGATGATGATGACTCACATTTAAACAATATCCCATATAAAATCCGAAGATAAAAGTGACAGGCACAGCAACGTTAACACCAGCCTTCATGTAGGCCACATGCCCACTCAAAACACCAGCACCCAAAGCGCCTTTTACTATGTGGACCACAGAGCCAAAAACCCTAAAACAATATTATAAGTACGACCTCTGTGGCGCGGCGGGCGAATAGCCGGCTGAGATGCAAGAGGTTGCGGGTTCGAGTCCCGCTACGGGACAAATGTTTGTATGATCTACAAATATTTGTTCCTGGTCTGGGTGTTATGGTACAATGGTACTCGTAGTTCCTGATACCCACGACACAGGGAATCCTAGTGTTGGATCAAGACTAGGTATGTGACTGATGGGAGTAAAAAAAAAAGAAGTAATTGATATCTAAGGTTGAGATAAATAGACGTTACTATAGCACGTACTTGTATGCTTAGCATTGTCCCTGTCACTCTCTAGCACGCGCACATTTGTGTGACAGCGACAAGGACAGTTCTATAGCATTAGTAACGTCTATTTACCTCGACCTAAGTATCAAAATTTCCATAAAAAGTGTCAATCAGAATGTCATCATCATCATCATATCAGCCTGTAGAAGTCCACTGCTGGACATAGGCCACCCTCTTAGAATGCCACGCCGAACGGTCTTGAACCGCCTCCATCCACCGACTTCCTGCGACGTTTATGTCTTTAGTCCATCGAGTGGAGGGCTTTCCTCTACCGCGTCGTCCGGTTTGTGGTCGCCACTCCAGAACCTTTATTCCCCAAACGTTATCAGTTCTTCGAGCTATATGACCTACCCATTGCCACTTCAACTCGATCAGAATGTATCAATCACAGATCACTTATAGATACATTCTGATTGATAGGTAATTAATTAATTATTCATAATTAATGAATTAATTAATAATTAATGCATTAATTAATAATTAATGCATTAATTAATAATTAATGCATTAATTAATAATTAAATAATTAATGCATTAATTAATAATTAATTAATTAATTATTCATAATTAATGAATTAATTAATAATTAATAATTTATAATTAATAATTAATTATTTATAATTAATGAATTAATTAATTATTTATAATTAATGAATTAATTAATTATTTATAATTAATTCATAATTAATTAATTAATTATTAATTAATTAATTCATAATTAATTAATTAATTATTAATTAATTAATTCATAATTAATTATTAATTAATTAATTCATAATTAATTATAGGTAATTGACAATTCGATGTAACACTCTAAAGTTAAATAGCGCTAAAATTAATTCAAATTAATTAATTAACTTTTCTAAGCAAAAACATGACCTAAACACACACACACATAAAAAAGCCTTTAACAATCATTCAACAGTCACATACATTAGTCCTGAACCCACAATAGGATTCTATGTCGTAGAATCAGGAACTACGAGTACCATGGTTCCACAACACCTGACCCGTAACAAATGTTTGCAGAACGTCCAAACATTTTTTCCGCAGCAGGAATCAAACTCGCTCAAACTACGCGGCCTAATCGCCCGCCGCGCCGTGGAGGTCGTCAAACTTTGTGATAAATAGAGAAGTGCCAGCAGTTATTAAGATGAAGTTACCCCATCAACTTGGCATCACTGCGATGTTGCACATAATCGTAGCAATCTTCTTCTGCCTGTGTCAGAGAGACCAGTCTGAACCCGGTAAGAGGTGGTACCTCAAGTACCTGAAACAAATGTGACTCGATTAGATGTCTAGAATTACAGCTCTATATCTGCATGACCAGCTAGATGGTGATGCTGGAAACGACTCGATTAGATGTCTAGAACTACAGCTCTATCTGTATGGCCAGCTAGATGGTGATGCTGGAAACGACTCGATTAGATGTCTAGAACCACAGCTCTATCTGTGACCAGCTATAGATGTTAATGGTGGAATCGACTCAATTAGATGTCTAGAACCACAGCTCTATCTGCATGGCCAGCTAGATGGTGATGCTGGAAACGACTCGATTAGATGTCTAGAACCACAGCTCTATCTGTGACCAGCTATAGATGTTAATGCTGGAATCGACTCAATTAGATGTCTAGAACCACAGCTCTATCTGCATGGCCAGCTAGATGGTGATGCTGGAATCGACTCGATTAGATGTCTAGAACTACAGCTCTATCTGCATGGCCAGCTAGATGGTGATGCTGGAAACGACTCGATTAGATGTCTAGAACCACAGCTCTATCTGCATGATCAGCTAGATGTTAATGCTGGAAACGACTCGATTAGATGTCTAGAACTACAGCTCTATCTGCATGACCAGCTAGATGGTGATGCTGGAAACGACTCGATTAGATGTCTAGAACTACAGCTCTATCTGCATGACCAGCTAGATGTTAATGCTGGAAACGACTCGATTAGATGTCTAGAACTACAGCTCTATCTGCATGACCAGCTAGATGGTGATGCTGGAAACGACTCGATTAGATGTCTAGAACTACAGCTCTATCTGTATGGCCAGCTAGATGGTGATGCTGGAATCGACTTGATTAGATGTCTAGAACTACAGCTCTATCTGCATGACCAACTAGATGTTAATGCTGGAAACGACTCGATTAGATTTCTAGAACCACAGCTAGAATGTAAAGGAACGTCATGGGAATGGCCGGCTGAGAATTAGAATCTGAGATGATTGGAAGAGAAAAAAAATAGATCTTTTGATTGTAACATTCAGAAGATTAGTTTGGCTCTGCGAATTTGATCACATAAATATGTATTATTAGCTAACTTGGTTGTTTCACATTGTTAACTTAGGTATCCCAATTCTCCCTCGCAAATCTCCACTAACACTAATTCCCAATTAGGTATAGTCTGTTTTCTAAAAGCACCTCACTTACCATAACTTAAAAAAATTATGGAAATACCACAAAAAATTACAATTTATCCTTCCAGTCAAAAAATATTTTATGACAAAGACTTTTATAAACCTAAATGAATGTCATTATGAACTTTTTTTCAAGAAGAAAACTTTTTCGGATAGCTTTGGCCGTTTATCCATCGCCACCTTTACCGGGACGCTTCCGCGACGTCACCGAGAACGAGATTTAGGCTCGCCGCATACACACGTTTTCCGTATTCGATTTCCGAATTGGTTTTCTGTATTCGGACATCCAAATGGATAGAATCAATATAAAATACATTAACTGACGCACACGTTCGCTTTTTCTCCGAACGGAACAAATTCTGTACGTACGTTTCGAATGCAAGCCGGTGCGTTCGGAAAAACCATCTGGAAAAAACCTAATGACGTCATGCGGAACGCAGCACTTGCATACATTTTGTTTGTGCCGACGCACACGTTCGGAAATTTCTATTCAGTATCGCGCCCGCGCCGCGCGCTTCTGACGTATTCTTTGTATTAGTTACGCATAGAAACGCACCCGTGTTTTCACCACGCTATCACTATCCGTACTGACGTGTATACATTCCGAATGAAGAAATACGAACGTTTGCGCTAGTCACGCGGAATTCCAAATCTGAATTCCTAATCCGGAAACCTAATCAGCCCCCTTATTCGCTATGACCACAAATGACATAACGCGGGCTCGTTACGATATCTGCGTGGAATCATCGCTAAATAGCATGGGTGACGTCACACGT
Organism: Epirrita christyi; assembly: GCA_951392215.1. Taxonomy (NCBI): domain Eukaryota; kingdom Metazoa; phylum Arthropoda; class Insecta; order Lepidoptera; family Geometridae; genus Epirrita; species Epirrita christyi. The sequence continues at coordinate 4,858,195 of OX595857.1, read as the reverse complement.
TATTGATAAGGAATCTCTTTGGTCATAGCGAGTAACCACCCAGGAAAACGTGTGTCTGCGGCCAGCCTAAGAATCGCACGCTCGCGCCACACCTGCGTGACGAACCGCGCCGTTTCAGCGGCTGAAGTTTTTCGCACTGACGTAATTTCGGCTGATGTGTCATAGGGAACACTGCGAGCATATTGAACCGTACGCTCGGTCGCGGTACGTTCCGCAGGTGTGGCGCTATACTTAGGGTAGAGTCATGGAATAATCACGGAAGATGTATTTCTTCTTCCATGGGAAGAATAAATAATTTACAAGTTCAAGATGACATGACGACGATCGTCCACCGCGACGATCTCAGTGGTTTAGTTTGTTATAGCTATCGTGCGTTGTAGTCGCCTTTTCATAGAAATAAAACAGGAAAGGCTGAACCATATATACATTTAATCTATATAATAAATATAATTATAACTAGAGGACACTGTAATCCACTGGCTGCTGGTTGGTCCGAAGCACTTCACTTGACGATAGTTCACGAAACGCGACTTTGATCCGGCTCGAAAGACTGTACGCCTGGCTTAGACGTAGGGGGTTGTATAGAGGATAAATCCAATTTAATCCTAGATCTAACTTTACGCTAAATGATGATTAAGGATGCTAGTAAGTGCGATATATAGCCGAACTTACTAATACACTGGCAAGGTAAGGCAAGCGATGTATGAATGACGCTTTGTGCGACCTATCCATTGCCAAAATTGCTAAGTAAACTGTTCGAACTGCATCGAGCAGTAGATTTCTAGCGGCTGATAATGATGATGATTATGTTCTATGCGTGAATACTTAAGAGGAGCGTGTCATTCTCGTTTAATAATAATAAATGCTGGACATTTCACACAGTTTGGGCGGTCTCTACCTACTCCAACTACTAAAGCCCAAGTTGACGAACACATCAACGCGTGGTCACTATAACCACCGGTCGGCATAATGACAGATAATAGATGACAAAGAGAATCGCTTAGATCAAACTAACTCCTACAACTTTTGATTAAAAAACCGACTTCCGCCATTAAATTCGGCTATCTGCATGTTTTTATTTGCTAATGCATACAAAACAATAACTTGTTGCTGAAAATACCAAAATCGCTATATGTACCTATGCCTACAATATTTGAGGAGTTCCCTCAATTCCTCATGGATTCCAGCATCAGAACAAGTTTTCAAAAAAATGGGACAAATCTGGAAGTATATTCTATCAAAAAAAAAAGAATTTTCCAAATCGATTTATAAATGACGAAGTTATGATGTAACAAACATAAAAAATAAAAATAAAATACAACCGAATTGAGAACCTCCTTTTTATTGAAGTCGGTTAAAAAGGGCTTAGTTAGTTTACTATGGTGAACTGTGGCCAGCCTTCTATAACCGTAACTAGGTGATAACACACCACTCCCATTCTTTCATTATCCCTCCCCAGAGTAGGGTTGTATGGAAGAAATCGCTAGATATTCGCATCGTCAGAAAGAGAGCCGTCGTGGCCAAATTGTGAACTAACATTGTGAATACAATTTAGATATTTATTTATTTATTTGTAAAAAACATAATCATGTCACAAAGTTTACTTATAAACTAGCTAAACTAAACAGTCAATTAAACCCAGATTATAGATAGGCATGTATATAAGCAAACAGGTCTATTAGCCCCCACACTATAGGATACCCTGTGTTGTGTGTGGGTTGCTAGTCTCTTCCGAGTTACAATAGTAATAATTTGGGTAGGTAGGTATGTATGTATAAATAAATAGAAAACAAATGCAAAATTTTCTAAAAGAAGTAGAATTTCCAAAATGTTGTGGGTAAGTACTGAACTTAGTTAGTTACTTAATTATAATCTCACCTCTCTCTCTTATGGTGTTGGTTGTCTCAGTCCTTGGCTGTACAGGCAAATTAGCAAAAAGTGTGGACCTAAGTCGTGTAGTCGTGGATTCTTATGGAAACGTTAGATGACACGAAAAGAAGCTTATCCTAAGTTTGCACCGTTTCTGGCGCTTACGGAACCCTTTTAAATATTAGGTACAAACTTAAAAAGGCCGTAAATTTTAAAATAGAAAGAAATTACTTGATGCAAGTTAAATTACGTATAGACTGTCTTAGCGCATTATGATTTTAATAAAAAACACGTGCATGTAGGGAACACAGTGTTGAACCAATGCATCTTCCGTAAATTAATACCAGTATAAAACTTCCGGCGGATGTAGTACTAATTAAATGAATAAGTTTAAGTCAATTTCCAGAACTACATTAATTTTCCCCGAAGTAGAGCGACAATAATATATGGAAAAGTGCCTTCCGTGAGTCGCACCAAGGTGCAAACCTGGTAATGTATTTCGAACATTTTTCTGATAAGTCTATCAATTTGCATCGACTACCTTAATTTTCCCGGAGCCGTAATAACCACAAAAAGTTTTTTTTGTAAATGATTTTTTTTGTATGTTCCGTATGTCGGATTTAAAAAATACTTGGTGCAAATGTAGATCATAACGGTTCAAAGTCTATGCCAAATTGCACCGACTACTTCTATTTCCCCCATTAAGTTACGGATATTATAAGGTTTTCACCCTATTTCACCCTGTTCCGGAAGGTGAAATTACTGATGCTTATTATTAGAGGTGATTTTTAAGCCATACAAAACAATTAGAAAAGTTTTCATGACTACATCTAATTAGTTCCACACTTTTGCAAAAAATCACCTAATTTGACTGTACTATTATGGATTATTTTCGTACCACTTAGTGCAACCCTGCAGTAACGTTATCAGAAGGTTTCAAGTACAATCATCGCCACCGTAAAAAATAATAGCGACTGTGTATAACTAAATCAGGAAATCAATGCTACGCTTCTAACAATCATGTTAGATGCAAGCCGTTTTCAATGGCATTATTTGAAAACCAAGTTTAGATGTCAATCATGTTAATGATATTGAAATTAAAATGGATGCATTCATACTTGTAGTGATTGGTATAAGTGCAGTGGTTGAATCACGTGTAAGAAGATTGATAGTCATTGTAAATTATTATAATGTAGATAATGCCAATCAAAACCACGCATATATTGAGACTAAAGAAAAACTGATTAATGTTGTGTGTTTTTTACAGGATTGTTTAAACAATAAATCCAGCAATGTAGATTCAATAAAAGATGAAATTAGTGAAACAGGTGAAGCTCTTAATGAGTCACAACTGATAAACATACAATCATATATATCCCAACTAAATGGAGATTATCAAGCAAATAAAGCAAGTGTTAAAAACAATGATGAAAATAGTGGTAAGGCAAAAGTGATCAATTTAGGCTTTGATGCCGATAATTTAAGACAGCGAAAAGTGGCAACCAGTGATACAAAAAAAGAGTTATTAGATGAAGGTTTTTTTGGTGCACTTGATACATCTGGACAAGACTATGAATTGAACAGAAAAGATGAAATATCTGTTGCTAATAATAATATAGCGAGAAGAAATGAGATTTTGGATTACATACTTACAATATTACATAAAAACAGAGGTGGAAATGAAGATGATGAAGCCAGCAAAGCAAATCGCAGATTAGATATTGAAGACAATGGAGATGATTTCGCAGATTTGGTTGATATTGATGATCCAAGATTAAATTATTACAATCAAGATGCTGACGATGATACTGAGGATATTAAAGTAACTAGGAGGCTTATGGGCTATGGTGCAAGGTTAGACATGAAAGGACGTTCAGGGACGTTTTTTGGAGAAGGGAAAAAGGACAAAAGTCCAGTTGGTAATTTTTTTATTATTTTCTTTTATTTTTTGTTTCTTACGATCTCTTTTCTCTTGCCTGTGTCATTTATCTCCAAATCGGCTTAACCGATTGTAATGCGATTGTTTTGCAATCGTTTGACTTCAAGCAATTTTCGAGATAGATTATCATCGGTCGCACCTTACTAAATGATGATGGTGGATATGAAGTAGGTACATATTGAATGGGAATACGCAAAATGTACTTCATCACATGTTTATACGGCGGCTGAGATGCGAGAGGTTGCGGGTTCGATTCCCGCTGCGGGACAAATGTTTGCGTGATCTGCAAATATTTGTTCCGGGTCTGGGTGTTGCGGTACCATGGTACTCGTAGTTCTTGATAGCTACGACACAGAGAGTCCTAGTGTGGGATCAGCCCCCCAATTACAGTAGCAAATGGCAATGGGGAACGCAACAATGGCGATCATTTTGGCAGGCTTTAGTTGATATATAAGTCAGTCAGTCAGGACTTTGAATTTTATATAACGGTTGTAAAAAGACTACTCCCGAAAACTGAAACAGTGCATTTTTCAAACCATGATTCTGAAAATATTTAAGCTGAAAAAACACGAAAAAAATGAACACTCTTGGGCCGCTTTTTTCGTGTTTTCTTTATAATATCCTTAAAACATCATTGAAGAAATACAAAAAGCTAATTTCCATCATTAAAAACACGTTAATAAATAAAAACTTCAAAAAAAGCAATGAAAACCACAAAGTAATATTGGCGCTGCGCGTCGATCAACTGACCGAGAGCGTTGAACTCGCGCGGCCGGTGAGCTCTGTGAACTCGCCGCTATTTTATATAGCTATGGCATAGGTAGCTTTACCGGTACCTTCATTATTCGGGAGTCGTCTTTTTACACCCTGTATAGGTACAGAAAAATGAAACGTTTCTTTACCATTATGTTATACCTATGTTTGGTCGCTGACTATTAGCCTTACCTAATTAATTGTTAAACAAGCTCAAAGTCGTACAGGGGGCTATGGAGAGATCTATATTCGGAGTTTCACTACGTGGCAGAATTCGAAACGATAAGATCCGTAGATAAGAACCACGATCACCGCCATAGCTCTCAGAATCAGCAAGTTGAAGTGGCAATTTGGAGGCCATATAGCTCGCAGAACAGACAAACGTTGGTGAATAATAAGGAGTGCGTCTACGAACCAGACGATTCACTGTAGGAAGGCCCTCTCTCGATAGACCGACAACATTCTGAAGGTCGCAGGAAGTCGGTGGATGGAGGCGGCTCAAAACCAGCCATCGCGGCATTCCACGGGACAAGCAGCAGAGTATTTATAAAGGCTGATAATCATAGTGATGACTTAAGTGCATCACACACGCAGCAGATGCGGTAATATTTTATATGCGTATAAAAACTTATCGCATCTGAAGGTATCACAGACGTAGCAGATACGATAATATACAAAAATGATACATTCACGCGGAAACCTTCAAACTGTATTGTATTTCAATTTGTATACACAGATATCTTCTGTCCATCTTTTTATATATGTCGGTGCCTACAGATGCTTGACGGTAAAATATAAGTACTCATACTCATACTCATTTATTTACCGTAGGAGCTTTACAGCACACTTGGTTATGTCAAAGTTACACAATAGGAACAATCGATAATAAACGAAACAAATACAGAAATATAACCTACTCAGAGCCGCTCAAAAACAGACAAGCATAGGGATACACAAGATAACATAATCTAATAACACAAACAAAAAAAACTAAAAACTAAAAATACAAGTTATTATTTAAAGCTGCTGTAAATGGGCGTTGTCAATAAATTACAATCTAAAAATTCTTGTCAAACATTAAATTACTAATACCAAAATTAAAAGATTCAAAGAGAAATGTCAGAAACATAAGCTGCTGTAAAGGGGCATCGGAAAAATAAGTGATCTGCTACGTGAGTGTTGCTCCTCAAGTTTAGTATAGAGAGCGATATGGACAGATACGCGCTCAGTGGGGGTCAGCACGAATAATTTACGTTACCAAGACGCTAATCAGACGATCGCAAATGTCAAATATTGGCCAATGACATCAGGGTAATATGAAATCTTAGTAAGTTGATTGGTTCATATTTGACGTTTACTTTAGTCTCGCTAGCGTCTCGATAACGTTAGATGTTCCTGCTTGGGCCTCTGATACAGATATATATTACCGCATCTGGTACGTGTGTGACACACTTTACTAAATCCTCTACTTTTTCAGACCCAGGATTACCAATCAACATGAAAACCAACCGATTTCTGTACCATCCAGCAATCTCTACTAGAAGAGGACTGTTTTTTAACCCTGGCTTTTTCCACTATGTGGCTGCACCACCACCCGCATCCTCAATAACTTTTACTAAAATTAACAGCCAAGATCTACTACACCCAATAAACAATATTTCTATCCGCGGTGATAGTCGGCGACTAGAATTATTACAAGATCAATTAAACGAAGGGAATACTGAAGTTGCTACCCTAGACCCAAATTCCAACGCGTATGCTTACGAACGAGAAAACGAAACGTTAAAAAAACACGCGGGTGCTTCAAAAGATGTAAGGATGAAAGGGATTCAAAATAACGTGCGGTATAGTCCAGCTCATAGATATCTGAAGCGAGATATGTGGTCCATGTTTGAAAACACCCCAACAGCACAGCAGCACAGGAACTTTTCTTAACAGCCTGCTGAAAAATAAATGTAATCTAGTTTCTGTTTTATTTTGTCTCTCTAGGTTCAGACTCTCAATAGTCTCAATTACCTTAAGAATAAACGAAATTTTTATCCAAATTTTGTCCAAACACATCATCGAACTTCTGCAGGGCGATTCTAAAACGTCGGAAACGTTTCCGATCGGATTCGTTAGTTTTTCATTTCGATGTGGTAAGTAACATAAACAATTTTCTAACAATTTTCTCAGGTAAAACACAGTAATATACAATATTTATTGCTTTTTACTGTGTTTTACTAGAGAAAATTGTTTAAGTTACTTACCACATCGAAATGAAAAACTAACTAATCCGATCGGAAACGTTTCCGACGTTTTAGAATCGCCCTGCTGGAATAAATTCCAATCTTTCCTACCAACAGTTCGATAGTCTAACTGTTTGGACAAAATTATTCCAAACTGTTAGCTTAGCCTGTTAGTCGGACAGATTGGAATTTGGATTTTAGCTCAGTTTTGTTCCAAATAGTACTACCGCAAGTGAAGTAGGTACAGTGAAATCAAAAATAAGATAAATAATTACTTATCAATTTTTATGAGGTAGGTACTTACTAACTGATACCTATAGTCTATCTAAAAGTTCACTGCAAATTATGTAAACAAAGAAATGTCACTGTCAAAGAGACAAGACAGTGGAATAAAACATTTTTCTAGAGTTTGAATCATTATTGTTAGTTCTTGCCCGCGGTTTTGCTTGGGCAGGAAACTTGGTGTTTTTTCGGCGCGTTCAATTCAATCTAAACTCACGTGCCTAAATTTATGCTTGTACCTACCTACAAGCGCAGAGTCCTCGAGGGACCAGGCGCCGGTTCTAGCGGCGCTCGGCGCTGCTACAAGCTCAGGCTCCATAACAAAACAACACAAACAACAAAATAGCCTCAACAAATAACGGCAACAACTAACTATAACAAATAAACAGAACGACAAAAACAATTACGGGACGGCGCGCAGCCAGAGAAAGAATATTCTATTCAAGAACGTGTAAGGGGCTAGAAACGAGTGACAGACGAGCCAACTGTGCATTATCAATGGACCTTGAGATGCGCTGGCCAGCTTTCCTCAGAGTGTGGCCAGTCTCACAAAATAATTACCCAGAAAAACATATTTTTCATTTAATATCTTTGTATGAAACCAAGGTATTAGGATAAAAATACTCCCAAATTATATCTTTTTTACACATTGACAAGTCACGGCTAAAATAAAAAATCCTAGGATTTTTTATGGCAAAACGTAGTTACCGCTTAGCTACCTACTACAAAGGAGGTAAGTTTTTCACTGTTATCACCTTTGTTTACATTTTTTGCAGTGAACTTCTGGATAGACTTTATTTACATTCTCTGGTCAAAATGATTTTCCCCATTTTTGAGTAATAAAAAAATTAAAAATTAAATTCAAAAAGATGGAAAATCAAAATTTTGATGCTAAAGAACTGTTTTGAGTACCCCGAGGTGTTGCTTGGTCATTATAAATTTCCCCATTTTTAGGGTAATTTCGAAAAAGTTGGAATTTCGAGAAGTTGTTTACAGTACCTAGTGGTGTCGTATGAATTAATTTTCCCCATTTTTAGGGTAGGTACTTGATTTCAAAAAAGTTGCAAAATCAAAAATTTTATTATACAGAACCATTTCAAGTACCCCAAAATACTGCCTAGTCAAAATAATTTTCCCCATTTTTAGGGTAATTTCAAAAAAGTTGCTAAATCAAAATTCTGATGATGCAGAACCATTTCCGTTTATTCCAATCTTTCCTACCAACAGTTCGATAGTCTAACAGTTTGGACAAAATTATTCCAATTTGTTAGCCTGACCTGTATACAGATTGGAATTTGGATTTTCGTTCAGTTTTGTTCCATATAGTACTACCGCAAGTGAAGTAGGTACAGTGAAATAAAAAATAAGATAAATGATTATCAATTTTTTATAGGTAGGTACTTACTAACTGATACCTATTTAAATTAGCTGGTCAAAATGATTTTCCCCATTTTTAGAGTAATAAATAAATAAAAAATAAGAATTCAAAAAAAGATGGAAAATCAAAAATTTTATGCTAAAAAACTGTTTTGAGTACCCCGAGGTGTTGCTTGGTCATTACAAATTTCCCCATTTTCAGGGTAATTTCCAAAAAGTTGGAAAATCAAAATTTTGATTACACAGAAGCGTTTCCAGTACCCAGAGGTGTCGTATGGACGAAATAAATTACCCCATTTTTAGGGTAATTTCAAAAAAGTTGGAAAACCAAAACTTTGATTACACAGAATCGTTTCAAGTACCCAGAGGTGTCGTATGGACAAAATAATTTTCCCCGTTTTTAGGGTAATTTCCAAAAAGTTGCAAAATCAAAATGTTGATTACACTGAATCGTTTCCAGTACCCAGAGGTGTCGTATGGACAACATAATTTTCCCCATTTTTGGGGTAATTTCCAAAAAGCTTCAAAATCAAAATTTTGATTAAATAGAACCATTTTGAGTACCCCAAAATACTGCCTGGTCAAAATAATTTTCCCATTTTTAGGGTAATTTTCAAAAAGTTGCAAAACCAAAATTCTGCTTATACAAAACCATTTCGAGTACCCCAAAATGTTGCCTGATGGAAATAATTTTCCACATTTTTATTTTGGAAATTGCCCTAAAAATGGGGAGAAATATCTTAACCAGGCTGTATTATGGTTCTGTATAATCAAAATTTTGATTTTGCAACTTTTTGGAAATTACCCTAAAAATGGGGAAAATTATTTTGTCCATACGACACCTCTGGGTACTGGAAACGATTCAGTGTAATCAAAATTTTAATTTTCCATCTTTTTAGAAATTACCCTAAACATGGGGAAAATTATTTTGTCCATACGACACCTCTGGGTACTGGAAACGATTCTGTGTAATACAAATTTTGATTTTCCGTCTTTTTGGAAATTACCCTAATAATGGGGAAAATTATTTTGTCCATACGACACCTCTGGGTACTGGAAACGGTTCTGTGTAATCAAAGTTTAGATTTTCCAACTTTTTTGAAATTACCCTAAAAATAAGGAAAATTTATTTAGTCAGGACACCTCAGGTTACTTGCAATACAAACATTTGACTTTTTTGTATAAACGAATAAAAATTGATAATAATTTATTTAAGTTTTTCTTTTTGATTTCACTGTACTTCACATGCGGTAGTACTATATGGAACAAAACTGAGCGAAAATCCAAATTCCAATCTGTCCGACAGGTCAGGCTAACAGTTTGGAATAATTTTGTCCAAACTGTTAGACTATCGAACTTTTGGTAGGAAAGATTGGAATAAACGACCATTTCGAGCACCCCAAAATGTTGCCTGATGGAAATAATTTTCCCCATTTTTAGGGTAATTTCCAAAAAGTTGGAAAATCAAAATTCTGATGATGCAGAACCATTTAAATTACCCCAAAATATTGCCTGATGGAAATAATTTTCCCCATTTTTTTGTTTGGACAAAATTATTCCAAACTGTTAGCCTGACCTGTCGGACAGATTGGAATTTGGATTTTCGCCCAGTTTTGTTCCATATAGTACTACCGCATGTAAAGTACAGTGAAATCAAAAATGAGTAGTATTGGTAGGGATAGTTGATGCCTTACGGTTGAATCCTCAAGGTACCCAAGACAGTTTCTCTATATCTGCCATGGTTTTGGATTTCCCCATACTGTCCCAGTTAAATAAACAATATGTATTAAGTCTGCTTTTTTAAAACTGGGAAAGTTCTTAGATTTTAAAAAATACAATAGAAAACGCTTTTTGTATGAGTTGTCCGACCAAATCTCCATCACCCAGGTACTATAAAGTGAAATGAAAAGGTATATTTTAGTGCATATGTAATTGATTCTAGTAGCTTATTTGCCTTAAAGGTACATACAAAAATATAAATAAAATTATAGTGGCAAAAATACAATAGAGTAGACGTACCTACTATTTGATACAAAATTACATATTTTACAAAATAATTTGCTTGCTTGTACATAAAAAGAAGGGAAAAAAGAATGTAATAGATCAGTAAAACAATAAAAAAAAGCTTTAATTTCTGAAGCGTTGGCGGACATTCGCTGCTTTCGCAGATAAATTTTCAGTTTCACTTGCTTCTTGCTTATCACGCCAGCAGCGTTTTTATCAAACCCCTGCCGTTGACGTACGAGCCGCATATGAGGACGAATATCCCAACGACAATTAGCAAAACGCTCCTCCAAAGCCTCCACTGACCCTTGCCAAGGCCAGGCCGGTGCCAGTTTACTAGCAGGAATATCATATTCGGCCAGATGATGGCAATGTTTGAGAGGCACAATGTGCCGATCTGAAAAACAATAATCGAAAGCTGAGCAGATATAGGCCTGGGCCTGCAGTCTCGACATTGATAGCGATTGCGTAGCGACCGATTTCGGTCGCTATCGGTCGCTAAGTCTTACGGATGACATTTTAACGATTTTTTTAGTCTCTACCATCGGAACTATCGAATTTTATCGGAATCGTACCGAAAACTTCCGTCAACTTTACGATTTCTGCCAATGTGATTGCGAGCAATTTTGACAGCCCGATAAGTGTGGTAGCGATCGCTACATTAAAATAATATTGTAAAAATGGTTATGGTTTGTTAGTGCAGTGTACGCAGTAACGGCGTAAGCATATTCAGCGTTAGATTTGTTCATCCTCGAACATCTCTACGAAATGGTAAGGCGACGGGTATCGCGAGAAACTGTCGTAATAGCGAAAATCCGCTTCTTTTGGAGAAAGATGAGTTTCTTAGACTACAGAATCACAAAAGAGATGTTAAAGAGTTCGTATAGATGTACACGGCCATCTTTCAAAAACAAGGACTTATGGGCTTTCCATGGAATTTTAAGTGTGCCTTGGTTTATTTTATTAAATTACCTACCGCTGATGCTGTAAGCAGGAGCTTGCCTACCAGTAGGTAATCATTGCGCACATTTGCGAGTTGTTTTAACTTTACCGTTTTCTTTCTTGTAGATACTAACGGCACTCCGATTTTACGCCTCTGGATACTAGTAGCTACCTGTCAGTTGGTCACAGATTTATAAGTATAGTACTAACAGTTGGTCTACTGTGGGGTAGTATGAGTCAAAAATCTGTAAGTCCTGTAATTCGTCAAGTAGCCTTGTTAAGGCAGTACTTAAGTACATCAAATTTCCAATGACTCAAATAGAGCGGCAAACTGCCAAACAGAAAATAAATGTACCTCAACCATTCCCAGACGCGATCAGAGCCATAGACTACACGCATGTAAAGATTTTGGCGCCAAGGGTGCATGAAGAAGCGTATGTGAGTGGACACCATGAGGGTAATTCATTTAATGTCTCTCATAATTCCATTTAAAATAATAAAGATAAAATTGACTGCAGGCCCTCGTTCCGATCGTAAACTAACGATCGATAATTATTAGCGAAAACATTCGCTTGCTGTACCGATGTTTTCGCAAAACGCAAGTCTCTACTACCAAGAAAGCGTGCAATATCGTAAATTGAGACGTCGCAAAGTCAACGAAAAACCGTATTCATAGTTCAGTATTTGGCAGTATTTGAATGGAAACTTTCTTCTACGCTAACTTATGAAAGTGTTTTTCTTTATCGTTTGTAGTACAAAATATCTTGAAGTAATGAAAATTAATTTTATCTTTTTTATTTTAAATGGAATTATGAGAGACATCAAATGAATAACCCTCATGGTGTCCACTCACATTCGCTTCTTCATGCACCCTTGGTGCCAAAATCTTTACATGCGTACATTTCTAAATTTCTGTCTGGCAGTTTGCCGCTCTATTTGAGTCAAATTTCATGTACTAAAGTACTTCCTTAACAAGGTTACTTGACGAATTCCGCGACTTACAGATTTTTGACTCATACTACCCCACAGTAGACCAACTGACAAGGAGCTGATAGCATTCAGAGGCGTAAAATCGGAGTACCGTTAGTATCCACAAGAAAGAAAACGGTAAAGTTAAAACAACTCGCAAATGTGCACAATGACTCCCTACTGGTAGGTAAGCTCCTGCTTACAGCATCAGCGGTAAGTAATTTAATAAAATAAACCAAGGCGTACTTAAAATTCCATGGAAAGCCCATACGCCCTTGTCTTTGAAAGATGGCTGTGTACATCTATACGAGCTCGTTTAACATCTCTTTTGTGATTCTGTAGTCTAAGAAACTCATCTTTCTCCAAAAGAAGCGGATTTTGGCTATTGCGACAGTTTCTCGAGATTTCCCGTCGCCTTACCATTTCGTAGAGATGTTCGAGGATGAACAAATCTAACGCTGAATATGCTTACGCCATTACTGCGTACACTGCACTAACAAACCCCAGCCATTTTTACAATATTATTTTAATGTAGCGATCGCTACCACACTTATCGGGCTGTCAAAATTGCTAGCAATCAAATTGGCAGAATTCGTAAAGTTGACGTAAGTTTTCGGTACGATTCCGATAAAATTCGATAGTTCCGATGGTAGAGACTAACAAAAATCAAATGTATTGTTTTTCTTCCCACAAAATAAGTTTTGGGGGGTGCAAAATTCAAATCTTGCCTAAAATCAAAGCGACACATAGGAAAGTCAAATTTCAAACTTTTCCATGTCATGTATAGTATGTATACAGTGTGCCTGGCAAAGGCTCGTTTTATGCTAAGGTTTAAACAAAAGAATATATACTTACAAAGCCTAACAGAGCATTGATGTTAGGAAATGCAATAGCAACGATTCCGATCAAACAGACGAAAATCGCCCGGTATATCATCTCCCACATGACAATGTCCTTAGGATGACGCTTTTGGATATAGTGGAACAGAAGGTTGAAGGGCACCCAGAAGTTCAGGGCGTGTGTGAAAAATATCATGATGGCTATTAAAGCTTTCAAACATTTGGTGGCACTGGAAAAAAAACATATTACGCATTAACATTAGCAATAGTATTTTTTTAACTCTCGCGATTTGAACACATTTTTATTATATTGTCACGGGTATTTATCGCGTGTTACCTTATAAGCCCAGCCCGCGACCATGATTGCTGTAACGCATTCGAAACGTCGGGAATAATAAATAATAAGGTAACACGCGATAAATTCCCGTGACAATATAATAAATAAACATTAGCAACGCAAAACATTAAATCGATTTGTTCAGAATGGAGATAGAAATCTATATTTCAGGTGCTTAATATCATTTCTATCTACAATGCTGCGTCTAAAAATTATGGGTCCGTGACCGTATCTACATTATTATATTCATTCCGGACCCACAAGGCAACCCTGGAGGACACCCTTGGGGGTGCCACGGGAACTTAGATTCGGACCCGTGGCACCCCCAGGTCAATTAGAGCAGTACCTTTGAAGAGTTGATGGTCAGACTAGTCTGGCCAACGGGATATTTTTTAGCGTCATAGAACGAATAACATTTCAGAAGGTTACCACTCCAAATTAAATAAATTGATCAATAAAAATACGGTTTCCGTGATGCGTTTACTAAACGTATTGCAGAATATTCACAATTTGAAAGCAGTGCCTAAAAAACGGAATCAAGCAGCCTTCGTTAGTTTTTCATGCGGTAAGTAACTAAAACAATTTTCTCTGGTAGAACACAGTAAAAACAAAAGTAAGTAAGTATTAGAACAATAAATATTGTTTATTACTTTGAAACTAACTTTAACTAACAAACTTTACTAGAGAAAATTGTTAGAAAATTGTTTTAATTACTTACCACATCGAAATGAACCTAACGAATCCGATCGGAAACCCTTCCGAACGTTTGAAAATCACCCTGCTGATCAGGGCTGCAAGTATGGATGTCAGAATCGATAAAAATTTACATTAAAATTCGACAAAACCGGGCTATGTACGGGGAAATAGTCCCGTTTTGTCAAATTTTAACGTAAAATTATATTGATTCAGAGATCCATACTTGCAGCCCAGAATCTTGATCACTGAAAACATATCTCTGGATAGATCTTGTACTATAATGAACAATAAAAAGTAGATTAATAGATAAAACTTACGGAGTCATAGGAAAATTGACAGTAATAGGAGATTCACAATCCTCCAAGAAGCCAGCGTAACCAAAGAAAGCTACCATGAAAGTACCCACGATTATGCAAGTCATGCCTGAAAAGAAAAAGTGTTGAATCCGGTGAAAAGTGAATGAAGATAAGGTTGCTGTTATGTATTTAATCATTCGCATGAATAAGTGAATTATATTATGGTAAGAATTAATTTTTAGTTCACGTATACTTCTCTTCCTGACATCTCACATGACTCATTTAGATCATGGACACAATCAACTATAGTCTTACTCCACAAGAAAGGAGACAGAAGTCAAATTGAAAACTATAGACCCTTATGTCTTACCTCTAATATCTATAAATTATTTTAGAAAGGATAAAAAAGCTTTTGATGAAAAACCAATAGAACAGGCAGGCTTTAGAAGTTACTTTTCTACATTGGACCATATCCATACTAAAAAAACAAACAATCGAGAAATATAATGAATATAACAAAACATACTATCTAGGTTTTGTTGACTACAATAAAGCCTTCGACTCCATAAAACAGAAACACCTTTGGAAAGCATTAGAACAACAAGGAGTGCATAGGAAATACATAAGAATATTAAGGCAAATCTACAAGGATAGCTCTGCAAAAATTAGACTAGAAAAGAAGGGGGAACAATTTCCCACAAAAAAAAAAGGGAGTTAGACAGAGAGATCCCCCATCCCACAAGCTATTCTCGGCAATACTTAAGATGGTCTTCCAGAATCTGGACTGGAGTCAATATGGTCTTAACATAAATAGTGCAAGCCTAAATCATCTTAGATTTGCTGATGATCTTATCCTGATAACAGATAACTATGAAAAATTAGAAATAATGCTGCAACAGCAACAAGACAAAAGCTATTTTAGCTATCAAAGATTTAAAAATGTATTAAGAATAAGAGGGTAAGTATTTACTCATTGTATCTTGTATAACAATGCATGTTTATTGATTAGGGTACTTATTATTAGGTATTATGTCCTCGTGTTGTTTCCTTTAAATAAACAGAGATCAATTTTTTAATGAAAAAGACAATAGTAGATTATGCACTTAGGGAATAAAGCAGTGTCTTATGTCGCGGGCGGCGTATTGCACCCTGAGCGTAACGAGGGACTCTAAAGTTAACTCCCGAGTGTAGCGAGGGAGTTATATAGAGTCCTCAGTGAAGCGAGGGGTTCAAGCTGCTCAAGACGAAGACAGGCTTTATTCCAGAGGAGCATACTCTACTTTTCACACTTTCTGCGAGACAGTAAAAAGCCAGGCCTTGTTTTGATTTTTGCGGTAGTAGATTATCAATAATCTCTAAAGCGTCTGTTTTCATAAACTTTGGAGTAGAATCACTATCGTTTGTAATTATTTATCAACATTAATATTGCAATAAAATTCACTGAAAATCACAGCACCAAACACGCGCACAGCGTGTACAGCATTCTTTGTAAACGAACTTTTTTCTTTTTTTTTGAGTTCTGCTTATGGAGGCCAGTTCAATTTTTGAACAAACCTCTTTACAATGCCATATAGGCATTTTTTTACTAAGAGTTTTCCACGAGTCTCCACACGAATTTGACGTTCTAAATTCAAATCACTTTAATCCCTAGGGAGTTTCATACAACTTTATATCCCTAGAGAGACAATGCTTTACTTTACGTTGAGGTTGCATGATTTGTAATTGGACATTGTCGAGCAGGTGGTGTGAAAACTATCTTACGGTACACTTATGCAAGATGGTCACAGACGGTTAGATGCACTGAAGACATTTTCGATTCCCTGAATATTTTATTTGACTTTATTCTCAGAGCGGCCCAAGCGGGAAAACCTCAAGAGGCCCATTCGCGTAATTATAAAACATTCAATTCACAGTATAATCTCAGCTCAATTCACTGTCACTACGTATACGTTGCATACGTTATCTTTCTCGCTCAAACGAACGTCTTCCGAAACGTTGATGATTCATGACTGAGATGAGATTATGACTTGAATGTCAAATTATTACGAGAATTGGGCCCTAGATAATAGCTCATTCAACAGCTTGTTAGTAGTGCTTCTTGCTGTTGTTGTAGGAAAGAAAACATTTCGACAAACAAATCCTTCCAGAAACCCAGTACTCTATGTGACTGACGATGAGCTTGCCACGTTGTCGGGAATAGCGGTGCTCTACTGGTATTTAAGTCATCCATACAAATGATTACGAGTATGTAACCAAGTAACGTTCCTTGACACATTAATCTTACCAATACTAAACGCCAATGAAAACTGCTTCGGATCTCGCATATTGTTCTCAACCGGTAGAACCACCCCGGAGCAGGACAAACCGAACACGATCATGCCAATGAACTCGAAGACGCTGGCCAGCGAGTCGGAGGTCTTCATATTTGAGAAGGTGGGGTTGAGTAGTACGGCGTAGTAAATCGTCATGAAAATGCATATCACTGGAAAAACAAGCTTTTTATGGTTTATCTTCATCATCATCATCAGCCTGTAGAAGTCCACTGCTGGACATATTTATAGACCTGAGTGATCCTATAATGGTTCCGTTGGTACCTTTTGAGGATCGGAACCCTAAAAACACAGAAACGTCACTTAGGCACATTGCGTCATCCGTACCTACTTAAATTTTCTAAGTTGGTACGTTCGACTTTTTGTTGACGTAGTTGAAAGATACCTTATTTTTAACAGGTTTAGAGGGGGGTCCATTCGGCTGGTCTCGAGAAAACGCTCACAGCTTGATGAGCAGTGAAAAATTCGTCTTGAGTCTGATTCAACATCAGAATAAAAGACATTTGAAACAAAAATAAAACTTAAAAACGAACTTACGGACAACAAAATTAGCCGCAACAGAAAAAGGAGCGAGCCATTTGAGATGCCTGATGAGACAGATACAAATAATTGGTAATATCATTATAGCCAAGTATAGCCTTAGTCCTGGATAGCCTGTAACACAAAAAACAAAAATATGAAATGAGTCCCTACTTCAAATTACATTATGCGTAGCATTAGTGTCCGCCCGCACTAAATCTTTCTAGCTAAAACGATCTACTCAGCTCAATTGATCACTACCAGACGGAAGCGTCCCCAAGACGCCTGGCTGCATTGCCACGCTGAATGGCAAAACGAATGTGTTCAGCCAGCCTCGGGTTATTTTAAAACGTTCGGAAACGTTTCCGATCGGATTCGTTAGTTTTTCATTTCGATGTGGTAAGTAACTAAAACAATTTTCTCTAGTAAAACACAGTAAAAAACAACAAACATTGTATATTACTGTGTTTTACTAAAGAAAATTGTTAGAAAATTGTTTTAGTTACTTGCCACATCGAAATAAAAAACTAACGAATCCGATCGGAAATGTTTCCATCGTTTTAGAATCGCCCTACTGAAGACCTTGAAGGATCTTTGTTTATTTATTTTATCGATTGGTTTAATTTAAATTGTGTTCTGAATTTATGATTTCACTAGATAAAAAGCTTGAGAAATACAACATATTTTTTTCTTTTTGGTAACTATAATAACTCATTACCAAAAACTTAAATATTCTAGAGCTCGTTATAGACATTTTGTAAACCTATAGTGTCTTAAAGTATCACTCAGGTGTCTGTCTGCCTGTAGCCTATTTTCTCCGAATCTACTGAACCAAAAAAAAACATTACTACCTCCTTAATGGTAAGTACATACCTGTACAGAGCTAGGTCACCCAATCATGGGCTTAAAGCGTAGGTAAATAAACAAATTCTGATTTCAGGGATTCATTTTGGAGGCAAACTAGAAAATTAGAAGATTCAAACTAGTTTAGTTAGTAAGCTTTTTTTTGTTAACAATAATGAGTAATGTACTATGGGTACACTGCTCAATCACTAGATACGATTGTATTTATCAACTCTGGACGTTCGTTCGTTCGTCGCGCGCGTCACTGCTTCTTTCTAGCTAACATAGCTTTGCTATGCCTCGCTAAAGTAGTCGGACAATAATGAAATTGAATACCCCTCACCTCCCTGTCCTTCTATTGAAGTCTTTTCAGCATTCTCCACAAGCTGTTTAATAGATTTGGCTATTATGATCTGATAACACGCACATGCTCCAAATAAGTCAATTATGATTAAAGCGTCAATCAAATATCTGAGGAAAATAAAGGTAATTTTTGACAGAAAACCGGTGTTTATACATAATTAATGATACCTACGGAAGAGGTGTCATTAATTATATATAAACACCGATTTAACTTGCGTATTTTAACTGTTTTTCATGAAATTTTCTCTTATTTTTCTTCTTAAAAAAACAGTTAAGTAGGTATTTACATGTATTAAGTTAACCCGGTGTACCCAGTTAAAGTTAATTTTCGTAAGTAGAAACAAAATTGCTACTCTAAATTACAATCGTGACATAGTAGGTACCTATGTAAAGCTGGAGTTTTTCCAAGCATAGCAATAACGACTTCTGAAAACTTTTCAGCTTTGTATATAGGTACGGTTCTATTGTATAGATATTGACCGAGTTGAAATTAAAGTTTAGCCCAATAGATGTTTTAGGAACTAATTTATGTGAATGCGCATCGAAACGGCCAACTGTGCAGCTCGTCAATGATCTATCTAAGTAGGTGGTTGGTGTAGGTAGGCGATTTCAATGACATCAGAGGGAAAGAAGAGAATAATCAGTACCCTAACTAACCAGTTGATCACTTTATATAAAGCCTTAAGGGTGCGCTCCGAAAATATAATGCTGATTTGCCTATAGTTATTGTGAGTAGGTAAACCAGATATCACGTCAATAAAATAACTGAAATACGTGATTTTTCAAACTTTTTTCTATTGGTCATGCCAAAAACACAATTGGCAAACATTTACGCGATACTTTATTTATTTTTAATTATGCCTTTAAACTAGATTTTTTGAAATTTTTAACACTTTTTTTCCATCACCGAAGGAAAATATAGTTTATTATAGGTGACCAAACCAATATTTACCAAAACTAATTAGTATTCTCATAATAACTTACTTAAATAAGATTTGAGACTACTTCCGTACAAAATATGGTTGTGCGATATTCAATCTTATTCCGTTATTATTTGCGTCTAAAAGGCAATTCAAACATATTATATTTTCGGAGCGCACTCTTAACAAACGGGCGCTATACTTTAAAGCTGTATATCGTCGCCGTAGAGCGAAAAGTCATGAAGTCCCAAAATGCCCAAATTGAGTTAAGAACGTCATCATAATCACAATTTTTTTCTGCAAATTTCAGTCTTATAGCCATGCCTATAAGTATCATAGTTTTAGTTTTAGGAAGAGAAAAAAATCATTAATTTTACGTTTCGACTCTTACGTGTGAGTAGAAAACTACCTAATTTACTTAAATATTTGTTGTCTACTCAGGTGACTTACAAATCTGTACCTAAATCAGTTTAATTACTTTTGCCTTTTGAATAATAGTTCATAGCTACGGCCTAATTTATTTCAAAATTAACTAAAATGACTTGATCAGTTTTATAAATGAACGGTTCGTCATAAAACATGAAAGCGAAAATTAACCAAGTCCACTTAGTTACAACTCGATCAACATTTGTGATGCTTTGCACTATTGAAACATTGAGCGAGAAATCATTTAACTATTTCCTACTGTAAGTCACGCAATGCATTGTTTCGAATTGTCGTTAAAATCTTTTGGTGATTATTTAAAGAACACCTCCGTACGTCTAGGATACTTGGGTGAATTTCGCGCGCAAGTTAGTTAGTTTGGTTACCTTTAATTTTGCTGACTCGGCGGTTGGTGACTTTTAGTCGTGGCGCTTAGTGTTACGTAACGCCATTCGAAAATCTCTGTGTTACGCTACCCGATGTGCACACGTGTTGATAATATTGTAAGTAATTTCTTAAAATACATGAACAATGAGTCGGGCAAAGTTTAGTATGGAATTATTGAACCAAAAAGATTCTGATGTTGCATTTCAGGTAAAAATTTTAACTGATATGATAATTGAAAACTCCTACTAGCGTAGCAGTTAAAACAATGTAACTACCTAGGTATACCTATTCGTATTAGAAAAATGTTTTGATGCATTTTCTAGGTAAGTACTTCCTGAGACGACGAGGATTTAAGTAAAGTAACAATTCTAGATTTATTTTTACTAACCTGTTTATTTTTGGGTGTGGCACTTGGCTCGATATTTTTGTTTGATGATGCGTGATAATTATGATTTACAAAACCACCTGGCTATGGTAATCCCAAGAAACTATGTTCGCCTAAAGTTGCCTTGTCGTACCTCCTTGTTTGTCATGCTTAATAATTACTAAGCAAGGTGAAGACGCTCAAGGATTAGAATGTTCCCTGAAACTTTTGATTAGGCCCCAGGCTTCCTTGCAACTGTCAATTTAATACTATCTTTCTCTAAGCATAATGTCATGTGCTCATCTGTTTTATGTATAGTTTTTTCGGCACACAGCGGGCTGCTGGAAATTTTCCAAGCGACCCATAGACCCATCGAAAAAATAGAACCCGGAACTATCTGAGTACACTCTAAAACTCATGGCAGAGCGAAGCGAAATGAGACTGCAATGTTGAGTTGAAATAGGACCTGCTCAATAAACAAATCTCCAAGTCCATGCAATTTCCGTCTTTTTAATACCAATTGTATTAAAAGCACCATAAAGGCTCCAGTGTTCGTAAAAGATCTGTCAACTGTCAAAAGTCGACGAAATTGAAGATCGACAATGGCAGTATAATTTCGTCAAAACCGGAGGTTTTACGAGAGCTATAGAAGTTCTATGGACAAATGTATACATCATCGCAAAATCCAGCTCCAAGCACGACAAGCAATGCAAGAGCCCATTCAGCTCGCCACTGCCCCGGATATCACGGACGTCAGCCTATACGAGATCCGAACAGCTCTCAAACAGCTAAAGAACAACAAGGCACCTGGGGAGGACGGAATAAAAGCTACTGAAAGCAGGTGGAACATCGGTACTTAAAGTTCTTCAGAAGCCATTTCATTCCGTTATACTTGAGAGTATAACGCCGTAGGCATGGAACAGGGGCGTGGTGGTACTGTTTTAATAAAAAAGTGATAACACCCAATAGGGTGTTATCGCAGCGAAATGGGTCTTTAACTTTTCTTTTGTGGTTCATTTCGCTGCTGAACCACATCTATAAGCTGTTTTCGAGAGTAGTTACCCAGAGAGTACCTAGTGGTAGTCGTCTCGTACGTATGTTTCACGAATTCCAGCCTCCCGAACAAGCCGGGTTCCGAAAAGGCATTAGTACCGTAAACCATATCCACACGCTCCGCAGATTATACCGAAGACCAAAGAGTATAATCAGCCACAGGCTTTCTTGTAGTCTACAAACGCTAGACATATCTAGCGTTTGTGGACTACAAGAAAGCCTTTGATTTAGTCGAGACCTGGGCAGTGTTACAGTCTTTACAGTGGTGCGCAGATCGACTATCGGTATATTGATGCGTTGAAATGTGTGTAGAGTAAAGCCACTATGTCTATCCGTCTTCAAGACTAATGCACGGGCCCTATCTAAATTCAGATAGGTATGAGACAGATCAGGGAGATGTTGTTTCTCTGAAACTGTTCACCTCTGCATTGGAGCATATTTTCAAGCTTCTGCACTGGAACGGATATGGTATCAACATCAATAGCGAATACATCATTCACCTTCGATATGCCGATGACATAGTCATCAGAAAAGAATCGCTGGAAGACCTTGGCACAATGCTCAGATACCTCAATACCGTTTTCCAACAGGTGGGTCATAAAATAAACATGGGCAAGACAAAAATTATGTCAATTACCCATGTCGCACCTATAACGGTACAAAAAAAAGATCTTGCTGGTCTTTGTCGCAAAGGGATTATTCCCCAAGACCTTCATGCCTGGTATGAGTTTTAACTTTAGGCCCCTGGCTTCCTTAAAACTGCCATCATTACATTACACTTACGTTTGTCTTTCCCTAAACATCATGTCATGTGCTTATGTGTTTTATGTTTACAATAATTGTGTTTTTTGAACACATTTTCATAGAACTACAATTATTTACTGCATTTTTAATATACCCACTTGTTTATCTTGATAGTCTTATCAAATTTACTTAAATAAAAAATAATAAGTCAGAGATCTAAGAATATTGAATTATACCGAAACACCTTTTGGAATTAAAAAAAACTAGTCCCATTCTAACTAAATGAAGTTATTACTGTCCAAATGGATTCAAATGAGGGCGAAAAATCACCAACTGCATTCAACAAATCAATAACTAAAAATTTCGGAACAAGATTACAGGGAAAAAAATAACTAAGTTAGTTTTTCTTCATTATCTCTGAAAATATTTACATTTATTTTAATTAAGCAATTTTAGCATAAGCTTTTATACATTATCTAAGAGATTAAATCATAAAATTATGAAATAGTAAGTTTATGTAATATCATACACCAAAAACAAGTAATATTTTTTTTTCTTTTGTAAAACTTTAAACCATCATAACTCAAATTGGCAAATATCGACTTAATGACTTTTCGCTGTACAGCGACGATATGTATATTATAGCAAGACACGTTTCAATACAATTGTCATACGATCCTTTGCAGCCCACACCACAGAATAAATATTAGTACAAGTACCCACACACAGCAGCTTTAGCATAGGTTGATCTAACGACACCCCGCTGTTTAGGTGGAACGTTAGCAAAGAGGCGCGAAATTCAAATTGTATATGAAAACAGTACTATCATTCATTGTCAATATTGTCATTCGTAGCTAAACTAAAGATAGGTATTTATAAGTAAAGTACTATTCATTAAAATACGTGTAAAAACAATCAAAACACGGTTTCTACACGGGATTCTACTATTCAAAGGGTGGTAAAACATTAAAAAAATATATGTTTTATTATGTTCTGGCACGCCATCTTCTAAATTTGCACGCTGGTAACGATCAAGCATGTTGTGTCACACACTTACGTTACCTTTATCTTTAAGGTGTGATAAAATACTTTACCTAAAATGTTTGGAATACTTTGAAATATTTGGATTGGGGAAGCAAGCCATCGCAGCTTCTCCAACATCAGGATACGACATTGAAGGTAAATGTGTTCGTCTGTACAAGATTTGGGCAGACCTGACCAACAACTGAAAACAAGTCACTGAGTCATCTAAGTATATTCATCTGGGTCTTATTTTTCAATGTCTACATCTGTGTACAAATATACCAACAGGTCGTTGACCAAAAATATTACAAAGTGTGGCCACGTTTCAGATCTATCACGTAGTTACACTCGGGGCATAGTTCTCTCCATAGCCCGCATTCATCCTTGCATTGTTGGCATTCTATGAGGGGAAGCCTATAACTAGCAGGAGAATTCTACTAATTGATGATGATGACTCACATCTAAACAATATCCCATATAAATTCCGAAGAAAACCGTAAGAGGCCCAGCAACGTAAATGCCAGTCTTCATGTAAGCAACATGAGCGCTCAAGATACCAGCGCCAAGAGAGCCTTTCACCATATGGGCCACAGTACCGATGATCCTGCAACAATATTAGTGGCTTAGTGGCAATATTAATGGCTATTAGTGGTCATTTATCTCGCTCATTTTCAGCTTCCTCAGGGGTGCCACAAGGATCACACTTAGGCCCAATGCTTTTTAACGTTTTTATAAATGATATCCCACATTGTTTTGAAAATTCTAATGTTTATTTATTTGCCGATGACCTTAAAATAATGCGACCAATAGCGTCGCCATCTGACATTGAACTTTTGCAGGACGATCTAAATAGATTATCATCTTGGTGTCACCGTAATAACATGTCATTAAATATTAATAAATGTCATCACATACATTTCACTCGGAGTATTGTCAGTAAATTACCCAACAAATATTCTATAAACGGACAGATATTGCAAAATGTAGATAAAGTTAAGGATTTAGGAGTTATTATTGACTCTAAAATTAGTTTCAATACACATATTTTAACCACAGTGTCTAAATGCCTTAGGCTTCTAGGTTTTGTTATACGCAACAGCAAGGACTTCAAACATCCGGCAACCAGAATAAAACTTTTTGAAACACTAGTCCGTCCTACAATAGAATATTGCTCTGTTGTTTGGAACCCACAATACGAAATTTACTCAAAAAGAATAGAAAGCATTCAGCGGCGTTTTATGTACCATTTAACTTATAAAGACCACCTAGCCAAGAAGATGCCTAGTTATAGTAACAGACTAAAGCATTATAAGATGACTGCACTATATAACCGTAGAAAAGAAATCGGTATGCTTTTCTTACATAAAGTTTTTAATGGTAATGTGGACTGTACGGTCCTTGTAAACAGCTTGAGTATTGCCGCGCCATCTCGTTTACCTAGAATAAGAGCCTTTAACTTGTTTAGCTTGCCGTACTCGAGAACGAACCACGGTCAGCACTCCGTTATGCCAAGGATATGTAAGCAATATAATACGATTTCAAAAACAAGCGATTTGGACATATCTGACCCATTACCCAAATTTAGAAAACAATTAAAAGAACTTTTGTCTTGAGTCCTTCGTGTTACTTTTAACTACACAAATAGTAAACAATAAGTCAGCGTAAATATCTATTATAAATCTAGCACTAAGTAATTAATATTTGTTTGAATTGTTATTCTTATCTTTTGATTTCTGAACTTTATGCTTTGTGCTTGCTACTTTAAATAAGTTGTCATTTTATTTTTGCGCACGCTGTGATGCCCTATAATTACGGGAACACTATGAACTTTGACTACCTTGTTTTTATTTTTGGAATGTGAAGTGTGGACTTGTGTTGGGTGTCCTAATAAATAAATAAATAAATAAATATTATAATTTGTAGAACGAGGGGTTTTCACAGCCGTTTAAAATCATGCTTTCAGCTTTGAAAATAGAAGGCGCTGCTCTGTACCTAGCTTACTAGTGTCAAAATAAAGTTAAATGTCAACATCAACAACGTAGAATTAATTTTAGTTTCGTGGTAAGTATTTATTTTTGCCTACTTCTAAAAACACCACAAAACCACTAGCGCACACTCAAGAAGCAAACTCACAAACAAAATTATCATGACTAACAGCCACACACTAGTTAGATAATAGCTTAATTTTCGTACATCACAGATAATACATTTGACAATCTTGGCAGGTAGAGTTGAGTGAGCGCCATCTATCGAACCAATTTGAACTAAGTACTTTCTTTGTAATCGAAGATGAAAAGCCCTCTTTGTAATCGAAAGCGTATACCAGTATGTTAGACAGTAAGACGGCTTTGCTGTACTAAACGGTCAACAAAACTCAAATAAGAGTACCTACGTGGTGTATTACAGTCGTAATTTTTCTAAAAAGCTATAGTCCCTAGTTATTTTATGAGAAATAGAGAATTGCCAGCAGTGAAAAGCTGAATCATTACCCAGACGTTTTAGCATTAACGCGAAGGGCCGAATAATCAAAGTTATCTTCTTCTTGTGGTGTCTGATTGACCACTCTGAAGACGCGCTCCGGTTGCCGATCGGTTGGTGATGGGTCCGGTGTAGATTTTGGGCCCGAATTTGGCTGAAACAAATTATGAGTAGAGTATCTGTACGACCAGCTAGATGGAAAGTGCTGGAAACGACTCTATGAGATTTCTAGAACTAGGTACAGCCACATGCCATTCCTTTCTGATCTGGAAAGGAATGGCATGTGGGAATGTGTATGTAGAGCTATTCTGTCACCTTCTAACTTAGCTGAACTTTAATGAGTTAGATAGTGACAATATTTGGCGTCTGTCTACGCTATAGTTC
This sequence comes from Epirrita christyi, assembly GCA_951392215.1. Lineage (NCBI taxonomy): Eukaryota > Metazoa > Arthropoda > Insecta > Lepidoptera > Geometridae > Epirrita > Epirrita christyi. The sequence goes on along the minus strand of OX595857.1, from coordinate 4,831,833 downwards.
TTGTCACCTTCTTGATCTCAATTCTTTATCGCCGAGCTTGGCGTCTTTTTCACATAGAAATATGTTTTTGGTGGGATCACTATAACACCATTGTTACATTTTCGTCGTTTGTGGCGTCGCGTCGGTTGGGATCTTTTATGGATATTTGACGCTGTCTACCCTCTAAGGCATGTGTAAGAATGATAAGACGTAAGTATGTATGTTTAGACGAATCGATGTAGGTATGTATGTAGGGTGACCTGTCACCACCAAAATTTCTGAACCCTATAGCTCGTAATTATTCAAGTAAAATATAAGTACTTTTAATTGAAATACAAGAATGGCAGGTTATTTAGCTACATAATTACATTTATGCAATGCTCATTTTATTAATCGTATTCACAGAAAAGGGGATTTAAAAAAAAAATCCAGTTGGCTCACTGTGTCCACGTAGGTGGCTATTAACCAGGGGGGTGTGTCACAGTGAACCATGATGTACACATTGAACCAAATCAATATAAGGATTTATTTATTATGAAATAATGACACATTTCACACAAAAATGTTGTGTGAAATGTCCAGCATTATTTATTTATTTATTTTATTGATTTTTTCACGAAATCAGCCTTTTATTGCTTATTATAGGTATGTTATCAAAATAACAAAAGAAAGAATTTTTGTAGTTGCCGTTCGGAAGCATATATAACAATATGTGATGTGCATAGCATCACAGGTCACAACAAGTGCATGTTCTTCCGGTGGTGTAAAAACCTTGTTAACTTCGTAGTTTGGTGTTAAGCGTATTATTCCACTACATTCATTTTGCTGACCTGCAAACATATTTGGCACTGTTTGCTGGCTTTTCTAATTCTCAACCCTGGTTTGACAAGCTGTATTGCCTTCTTCATAGACTCATATATCCGTAGAATGTAAGAAAGGACTAGGTACACAGGTAACGAACAGGAAGTACACAATAAACCATGGCTCATTGTTGAGCATAGCAAAGTGGTTCACTGTAGACCATGGTCCCGCGAAACGTTTTAGGTTATGATTGCTTTTTTATAAGTAAAGCTATATGCACTGCTTAAATTTTAAAAGCAGCAGTAAAAGCTTATCTATAAAGATAACATAATAACAAATCGCTAACATACTACCACAAGTGAAACGACAAAATATTCTCGTTCTTTTTTCAACTTTTTTCACTATTTTTTAACCGACTTCACAAAAAAGGAGGAGGATATCAATTCGGTTGTATTTTTTTTAATTTTTGTTACCGCATATCTCCGGCGTTTATGAACCGATATGGAAAATTCTGTTTTTATTAGAATATAAGATATACTTCCAGATTGGTCCCATTTTTTTCAGAATCCAGTTCTGATGATGGAATCCATGAGGAATTGAGAGAACTCCTCAAATATTGTAGCCATACATATGGCGATTTTGATATTTTCAGCAACAAACCAAGCATTTGCATTCAGAAAGTATCATAATCCTTTCACTACTGTGGTTCTTTCATGGTATTTTTTCATCCAAATATTTAGTCGAATACAATGGCGGAAGTCGGTTTTTTAAATGAAAAGTTATGTAGGTAATTTATCTTTAAATAACTTGTCATCTGGCCGTTTTGTGCGCAAGCTCGCCACTGACAGGGGAGAAGGGCTAATAGCAGGTACGGCGTCTATATTGCTGGATTGCACGAAACGACAACGCCGCATTTGCAATTTATAGGCATGGTTCACTGTGTACTACTGGCTCATTGTTGAACATCTGACCCTATGTAACTTGTTTGTACTGCCTACTCTTTCAAAATTCAGAATCAATACGGTAGCAAAGCAACATAGTGAGCCGGGCAAGTTAAGGAAATTATTTTCAAGGATGGCGGGAGCGGACATTCTGTCTCTTTTTATATTTTGTGCCGTTGTCTGTGCCTGTACCTACAGCAACCAGAGGTCGCTCTTATTATTTAAAAAATTCCAGACTTAACCTGAACATTTTCTCGAAAGCCATAAGTTTCTGCAGTGCCATCCAAACAGGGGTGGACTGAGGATCCTCCCTCTACTCTTCCCTGAATTCGTGCCGCACGATTTAAAATAATCCGCGAAAGTTTATCGCCACGAATTCAAAATAAACAAGGTTTTAGGTTGCCTTTGCGAACTTGATCAGATAAAAATAGGTGTTGTGTGTATGCGCACAACACAACCGGGCTCTTTCCCATTGTTGACCCTTTTGACTTAAGTAGATGCCTACCTATCACAACTCCCTCGAAAATCTCCTTACACTAACCAACATATAAAACTGTTTTCTAAAAGCACTTCACTTACCGGATTCATGTTATAGGATTTTAGTCTTGAAAATACCAAAAATGTCTAGAAATATTTATATTTCTTCTTCCAGTCAAACCCAACGTCTTGATTAATATATTTGGTCATAATGACATTCCCTGTCATTCTAAATACAAAGTAGTCCAACTTTGGTCAAAAAATTCCAATTTCAAAAAGTTTTGTATTCAAACTTTTTTGAAGAAGAATACTTTTTAGCAACGAAGTACCTATACCCTTAGTTAGAGCAAAGGGCAAGGTCGTGCCGCACATTATAATATAAGAAATTCCTGATAGAAAAATTCTTACGCGCGCCGGTAGGCACTCCGTGCATAGGTACATTTTGTACTTGGTATATTTACGGTAAATGCTCTAAGACTACCTATATGATATAGGTAGATATAGGCTATAACCTGCACACACACCGTACTAAGTTTGGACCGACAAGGTTGCGATGCAAGCCAGATTGCACGTCAACCGAACGCGAGAATTTTTGCTCGAGACCAGCCTGCAATAAATTATGTACCTACTTACCTACTAGTCTATAGATAGACCCCGCACATTATCGGAAATTCGTATAGTTTGGAAGACGGTGCCGCACAGTAGACAGACTCTTGAAAAAGTGGACAAAGTAATTGCAACCGATAGGAAATTGTGCTGATTAAAAAAAACAGGCCCTCATACGTAAAAAATACTTCAGAAAAAAATGTATGGAAATATTTATATTTTGCTAGTATTTGCTCACGGCACCGCCCGCGTGGGACCTCTATTATAAATTATAGCATATATGTGTACAAGCTATAAAACTGTAAAGTTTCATCAAAATCCGTTCGGTAGTTTTTGCGTGAAACATCCATCCATCCTCACAAACTTTTACTTTTATAATATTAGTAGGATTGATGATGATGATGAAAAGTAGCCTATGTGTTAATCCAGGGCGTAAAGTATCTCCATTCCAAATTTCACTCAAATCCATTCAGTAGTTCATTTTGTAAAAACGGGAAATTTTCAAGTACCGATATGTTGGTGGAAGCACCAACAGGTTTCAACCCTAATCGAGGGTCTTCATCAGGGTGGGTATAGGATCCGCGCTACACTCCCTCCGCGTCCTTCCTCGCACTGCGTCTCTGAGCTCGCTCCTCTCGGCTCGTCCGGCGCGGGGGTGGGGGGAGTGCTTGTGTCCGCGTCATTACACGTTCTTCGGTGACGTCCTTCCGGTCGGGTTGGAAAATGAATTGAAAATGAATGATATAATTCACAAAAGTTACTCCATTCAGTAGTTTTTACGTGAAAGAGTAACAAACATCCATCCATCCTCACAAACTTTCGCGTTTATAATATTAGTAGGATTGTTTTTCTCGAAAACAAGAAATAATATCCAAATCTTGAATGGCTTACACGGTTCTCTTCAAATTGTCATAGATTTCCGACTTAACCCTGCAGAAGCGGATGTAAAGAGGGGTTAATATTAAAAAAAAACACTGTTTTATTTAATTCAGTCCTTTAATGATATTTCGATACGTGCATTTCATAGGAAATTTAGTGGTTGTTCAAAATGATTCTATACAATTTTCAATTAAACTTCGTCCGTGACATTATAAAAAATATTTCTAGAAAAATGTAAGGAAAGCATAATTTTTACATATTCACAGTTAGTATTTTAAGCCAGTTAGAGAATTGGGCCTCAGATTCTTGTTCAGTAATCATAATAATAGACACATGAAAACAAAAAAAAGTTTTCCTACTGTTTAAATATTAAATTCCTGCGCGTTGTCACAAGTGGGGGATGTTGGCACTTTTTTCTCCCAACGTGGGGGACGTGACAGTGGGGCCAGACAGGTGAGGGACGCTGCGAGTAAACGTTTTTCCGTAGGTCTGGCAACGCTTTTTAGATCCTTAAAACTCTATACAAGATTCACCTTTACCCATCCCAACTGGAAAATGTAGCGTTGCCAAAATCAGCCAGCTTGAACTTTTTGATGCTTGGAGGTAGATTATTGTAGCTCTCTAAAACTGGGTTGTATGTCCACGGAAGTGCATGGGTCACACCGCTGTCATCCACAAGTACTGTGTTGTTTTCGCCTTGTGTGAATGTTTTCTCGTTTTGAAGGTTGTTGTAGAGATCTTGGAAAGATAGCTGCGTTCCAACTGTTTCTGCTAGGTTCTTTGTTTCAACTAGAAAAATAAAAATAACATTTCATATTTAGGTACTTGAGTCTTGATAAATAGTATTTTTTAAACTTTTGCGATTAGAACACATTTATTTATATTGTCACGGGTATTTATCGCATGTTACCTAATTATTCCAGACGTTTCGAATGCGTTACAGCAATCGTGGTCGTGGGCTGACTCAATATCTTTATAAATATTTGCTTAGTAGGTAGGTAGGTAGGTTGTTAGTTAGGTTACGTCCAGTTTACTAATTTTAGACCAATCGGGATTTTTAGTCTTGCGATCCTTTGATTATATACACACTAGATAGAGTTTCGTCCTGCAAACACTACAAAAGAAACAGGCCAGCCTTTGCTAGCGCGTGTGCGTGTCTACACACACAAACATGCGCGCAGCTTTGTCTTACACTCGCGTCACGTCATTGCTTTTGTGTCTGTTTGCGTGCGTAAAGATAACAGCTACTGACATATTCCCCAATTTATTGGGAAAAACTGACTATGTTCGGGTAAGTAAGTTTTGCCGGTTACTAGAAAACAAACAGTGGAATCTGTTAATTTTTTACAGAATGGAGATAGATAGACTAACGATATTGTGATTATGTTGAGCGTGTGGGGAAAAAGTCAATAAAAAACAAACTTTGTTTTTTTTTATAATATTCACCCAGTGACTGTGAACTATAGGATCATTAGGTATTCTGAAAAAACTGAAAAAAAAAACGTTTCAGAACACCTCTAGTGGCATTAGACAAAGATGTGAGGTGAATGTTGTTCTACTACTCTGATGGTCTCGTGAAATGAGAAAAATCAGAGCTGTAGGAGTTAGTCAAACTTTAATACGAACATCTTTGTCTAAGGCCACTAGAGGTATTCTGAAACGTACCCGTACCTGGAAAAAGAAAGAGGGAGGCCTTTTTTTGCGATAGTTTTAACGTAGGTATGTATCAGATTACTTACAAATTGTATGAGAAAACATTTTATTAAATTTGACTAACTTCTGCTGCTCAGATTTTTTTCTTCCGATAAAATGAAACAAAGCTTACATAAAACTGATCAAAAAAAAATTTATGCGTATCTGAGTCGATACGCATAAAAATTTTTTTTGATCAAAACTATTCATTTTTATGCAGAACTCACGCTTGACCAAAAAAATAACTGTGCCAAAATCGTTTTTGAAAATGAGCAAATGGTTCCAAAGTCAGTTTTCCCGTATCTCTTATGGATATCCCCATACTGTCCCATTTAAAAAAAACACCCTGTATATTTTAAATTTTCAACTCACAATATAATCTCATCTCGGTCATCTTTTGATTAATCATCGCTATAGGCATTAGTTAGAGTGGATAAGATAACGTATGTATGCCTTCGCCCGCCGCGCCACAGAGGCCGATATATTTTACATACCTACTATACTTTTCATAGGTAAAAGTGAAGGAAAGTAAAAGCAGGTGAACCCAATCGACGTTCTCACTTTATAAGGAATCATTTATTCAGTCACCATAAGGAATTTAGCATTCAAAAACTGGCAACACAGACAAAAGTGCCAAGCTTGAGTTGAATAATCGGGGCTAATAAGTTGATTATTTTTATTGAATACTTTTGAAAATACTATGAATTCTGGATACTTATCGATGGTAGGTGACTTTACTAGTTGTTTTTAAACGTCCTTTGTAATTTCTGCACACTTTTATGGCGCAAATCGTCATTGCTAGCTCAAATTTCAATTCACTTTGCGACCGTTCGCCTTGACAACACAATTGACAATGAGGGGCGGGAAGCGACTTATCAGCTAACAGTTAGCTGATATTTTTTTCGACGCTTTTGTGTCATGAAGCTCTATCTAGTGTGTATATAATCAAAGTTGCGATCATACTGCTTCATAATACTGTGCTGGTATGTCTAACTAAACAAATAAAATAACTGTTTTTTTTAAAGAAACATTATGACTCTCGCATCTCTGATCAAAACAGGGCTGGATGAGGTTGATGATCAGAAACTGACATTTATAATAATAAATGAATAAATTTAATTAATAAATTACATTTATAATAATAATGAATTTATGAGGACCGTTTTATTTCCAACAACTGCGGAAGATTGCACATTTGAGGCATTCTAAAACTATGTAATGCATGCAAAACAATAATACCAAAATCGTGTGTTTGTCTTGCTATGAAAAGCTTTTCTTTTTAAAGTAAGTAGGTAGCTTTCTCAATTAATTTTCATTTATTTATTTTTATTTATTTAATTCATTGAGTTACTTATGTCACAACGTTATATGTAGTTCATAATACAGGGTAATTAATGTTTTTATTGATATATCAAAATATGGAAGGCATGTTTATTTTCATTAACATGATAAACAGTAAATTTTAAAAATCATATAACTTCTATTTTTTAGTTTACTCATGTATCTACTCCACGCAACTACTGATGTCTCACGCAAAGCCGTGACTACTGTAGGGCCTGTGTTAAGCCTACTTTAAGTTGCAAAACAAATGGAATTGGTTACATGTAAAACGTTTTTTTAAGAAACGCTTTAGAAGCATTGTCAAAAAGTAACTGTTAAATGGGTCCCTGCGGTAGTCACACACTTATGTGTGATGTTACCCTTACCATAATGTTTCAACCCCTCAATTTGTTCCCTCGAGTAGTGTGAGTATCTGCAGATGGTGCCAAATCGGCATTCTCCTTTGAAGTAACGAATGCATAGTGTTTTCTTGCTCTCCTCCAACAAAATAGTGGCAGGGTCTGAAACATGTCTGATATCATACACATGCAAATAAAACCCCAGACTAGCTCTGATTAGAGGTTTTCAGAGGTTGGGGGTGAGAGAAAGGGGAATGGATAGTTTTCCTGGCGTATAAGTGACTTAGCATGAACCGGTCATCGGCATAAAGTTTTGTCCTGCAACGTCGGAAACGTTTCCGATCAGATTCATTAGTTTTTATTTTCAATGTTGTAAGTAACTGAAACAATTTTCTTTAGTAAAACATAGATGCACAATACACCCCATAGTGGGACGTCAATGCAGGTCTTAACACCCCCACTTAGAATTAGTAAAACACACTAAAAACAATAAATATTGTATATTACTGTGTTTTACTAGAGAAAATTGTTTTACTCAGTAATGCAGTACCAGACACGTCTCCAGAACTAGCAACTAGTGAAAAATTCAGGTTATATGAAGAGTATTACAGCCCCCCACTCAATGGTCTGATGACATTATAGCGGTTGTAGGAAGTTAGTGTAATGGAGGTGGTTTAAGACCATTAATTGTGGCATTCTATGCGCATGACTATTTACAGCTGTGGATGCTTACCGGCTGATAATGATAACGTGTCCCCAAAACCAAATACTGCTGGATAATTTAGGTTTGATTTAGGTTGGTGGTGACTACGAACCCTCAGCTTCTGTAGGTAGAATGTACTTGGTACAAGCAAGAAACTTTATACTCTATCGACTTAGTATGGTTCTGATACATCTCGTTTGAATCTTCAAACCTACTCATACTCAGGAAATAAATTAGTTTGCTAACTTTTCCTTTCTGATTTTATAAACATTCCAAGCTCTTGGGTCCAGAAAAGCAACAAAACGGTATGAATGAATAGGTAGAACACTTTTGTTGCCTACCTTTATACTTTTGATAATGATCTTGAACTGATCTCTGATGGGTTAACCCACTGTTGTGTGTTTTTATGATAGACATAGCACATGACATCGTTTTATCGCAATAATCACAGTAATATCTTTTACCCATTGTAGCATTAAATAATTTTTTTTGATTTTTTAGATACGAAAACAAAAACAAACTGAAGGTGAAGAGAAGAAGTAAAGATGAGTAGTTCGCGAACGAACTAGTTCAGTGAACTACATCTCTTGCTATGCATCTGTCTATCAGTCGTTCACCTCCGCCTGAAGTGTATCAGTATGTATCTCTCTTTTCTTGTCAGTGATTCATTTTGCTCATCTTTAGAAGAAAGCCAAACTCACTTCACTTTAAGTTCACTCACTAACACTTCACTTTTTTCTTAAATAAGGCATATCTGTGGCTAACTGTCACTCCTATCACAATTCTGCCAGTGTCCGAGTGATGGTAGCTCAGAATGATGGTAGTGATAGATCCATGGAATTAATAGCCTAATTACCCAAGGGCTCTAGGGGAACGCGCGCTGATATGACTCAAGTCATGGCTATGACAAGAAACGAGCAGAGCGAGAGACACCAAACATAGTCCTTTGTCACTTTCTAGTGTTGTCATCATTGTTGATGTAAATTGCGAATGAAGGGTTTTCACCTAATAATAATGACTTCATTATCCTGAGGTTATGAAGGATTTTCACCTAAGAATAATGAGTTCATTATCCTGAGATTTCAAATCTTTATGGCGCTGCTCTGTTCCTTGCTCCAAGCGTTGCTCCTACTTATCTGTCAAGTTATTGCTGTTAGGTATTTATTATTCTATTTATTTTAAGTGTCAAAAAAAAGTCAAATGTCAACATCAACTTTCATAGTAATAATTTTTGCCTACATAAAAAAAACACCACGAAATCACTAGCGCACACTCACGGAATAATGAACTTCCATGCGCACACTCAAGAAGCAAACAAAACAAAATGATAGCATGACTAATAGCCACAGACTAGTTACATAATAGCTTAGTAAGCGTACACCACAGATAATACATTTTGACAATCCTATCAGCTTGTATCAGCTAGACTAGAGGCAAGGAACTTTGCTAGAGTTGAGTCAGCGCCATCTATCGAACCAATCGAACTACTTTTTTTTAAATCGAAGATGAAAATCCCTCATTGGTCCGAGACATGGCCCAATACTTGGTCCAATCTTAGAAGGTCCAATACTTAGTCTATATGTGAGTAGGACAGTGCACAGACAGAGTTTAAACTGGACTGGGCTGGGCTACGGTTACTGTTAAAAGTGAGCTCTACTTGCTCTAAGTAAGCTCTAAGGAAACAAAAATATATCTACGTTGTTGGTGTTTGCAATTAACTTTATTTTGACACTTGACAGCTAAGTACAGAGCAGCGCCATCTATTTTCAACGCTGAAAAAGTGATAATGCGGGTTGCATTATCACAATGTTGTTAATGTTTGTGTTAATGAGGGCTTTTCATCTTCGATAAAAAAAAATAGTACAAATTAGTTCAATAGATGGCGCTGACTCAACTCTAGCTGCCAAGATTGACAAATGTATTATCTGTGTTGTACGCGTACTAAGCTATTGTCTAACTAGTCCGTGGCTATTGATAAATAAATAAACGCTAGACATTTCACACAACATTATCTAGCCCCAAGCTAAGCACCCAATTCTACTGAACAAATTGTGTTTGAATTCTTTCAGTAGAATTGGGGTATTAAGAATTATTGTTAATGAATGGGGAGTTTTCTGACAGCTGAAAGAAAATAGTTCTAAATCCATTCATAGATGGCGCAGTCCGATTTGGCTGTCTAAATTTTGTCGGTCAGCCACCAACTGTCAGTGTCACTGACTTCACTTGCTCATGCTGTTTGTTGGTGAAGTAAAGTAATTATCTACGTAAAGTTTTTGTTGAAATTCTGATATATTTGTTAGTGTTACGTTATTGTTATAATTTTTTGTTGTTATTTTTGAAGCCGGACCAACTAGACCGGCCTATTGTAGACTTGAAAAACGAGCTTCGGAATCGTAACGCGAAACTTGGAGAAAAAAAAGATAAAACAAAGAGAATTTGTTCTCTGTGGTGCTTTTGCAAAATCACAAAGAAAACACAACCATTGCGAGTCACCGCCATCTACCGGAATTTTAAGAACTATTTTTTCTTTTTAATTGCCTCCCTGAAAACTCCCCATTATCACAAAATTTTCATTTTTGACACATTTGGTATAGCAAAAGTATCAAAAGTGCCCATTTTGAGATAATTCATTAACAATTCAAACACAATCAAAGCTTGTGTTACGGACGGGTACTAAATAAAATAACTGATATAAATAATACACTAAAAACCATAGATAGATATTTTTTATTATTCATAAAAAACACCCAGAACACCCTGAACAAATATCTGTGATCCTACAAATATTTGTTCTATTTCTAGTCTTTGTTCTACAATTATTGATTTCGTGGTGTTATATAATATTATTAATTTGGCAAAAATAAATACTTGAACACGGCAGGACGTCCGTGTTGCTAGAAGCCACGAAACGAAAATATGTCTACGTTGTTGATGTTGAAATTTTACCTTATTTTGACACTTGAAAGCTAGGTACAGAGCAGCGCCATCTATTTTCAACGCTGAAAGCATGATTTGAAACGACCGTGAAAACGAGGTGAAAACCCTTCATTGGCCCGAGGTCCATGTATGTACTCACCATGTTCCTCTTACTTCTCTTTACTTATCTATGTACAAAAAACATTTATTGTCTGTGCTTTACTTGGTAAATTCAATTTGGCAATTTGCAATTCAATGCAAAAAGTTATAAAATATAAAATTCGAATAATTTGGATTCAGATAGAATTTAAATTTAAAATAAAACAACTTTCCAAAAAGAATATAAAATAAAGTGCACTGTTTCAACACTTCTGTATTAGTAAAGTGAGTGAACAGACAACTTTGAAAAATTTATCAGCAGGTACCTACTGCTTTGAATTTTGTTATTGAACAATGTTTGGAAGACCTAGATGTAGGGAATGGACGCCTTTAGCTACTCAGCAGCTTCGTCTCAGGAGTTTGATACAGGTAAAGTATGCAGTTTAATATTCCTGGCGGTTTCAAAGGTTTACCTACGGTTTACCAACAAACGCCTACTCAACACGATTCACTATCGTTGGCACACTGTGTGTTTCTATCTCTGTTGCCCCAATTTAGAATAATGCTTAAACAAAACAAACATCATTTGAAATTAATTAAGTATTCAAGATCTTTCAGACTACTCTATGAACTGCAAAAAAAGTAGGATGAATGCTTTCATGTTCACTTCTTCTATAGAGTTATAATTTGGCGGCGGCATCTGAAGTGGTATCTAGTAGGTGTATCTTGATCTGGCAAGAGTCACCAGTCATGCTACACTCGGGGCCAGTCTTGCGTTCCCCACTTTTGTTTGGGCCAAAGAATAAACTGATGAACATGGCAGGGGGCATAAAGATTTCAGGCGTATGAAGTAAAATTTCAGCATTTGTTCAGAAATGTTTTTTTTTGTCAGGCCTTTGCATTGAGGGTGCATTATTTTCATAGTTAATAGTTAGTTACTAAGAATTTAAACGCCAAGTACTTAATCGGACATCCATTTTCCATTTAGTACAGCAACTCCCATATAGAGTTAGGTAACCCAATTACGGATGTATAGCGTAAATCAACGAATTTTGATTTCAGGGGTTAATTTTGGGGATAAAAATAAACTATAGGTATATAACTATGTGACATAATATGAAATGAAAGAAGTTGTTATGAAATACACAAAAATATAATTTTGTAATTTTTAATTCAGAAGATATTAGACAAAATAATGTGAAAATTGTCTGACTCGCACTTGACTGTGTTTTTTGTTTGAATAATACACATTTTTGATAATATCTGCGCATAGCAACAATGGCAACTTTTTGAAACGTTATGGGTAGCGGGCCTCATTCATCCCCCCATCTCCTACAAGATGGGAGTAATTTTGTCTCCAGGACTGGATCAGCTTAGAATAACTCAAGAAATATTTGTGGTAAACAGCTTGCATACACGGACAAGTTTGAGTGAGACTCACATTCTCAGGGTCTGCAATCATAAGAGACCTTTTTTGAGCTCCAGCCACTTTTGCCTACAAACTTCGCCATCCCATTTAAGGGGTAGGTACCCCTAAAATTGAGTATGGTGTATGAGGTACGAAACCCTTAAAAAGATCTGCAGGTCTAAAAAAGCCACTTTATATGAATCATAATACGACGATTCATGTAAAGGAAGTGCTAAGGATCTGCTGAGAATTCGGAAAATGAATTGCTACCAGATGAATTACTCAATGTGGCAAGTTCATGTGGTAGCAATTAATTTTCCGAATTCTCAGCAGATCCTTAGCACTTCCTTTGTATGAATCGTATTATGATTCGTATAAAGTGGCCTTTTTAGACCTGCAGGACTTAGGTTCGGACTTAGTGGTCTTACCTACTTTACAAACACTTGGATGTAAAGTGTAACCCTCTTATTCATAATAAATTTAGAAATCTTTGATAGCTAAAATAGCTTCTGTCTTGTTTTGTCGTATGTAATTTTTCATCAGAGAGAACAAAACAAAAGCTATTTTAACTAAAATATAGTTTAAAAATGATTATGAATAAAGTAAGTCATTAGGCGATATGGCACCGGTGTATGGCGCAAAATACACATAAGTGGCGTGTGGAGCAGACGTGGTGAGGAAGTGGCATGGGTATGGGGCAGAATTCTTCTGTTACAATACTCAGGATGACTGTTAGTTACAAAGGGCTATGTTGACAATCTATTGTCAAAATGTCACGCTAAAACGAAAACGTCAGTTAGTGATTTACGGCGTCCGAAACTCAATTGACTAAGGTTGGCTCAATAAAAAAAAACCACAAAGTTGCCTCAAAATCTTAGTTTTTATATGTCTAGGCTTTTATAAATAATACTATTATTTATCAAAGTGTCTAGGGAAAAAGCAGTTTCATTAGATTGTGATTACAAACATTTTAATGAATTTTTGTTTACCGTGTACATTTATTTTAGATTGTCGGCTACAACATAAGGCCTCCAGAATGGTGTTCGTCACAATGCAGTTATTACCTGACCCTCCATCATACAACCATGTCTGCGCCCTTCTACACCAGCGAGAGGATATCATCACCGCACCCTAAATGGAAGGAAATAGATTCAGGTAATATTACTAAGCAATAATATCACACTAATCTCACTAATGTTATAAATGCGAAAGTTTGTTTGGATGGATAGATGTTTGTTACTCTTTCATGCAAAAAGCATTGAACGGATTTTGATGAAAGTCAGCAATATTATTGCTTAAGGTGAAACGTTTCGCAAGAGGCGCGAAGTTCTTTTTTTTTGTGTTTTTGCTGATTACAGCTCTTCAATACTTCTTTGAGATAACGAACACTGATTTTGTGGGAATCAGGATCCCTAACACACATGTTTTAACTGGTAGTATATCATAAATATCATTAGTTTGGCTACAAATGTCAATGAATGATTTTTATAGTGTTATTTTGGTTCATTTAACATTATATTGGTTCGTAGCTAAACTACCACCACACCAGTATATAACACCAGTGTTTGCCTCAAGAAGTGTTGATAAGCTATAATGTGCAAAAAACAATAAAATTTGAATTTCGCGCCACTTTTAGAGTTCGTCCGGGGCAGTACTACCACCGTACCTATTTCTGCCGCCAAGCAGTAGTGTTCGCATTGCTGTGTTTCGGTTTTGAAGGGTACGGGTGCTGGTGAAATTACAGGCACATGAGACTTTTCATCTTTATGTCTCAGGGTCGGCAGCGCGCGTGTGATGCCTCTGGTGTTACAGGCGTTCATAGGCTACGGTAACTGCTTTCCATCTGGTGGGCCGTAACCTTGTCTGCTTGCCAAGAAGCATAAAAAAAAAAAAAAAAAAAAAAAACTTGCGAAACGTTCCACCTTAAACATCAGAATAGTCTATAGGCTATAATTTATGTACCACTTATTGACTGGATCACCAAGAGCATGCGGACGAAGTCCGATAAATATACTGAGTTTAGTATTAAATGAAAGGGCTTGCTCTAACTAATCCTCTAAAAAGTTGTAATTCGAAAATTTAGAGGCTCTCCTTAGCCAAGTTAGTTATAGCTATATTTAGTGGGAGAGCTGTGCTGGCGATGAGCTCACCACCAGTCACGCCTCTTTATTCCCACGGTTGTCACGTCCCACATAACATAAAACAACAGTCACATGTACATAGTCCTGATCCCACACTATACCCTGATTTTTAATCTTAGACATTTTTTGTAAACAAAGGGGGAAACCAGAGCATAAAATATACGTTCAGGTAGTAGGTTACTAAATTTAACGAAAAAAAATGGTAGGATTTTTTGCTAGCTAAAACCCAATAGAATATAAAATCAGAATAATTTTAACGTAGGTATTATATTATTGCGTAAATTGAGTTTTTGACAAAATTATATGAAAAATAAATATTTTTCAGTAGTTTAAAAAAAAACATATTTACATATATACATAGTACATATTTTAAGATAGGTAGCACATATTATATTTACACATATGATACACATATATCACACATACACTCACAGTGGCATATCTTGACATTTCTTTGTTTCCAAAAAATATCAAAGATCAGAGTATCAAATCAAAGTAGGTATAGGATATTCCCTGTGTTGTGGGTATCAGGAACTCCGAGTACCATGGTACCATAACACATGTCCCGCAGCGGGAATTTAACCGCAACCTCTTGCGTCTCAGCCGGCTACTCGCCCTCTGCGCCACGGAGGTCGTCACCTCTGTGGCGCAGAGCCGTATTGTATCTCTGCCTACCCCTTATTTATATTAAAAGGCACTATAAAGCTATAACTAAGCTACAATAGCTATAACTTATGAACACTCAGGATTATTGTGTTGAAATAAAAATAGAATTGATTGTGTGTAATAAAGATATTATAGTTAACTAGTTGCGCCCCGCGGTTTCACCCGCGTGAAAAATGATGAAAATTGATGATGATGATGATGATGAAAAGTAGCCTATGTGTTAATCCAGGGCGTAAAGTATCTCCATTCCAAATTTCACTCAAATCCATTCAGTAGTTTTTTACGTGAAAGAGTAACAAACATCCATCCATTCTCACAAACTTTCGCGTTTATAATATTAGTAGGATGAAAAACTACCAAGATAAATAGATGTTCGAAAAATAATGTTTTTTAAAGATATGTCCCAACGTTCGGAATAAACTGCCCATTAACCTAGATTTGAATTACTATTTGTTCGTTCATCATCATCATCACCAGCCACAAGACGTCTACTGCTGCACGAGGCCTCCCCCATAAAATACAATGAGGGGAATTGCCATAATCATCACGTTCAGCAGGTGGATTGGTTTTCACAGTTTTAGTGTGGAGTCCCCTGAGAGCTGATTCCGAGTTTTGTTTAGCAATTGACACGGACGTATGGTGTGTGACACGGATTTTTGTATATGGAAAGGTTCACAGAGTGTACGCTAAGGGCGCTCATCGGTGTCGCCATACAAAAATCCACTCTTCACTACACCAGACGTCCGTGTCATTTGCTTGTTAAAACTCAGAATCAGCTCACTGGTGTTATCCCTCCGGCTGCCTTTACGACATCCACGGGAGGAAAGGGAGCGGTCTATTCTTGGCCTGACACACCATGCTTAAGAACGGCGGAAAAGATCTTTAAGCATCTCGAAACAATAAACTATAAGTTAATTTAGCGATAGCACATGACACATATTCCGTGAACGCATTCGACTCTAATCGATACCAATGAGTCATCTGTGTGTCATAAATAATACTGATTGTTAAGTTCAGTGTCTGTTCGAAATAGGTGATACGTATACTGTCGTCATTTTTAATCTTTAGGCCTATGATGTAGGGGTATGATCCTAAAATCTTTCTTCAAATTTTTCTTTTTTTTTTGCTCAGGGTAAAATGCCCATCCAAACGTAATACCATAATCATTCGTAATTCAAACATATTTCCACCATATTGTTGCATTATTCTGATTTGGGTAGTATTTATCTAGGTTCCTTGATATTTCTTGTTTCAAAATACTTACCTGAAACGAAATGTAAGCGAATTCCATTTTGTATATTTTTACGACTTTTACGACATGTTTTCATCTTATTTGTTTCGTTTTAAAAACAACGTAGGTATTTTCTAGTATACTGTGATTAGGAACATAGCATATAAATTGTCAAGTTGCAGAATAACAACAAGATATGAAAAAAACCGTTTTTATTCATCATTTTTGGTATTACGGAACACGACCGCATGCGATGATTTCAATCCGTGAAAACTGACGAAAACGCGGGCTGTACGCTGTTCGCGCGTTTTTAATTTGTTTTTTTTTATTCAACCGGGCGGCGGCCCGACTTTGGGCCGTCGTACCAGCCAGTATTTATTCAAACAATATTTGCGTTCGATTTCTTTGGCGCTGAACAATAAGATGTACCAAATTCAAAAAGTGCGCGGCAATAGTAGATTATGCACTAAGGGAATAAAGCAGTGTCTTATGTCGCGGGCGGCATATTGAACCCTGAGCGTAACGAGGGACTCTAAAGTTAACTCCCGAGTGTAGCGAGGGAGTTATATAGAGTCCTGAGTGAAGCGAGGGGTTCAAGCTGCCCAAGACGAAGACAGGCTTTATTCCAGAGGAGCATACTCTACTTTTCACACCTACTGCGAGGCAATAAAAGGCCAGGGCTCCATTAAATAAGTATCGTCTGTTTTGATAAACTCTGGGGTAGAATCATTATCGCTCGACATTTTTTGTTAACACTAATATTGTCACTGACATAATATTATATTACAAAAATATTGCAATAAAATTCACTGAAAATCATAGCACCAAACATCTCTTTTGTTTCACATTCTTTAAAATCGCGCCTATTTCTTTTTTTTTCGAGTTTTGCTATAGTGGCCAGTTCGATTTTCGAACAAACCTCTTTACAATGCCATATGGGCATTTTTTTACTCAGAGTTTTCCATGGGTTTGCAACACGAATTTGACGTTCTAAATTCAAATCACTTTAATCCCTAGGGAGTTTCATACAACTTTATATCCCTAGAGAGACAATGCTGTACTTTACGTTGAGGTTGCATGATTTGTAATTGGACATTGTCGAGCAGGTGGTGTGAAAAGATAATTGCGGCGCACTTATAAAAAGGATTAAAAACTCATCACTGCCCGCTAAAAGTTTCTGATAGAAAACACCACCTTTGGGTGCACTTAAAGGCGAACCAAGTCGTCCTTTTGCGCCGGGCTTAAAAAGAGCTCTTGACAATATTGAATATTATGAATTTATATTAATATTGAATATATAATAGATTATTAATAGTGCGGTTTCACAAAATCATGAAATAACTTTCTAAAATTTAAAATTAACTTAACGGCACATCTAGTAAAAAACGAATGCGTTCACCATTTACCACGACAATACCTACCTATGCCTAATTTTTATAATATAAATAATCTGTAATGTACTACGCCATTATTACGTGAGTAGAAGTAGCTATTATTTATGATACTTGCATGATTGCTAGGTATTTGACGTCATTTACTACGGAAGGCGTATCTCCATTTGTATATACGCTGCGACTGCTTAGTCATTCAAATGAGGAAGTATGAAATACTAGAGTCTGCCCACAGCTTCGCTCATGTTATACCGGATTAAAAAGTTTGTAGCAAATTTCATTGAATTCGACTCGGTTTGTACCGTATAACCAAAAATATCAGTGGTTCGCCACCGAACTGAGACCTCGCGAAGACACGCTATGTAGGAAACCTACTTTCTTTACTCAAATAACTTTAACATTTAGATACAATTTTCGCGGGACCATTAAAACAGCACCGAAAGAACCATTTAAATCGGACTAACCAACGGGATATCGCGCAACGGGCTATGGAGAGAGCAAAGCTAGGAGTTTAACTTCGTGATAAAATCCTATAAATCCGTAGAAGAACTAAGGTCACCGACATAGATTTCAGAATTAGCAAGTTGAAGTGGCAAAGGCCAGGTCATATAGCTCGAAGAAATGATGACCGTTGGGGAATAAAGGTTCTCGAGTGGCGACCACAAACCGGACGATGCGGTAGAGGAAGGCCCTCCACTCGATGGGCTAAAGACATTATAAGCGTCGCAGGAAGTCGGTGGATGGAGGCGGCTCAGGATCGTTCGTTGTGGCATTCTAAGGGCCTATGTCCAGCAGTGGACTTCTACAGGCTGATGATGAACCAACGGGATGTAAATACTACATATTAGTAGGTACATAGCTGATAAAAATAAATGATAACCTCGTTTTTTGTATTCAGTCAACATCTAAAATAATCTAGCACGTGTATCATGATGACAGTATTACAGAAAAACCACAAGGAAAACTATGCAACATTGTAATGTTCGGTGTATCAAAGAAATGTATGTCCAACTTAAATGAAATACAAAATCATTCAAATTCCAACAAATGGAAGGTCAACAATGGAAGTTAAATTAGATGAATTAATTTTTTACGCTATTTACCTCGAAATTCTTCAATTTTTTATTTTTACCTGTAGTTATGACGTTAAAGCTACAAGCATGCCAAATCTCAGCTTTGTGTGATTAGTGAAAGTACCCTAGAAGTTTTTTTTTACATATATGCTTATATCTCAAAAAACAAAAACTAAAATAATTTTAAAAATAGTTATAAATTGTCCAAACAGAACCCTTTCATATTACATCCGAAATACCCTTATTGTCTCACTTTTTTTTTCACCCCACTATCTCAACAACCCCCCTTGCCGATGTTACTCCTAACTTTAGTTATAAATTGTACCGTTACTATCTACCCACCTACCAAATTTTATGAAGATTGGATAAACGGTTCGAAACTTATCCTTAGACTAACACACATACATACAAATGCCAATAACCCAAGTTGACTCAAATAATTATTCCTGGTTTAAATGTTTTCCCAACTTAAAGAATGCAAATTTTATCATTTCAGAAATAACTCATCGAATGTCATCCACAAACGTAGTAATACGAATATGGAGCCACATCATACATTCTAACGGCGAAAGCTCACAAGACACTGTTATACAAACATGGGGTATCTACCCCAGTGGCCTTAGATACATCGGAGCGAACTTAGCATCAAATTTTAACTCAGACTGCTTCAAATGCAACACCTTAGTCTTCCAAATGCATGGAGGCTACTTCTGTTCATATAAAAGCTTAAAACTAGATATTATTCCACCAGAATACGAACTGGAAGCTGGTTCTTTATCGTCAGATTCGTCGGGTCGGACTAATCTATCGAAAATTACCCTAGAATCTAAAATGATACTGAATCATAAGATAGGGAAGCAATCTAGATCAATATCACCAAGCAAGTGTTCCAGAAAACTTGATAGAGAGTACTCAAAAAGCCAGAGTCCCGTTGAAAGAAACTTTCAACAGAATTTCCCCACGCTCAGAACATCTGCTAGCCTTAATATCAGAAAAAATGATGACACAACGGACCCGAGTAACATATACGAACATTCACCAGACAATTTAGATGTTAAAGAATATAGTGATATTAACTGTGATAGCTTATCGAAGAATGCCTCTCAAGAAGAGTTATCCGTGAGTAAAATAGACTTGAGCGAAACCGCAGAGAACTACGATCTTAGAAACGAAGCGGACAGGGTTCCGAAATACAGATATCTAGCTTTGAACTTCCTGAAATCTGAAATCAGGCCAAGCTACAACGCGACCAAGCTACAGAGGCTGCATTTACTCCAATACTCCATAAAGAAACGACAAGAGGCAGTCCAAGAAATAAAAGAACGCATATACAAAAACTCTGCAGTGAACGACAGTTGGGCGCAGTTTGAAGATCAGTTTGATGCAACGTTAAAAGCCAGGAATAAATTCCATAGGAATTTGTTTTCGCCGGATGATGATCTAACTAAGGATAAGTCATCGCAAAATGATTTGAGAAATGGTAGAATTAGGGAGGATAAGCCGGTAGTGTTGAATGGGCCACGGCTGGCATTGAAATTGAATGATCTCTTATCTTTTAAGGTAAGTTTATAGAATAGTTTTTTTTGACTAAGGAATTACACCAGGGGATGGCAGCATCCACCTGAGTAGTTAACACCAAACTGCGATCACCAATGCGCCTACCAAGCGTGGTGATTACGGCAAATCCCCCCATTGTATTCAAGGGGGGAGGCCTCGTCCAACAACTGAACGGTGTTCTCCACAACTGACAATACAACGCGCGGAAACGTGTATGTGTGCACCCCCTGGCGTAATCCCTTATTCAGTTTTTAAGGCATCCACGGGAAGAGACGGAGGGATCTATTCTCAGGCCAGATACACGGCGTTATTTTTATTATGAAAATTGGTCTTCAGGTAGCTTGATAGATAAGGCCAGCCCATTGCCACTTCACCTTGCTTTTTATTTTCTAGGCAAAACCTTCACCCTTCCAAAGGGCGGAACACGTAAGGCTGACGAAACAATTAGAAATACTAAGGTTCAAGCGTATCATACTGTCAGACGAGAGAGACAGCAAGCTGGCTAATATTAGAAGACTGAAAGAGAGGCACGCGAAACTATCTGAGGAGAATCAGGATGTTGGTGGGTATTTTGCAAGCTTTTATTGAATTTGACCTGTTAGTATGTATGCTAGTGTGGGACAAATATTGAAACTGAATTTTGAACCAGTTCCACCCAACCGATAGAGCTGAAATTTTTCTTACCTGTCAAGTTCAGATGGCAATACAATAGTGTCATGATGGAGACGGAAGGTGGACAACGGTCATTGTATTTAACGGTAATTGTCATTGTTTTGACAGCCCACGTGGAAATATAAATAGAATGAGTGTGGTACCGAATTAAAGGGCTTGATGATTAAATTATAATACCTATAGGTTATAATAATACGCAACCTTTTGCATCTCAGCCAGCTACTCGTCCGCCGCGCCACAGAGGTCGTCAAATAATAAACTTATATTAAAATGTTAAGAAGGCACTATACTACAATTTAGGCTCTCTCTTTAACGCACGCGATAAGCCGCGCGCCATCTCGCTCGCGCTAGCGAGTGTGGTGCACAAAAGTTTTTTGTTTATTATGGCGAAAATAAAGTGTTTATCAAAAAACTGATTTTAGCATAAGAATAAATAGTTATTACCTACTTGTTGTAGTAAAATTTATCTTAAAACACCGTAGGGTTCCTGAGATTTCTTTCAAAACGTGTCTATCGAGGTTTTTTTACATACTTATCGTGTTTTCAACTTTACACAATAAATGCAAACATATCAAATTTTCATATTCCAAAACATTTAACTCGTAGAACCCGTAGATAATGAGTTCTATATCGATTTTGTTGGACAAAATCACATAGTACGCCCTCTTAAAGGTATTTACTATAGAATCATAGATCTGACTGTGTTGATATGATAATCATCACCAAAAGACGATGACGAATGATGATATTACTCATTCCAGGCACAGAACTAATGCAGAATTACCACTCGCTCTCGCGTAGCAACGAATCCATCAAAGTAACGCGACAATCTTGTGCGACGCTTCGGGAACTAACAGCAAGATCTCATGCTGTACTGTCTACACAGAGAAGTGAATTACTCAGCCAGTTGCATCAGATATTTTATATTAAACAGGTAACTCTCATCTCGACTTTCTACTTCCTATACTTATATCCCTAAGCTTGGTAGATTGATTGTTGTTTTAATAACTTTTCATTTAAAAAACTGACTTCCGCCATTGTATTCGACGAAATATTTGGATGAAAAAAAAATGATGATAGAACCATAGTGGTGAAAGGATTATTATACTTTTTTAATGCAAATGCTTGGTTTGTTGCTGAAAATATCAAAATCGCCATATGTATGCCTACAATATTTGAGGAGTTCCCTCAATTCCTCATGGATTCCATCATCAGAACTGCATTCTGGAAATATATCTATTCAAATAAAAAAAGATTTTTCCAAATCGGTTCATAAACGCCGGAGATATGCGGTAACAAACATTAAAAAAAAAAATACAACCTAATTGAGAACCTCCTCCTTTTTTGGGAAGACGGTTAAAAAAAGGTTACTGGTAGGGCGCTTACGACCTTTTGTACGCGAACGAAGTTCTATTTTGGCTATTATTTGTTCAAACTCCATGAATCTTTGTACACATGATCAGTACACTAATATCTAGATTCAAGACCCGCGGTGCGTCATCAGCTTTTTTGAATGTATAATTTGGTAACCATATAATTGGACGAGGCAATTTTGCAATAAGTAAATAAATGCTGGACAATTCACACAACATTATCTAGCCGCAAGCTAAGCAGAGCTTGTGTTATGGGTACTAGATAACTGATATACTTAATACAATACATTACATAGATAGATATTTTTATTATACATAGAAAATACCCAGAACACCTTGAAAAAATATCTGCAGATTGTACAAATATTTGTTCCGAGGCGGGAATCGAACCCGCATGCCCCTGCGTCGCAGGCGAACCTTCGCCCGCCGCGCCACAGAGGTCGTCACAATGGGGGGAGGGGGAGGGGGGAATTGCCATAATCACCACGCTTGATAGCCGGATTGGTGATCGCAGTATTGGGTTTCAGTACTCGATAGTTTCTGCTGCCCATCCCCTGGTGTAATGCCTCAGTCGGCTTTTACGACATCCACGGGAGGAGACATATTCTTAGGCTGGTCAAGGCATTATCATTTAGGTGGTGGGCAAACTTTTTTAACTGGGGGCCAGAAAGTTAAAGAAATTTCAGAGGTGGGCCAGGTGTACCCAGGTGAATTACCCCAGGTGAATTAAGTATACCGCCCCGAATTATAGAAATTCAAAATGCATTTTGTGTTGAATTTTTAACCGACTTCAAAAAAGGAGGAGGTTCTCAATACGTTTGTATTTTTTTTTGTTTGTTACCTCATAACTTCGTCATTTATAAACCGATTTGGAAAATTATTTTTTTATTTGATGGGACATTACTTCCAGATTGGTCCCATTTTTATCAAAATCCAGTTTTGATGATGATAGTCTAGCTGTCTATTATTCTCCTAAGTACCTAGAATCTACTATATACTTCTGGACCGTCAAAATTTAATTATCGCAGGCCATATACTACACACATACATGTTGAAGGACCGTCGGCGGGCCGGATTAAATGCGTTCCCGGGCCGTACTTTGCCTACCACTGAATTTTAGACTGTAGCGTTCTGTAAATAAAGTTGTATTTCCAGATAAGCCCCATAAGTTGGTCGATTATCGGAGTTCCGCTCCCCATTTGCGGTGACGAAAACCCCCGATCGAGTCCTATGTCTGACTCGGTAGCGGCCGGCTTTGTCGCTCAAGCCACTTGCTTAGCGGCCGCTGTACTGAATCAGCCGCTCAGATACAAGATCACGTTACTAGGCAGTGCCAGCAAGATATTGGATATTACACCGGACTTGCCCGATCCTAAGTAAGTACGCAACAGTCACATACAGAGTCCTGACCCGACACTAGGTGTCTAGGTGATACACACACGACCTTCGTGGTGCAGCGCGCGAACAGCCGGCTGTGACACAAGAGAAGGAAAGGGGGGGGGGGGGGTGAAGAGTTCTATTCCCGCTGCAGGACAAATATTTGTTCCGGAAGTTGGTGTTGTGGTACCATGGTACCAGTAGTTCCTGATAACCTCAGGGAATCGTAGCAGGGAATCAGTGCCCTAATTACAGTAGAAAATGGGCGTACTGTCGCACCGGGGAGTGCGCGGAGAGGTGACAGGGGAAGCGGGAGAGGCGCCGCATTCCAGCGAGGTGCACAGATATTCTGACCGGGTTGTAGTTTCATAAGATTAATATAACGCTAGAGCTGTTAAAATGATCCCCATCATTGCGTTGCCCATTGCCATTTGCTACTGTAATTTGACGGCAGGACTATACGGGGTGTAAAAAGCCAGCTCCCGAATACTGAAGGTAGCTAAGCTTTACCTATATAAAATAGCTTTCACCTGACAGGTGATTCATACCGGAGAAAACCTTTTTTTTCGTTTCGTATCGTATTTGTCAGCCAGCAATGTACGCATTTATTCCGGCCGCGCGAGTTAAACGCTCCCGGTCAGCTGATCGACCCGTAAGGCCAATATTTCTCATGTGTTTTTCATTGCTTTTTTTTGACGTTTTTATTTATTAACGTGTTTTTAATGATGGAAAATAGGTTTTTGTGTTCATTTAATGATATTTTATGGATATTTATAAAGAAAACACGAAAAAAGCGGATAAAAAATTAGCATTTTTTTTTGTGTTTTTTCAGCTTAAATATTTAGAGAATCATGGTCTGAATGCACTGTTTCAGTTTTCGGGAGTAGTCTTTTTACGCCCGGTATATGTGTCTGGTGGGTGTTATGTTATGTTGTCTCTGGTAATTGTTCACAGCATACCACTGTACACCCGTGGCGGCGACGTGACACTATTCCGCTACGCTATGTTTCTGCTGAACAAGTGTATTGGGCAGCTGTGCGCGGGTCGCGGGCTGCCCATACAGGACATACGACCAACACTTCTGAACCTGGAACGATTGCTAACTTCTAATAGTAATTTGTGAGTACTTCTTACTATTTTAAGGTTCCGTATACACAAGGTGCTAAACGGGACCCAATTAAAATGGCCGAACTTGTTGGGCAAGTTTCGTTGGTATGAGATTTGTCCTGGCTGCTGGCTTATTTAGGAGTGTGTTATTACTGGAAAAAAGCGTTAGCTGAGTTGAGTGAGCAATGGTAAGATAAGATAAGATAATGTTTATTGCCAATAAAAGTTTTACATTATATTTTAAGGTAGGACCAAACACAAGGATTTCCTAAGTTCTATTAAGAGGTTAACTGTAAGGCCCAAACTAGGCATAAAAGCCTGTATCTTGGGTCTCAAGAGAGCGAGTTATCATAATATGTTTGACACATTGGGTGAGTCCAGAAAGCAAGTGCATTGGCTAATTCAAATAAAATTTAGAGGAAAAAAAACAAAAAAAAGAATAAGAACTAGAAACAATGGCAGTCGCTTAATGGCGGCGATGAAGTTCGGAACCCTACATTAGTGGTGACATCTAGTCTTGAGTTGAGTAAACTTTGGAACACTACACAATGCGTGGTTCGAGAGGAGGCGCAGTCTGGTTTTTAGGGTTCCGTACCTAAAGGGTAAAACGGACCCTGATTCTCCGCTGTCCGTCCGTCTGTCCGTCCGTCCGTCTGTCACCAGGCTGTATCTCATGAACCGTGATAGTTAGACAGTTGAAATTTTCACAGATGATGTATTTCTGTTGCCGCTATAACAACACATAATAAAAAGAAAAAACACATTTATGGGGGCTTCCATACAGTCGCAGGCTCCCGTATAGGGACCGTAAAATTTGGGCGTTTTGGTTTGCAAAACAGCTCAAACTAAATTAAACCTCATGTCCCAGGTCAGACACTTCAAAGCTGTACGGCGCGCATCTCTGGTTCTCTGATGGTCAGTGTCCACGAACGCAGTCGTTGCGGAGTCTCGTCGCTACCGAGAGAGGGAAATATCGACAGTTCAACAGATTTAAGGTAAGTCATTTTGAACTTTATTGCACATGAAGTCGGTGGATGGAGGCGGCTCAAGATCGGTCGTCGTGGTATTCTATAGGGGAGGCCTATGTTCAGCAGATGATCGAGGGGGACTACAATGCGTCGTTCGGTTCGTGATCGCCACTCGAGAACCTTATTTTCCAGCGATTGTCAGTTCTGTGAGCTTAATGCCTTCCCAGTGCCTATGGCCACTATATTATCCTCTATATATATAAAAATCAATTGCTGTTCGTTTGTCTGGCTAAAACTTGAGAACGGCTGGGCAGATTTATTTGATTTTGGTTTTGTTGTGTTCATAATTGTCACGGGAAGGTCTAAATGAACCGGGACCACCGGGAACACCGGGACCACGCGAACGAAGTCGCGTGCGGGCCGCTTGTATATTATATTTATTATTAAATTCAACTGCTTACTGCACTTATAGTATACACCAACGCGTGCGGCAAGCCAAAACTACAGGTATAATTATATTATTGAGCTATTATATAGCTGAAACTCCGAGCATAGCCCTCTACATTGACCGCTGCGCGACCTTGAGCTTGTGTATGAGGCCAATAGCGAGCACGTCTTAAGTGCTTTAAGGCAACACGCACTGATTATAGACTCTCGTCTTGTGACTGCGGTATCTGTGACGAGAAGATATGACGTAGTTTCCGAAACGCTGCCCACCTGAGTTGGATTCGTTGGCTGACCTATTTGTCGAAGTTGGACCTAGCTGATTGAATCGGCTGAGCCAAATATACATAATATAGGTAGAGTCTGTTTAGAAAGAGAGCCGTCGTGGGATTTAAGGGAGCAGCTGTGCTTGATTACCAATTTTGTTTAGCGGGCAATACATTAACGCGTCTGATCCGTTTGGATCCTATTACAACTGTAATTATTTCGTTAGTTTATGACTCAAAATTCCGACAGAAAGAAACCAGCTCCTAGTTATTATTGTAATTATGTAAGTTCACAACGTTAGTTCACAATTTGGCCACGACGTCTCTCTTTCTGAACAGAGTGGCTACTCTTGACGCTCTACTCCAATCTTAATTCAGGATTTAGTGTCATTTTGTCGTCAGAGAGTACTAGATTCCTTGGTCATTTGGTACTCTTGATTTCAATACTAGCGCACAATTTGGGGTGGAATTTTATGGAACTAAGTGAAATCGACTTTCTGTCTCTGTTGTTCTTCACGCAAAGTCAATCGCGTCGTCTATCTCGATTTCAAACTCGATTTGGTTCAAGAGTACCAAACAAGCGTTATTAGGATTGAAACTGGATTGCGATTAGAACTGTTTTCAAGAGTAGCCCTGCTGACTCTAGGTCTTTTCTCGCTCGATTATTGAAAGTTTATTATATTGTTTTGTTTGTAGGACGCAGTGGATGGGCATTTACCTCAATCGGTGCTGATTCGGAGACACAGGCATTCGAGAAGCGTCGGTAGTTACCACGACGAACATGTAAGTTTCATTGTATTCAAACTAACGTACTCAACCGCGGCTTTGCTTGCGTGGTACCGGAATAATGTTTCAAACCTAGGATAT
Organism: Epirrita christyi; assembly: GCA_951392215.1. Taxonomy (NCBI): domain Eukaryota; kingdom Metazoa; phylum Arthropoda; class Insecta; order Lepidoptera; family Geometridae; genus Epirrita; species Epirrita christyi. The sequence goes on along the minus strand of OX595857.1, from coordinate 4,804,520 downwards.
CAGCTATCTATATACCGAATTTCGTCGAAATCTGTTAAGCCGTTATGGCGTGATAAACAACCAGAAAACAAGCATTCGTATTTAATATATTAAAACACTACACTTTTTCATCTGCACCCCCTTTTTTATAAACGTTATTTGAATTTAAGCATGGCTTAAAACTAGTCCTTTAGAATCTTGATTTCAACATATTTTGGCTTAGTGTAGCATCATTTTGAACTGACAGTTAAAATTGACCTATTCTAGGGTGAATTGCTCAATTTTAGACCAATAGCTCATAAATTTAGGGTGTTACAATTATAATTGTCAAACCAAAATTTTTGCATACTAACTACGTCACACTTGCAAGCAATGTCATCATCATCATCATCAACAGCTATTGGGCGTCCACTGCTGGGCCTCAATTCTACTAAACAAATTGTGTTTTAATTGTTAATGAATTATCACAAAATTGAAATTTTTGACAGTTTTTGTATAGCAAAAGTGTCAAAAGTGACCATTTTGAGATAATTCATTAACAATTCAAACATAATTTATTTAGTAGAATTGGGGCCCTGGACGAGTGAATTGCCATAATCACCACGGTTGGCAGGCGGATTGGTGATCGCAGTATTCGTGTTGAATTCTCTGGCGTATGCTGATGCTTGTCCCCTGGTGTAATCCCTTAGTCGGCTTTTACGACATCCACGGGAGGAGATGGAGGGGTTTATTCTTAGGGCCGGACACACCATGGTCAACAATGAATATAATCAAATTTTATTCCTTCGTTTGGAGAATTCTTTTACCCTTGTACCTTGTGTTGTGTTGGTTTTGGTTTTTTTCATTTTCACTAATTGCATAGGGTTCATGCCACAACAACACATTATCTGTGAAAATTTAAACTGGCTATCGCTTACGGCTACCGTGATATACGCTACAGCTGCCCTATGACAGAATGTAGACAGATAGACAGACAGACAACCTTAAAAAGGCCAAAAGCTTCGTAATAGGGTCTCTTTGGGTTGAACCCTTTAACAGTTTCGCAGGTGATTGTGGGTGCCCGTCAAACAGAAAATCGTCGCAAAATATTGAATGCGAATTCGTTTCCACTCATAGCTTTGTCAATTACAGCTTGTTCATTCTCTTTCTGAAAAACCGAACTCTTTGATCAGTCTAACTTTTTGGTAACATGTTACTAAACTTTAATTCAGCATGTGAAAATTAAACATGAAAAATTATTGATTTGCTTTGTACCCAAACATTTGGCCATAAACACATAAACCAGCAGAATAAATGCACGCTAGAGCATACTGCTCAGTTAAAACGGATGGTTCGTCAACTCGAACCGTTTAAATGTCAGTTTGAAATGATGGTGGCCATTTTTTTTAAATGGTGGTCAGCTAATTAGATATTTTATGTGTCACTGATTCGTATAATTTGAAATGTTATGTTCATCTCAATTAATAAAGTATTTGACTCACTCATGGTCTGATAGATAGAAATGCATGTGGCCTTTGTAGCTACAATTCGCCTAAATATTGCCAAAGGGTTGATGGAATTGAAAAATTTACACATAATTTTATATCGTTGCTAATTTCAATAATATTTGTGTCGATGTCGCTCTGAAATGTAAGTTATCATTTGATTTGATTTAGTAGTTCGTCAGTAGATAGTTGTAGTTAGACAAACAAAACTGTATCTGGCTTTGCTTAACTGAGTATTTATTCTAAGGCACTGGTCCCACCGCCAGCGATAAACGAGTAGAACGTAGTACGTAGAACGAGTAGCCAGCGATGAACTATAAATATATTCTCTCTCTTTTATATACACGGGAGCGATTATCTTTTGTTCGTTTCTTGGGCGAGAAAATCGCCGATAGCTCATCGCTTACCCGACGGCGGGTAACCAGTGCCTTGTACTATTTAGAGCCTTAAGTTACAAGCCATAGATTTAGCCAGCGGGAATCGAAACCGCACCTCTTGCGTCTCAGCTGGCTATTTGCCCATTGCGCCACGGAGGTCGTAAACTCAATACAAGGATACAAAATCTCTAAAACGTAATCTTTTTTTGACAGGAACTGGCATCACTTGACGCGTCAAACACTTCAATAATGGGCAGCGAATCCAACATATACAATATGAAACTGATACACGACGCCGCTGAAAGCAAATTAAAACCCCATAAATCAGACTCGGAAATATCCAAAATGGCGGATGAAACCGGAGTCATATTCACCTTAGGAGATGATACGTTGGTCGACTTAGAATCAAAGTTGGTTCGCCTTTCTACGAACAACGACGACGAAGTAACTTGTGCAACTTGCTTAGACGAAAACGTTAAAAGAATTTGCACGGAAATTACAGATTTCTGCGCAAAAGAAATCCACGAAGGGTTCGATGTAGCTAGATACATGGAAAGTTGTGTGAGTGAGATAGAAGATGCAGATCGGTGTGTTGATTGTGAGAGTAAAAGAGACGGAGATTGTCAGATGGACTGTGCCAAGAACGTGACAGATGTTATAGTTATACCCAGCGCGGAAGCCATTTTGGATACGGGGCAGGCTGAACAAGATGGCGGCGATATTTAATAGTTGTGAAAAGTCATTTGTCTTAATTGAAACATAGTTATCAGGTACATGGTAGCTGTTTTTAGTTTGTTTTTAGATGAACTATGCCAATACAGTCTATGAGATTTTCAATATTCTTTTACAAAATTCATTTTATTTGTTGAAATATTTTTGTGTTATGATTTACTCCCATACTTATAAACGTTATGCAAATTGAAGCATTGCTGAACTTTTCAGAGAACGTTTGTATGAAATTGTGCCACAGAAGACATACTAGTATGTAATACCAGTACATAATACGAGTATTTAATACTAGTTTGTAATACTAGTATGTAATACTAGCTTAGAGAATTTATAGTAGGGAGATGGCAAGCATACGCTTTCCCCTCTGCCGAAGTACATGAACGGTCGTTCGTGTCAGTTTATAAAAACTAGTTTAGCCACGATCGTTCGCCATTCTGCGTTCATACCTGTCGCTATACGGAGCTCCTAAAAATGGTTGGTTGTGCTGTGGTTTCGTGTAAACGGCGGTCGGAAACATAAAATTTAACAAAATATGGAGTTTCTTATCACATTTAAGTAATTGACAACACAATTAAACCATTAATTTCACCGTGAAATATATTTTCTTACTGCAAGCTTACGACAGAAATAACGATACGTAATTTCTTGGTACGGGGACAAGTGATGTGAAAACAACGAACGAATGAATGAACGAAAGAGGCTGCAACGATTTTTATGAAATTAACAGGATAGGGAGTTTTCAGGCCGAAAAAACGATCTCAAAGCTGTAAAAAAAACCTGATTTCAAAGAAAATATCAATACCTACCTACATCGTTCAATACCAGCCAAAAATATAGGTTAAATGGGCTTGATTATATAGCTGTTTTTGGGGTTAAAAGGGGTTGTAAGGTTATTTAAGAGGGTTGTATTTTCGTTTTTTTTCGGTTTTAGGGTTATTTCGTCAATCACAATATGAAATAAGGCAGGTATGCAAAAGTATTCGGATATTCGAATCTCGTTTCGTATGAAAAAAGCAAATCTACGAAAATACATTTTCTTAACAATAAATTGATCCATTTTAAAACCAATAGCTTATATTTTCATAAAAAAATACAATATAAAATGTCTTAATCCCAGCTTATAATAATTGTTAAATCCATGTATGTGCCACCGAATCATAGACCTTCTTATAATCAATACAAGCAGCCGAGAGGTTTCCCTTGCTCCTCCTGACCTTCTGTCTGATGGCCATGTCAATGAGGAGGAGCTCCTTAATACCACGGGACCCAACCTTACATCCATTCCGAGCAGGAGCCAAAATATTGTTTTTTTTAACACTCAACAGTCACATACGTAGTCTTGATCCCACACTAGGATTCCCTGTATCGTAGGTACCTGTCAGGAACTACGAGTACCTGATACCATAACACCCAGACCCGGAACAAATATTTGCAGATCATACATGCCTGATGCGTGTGATTTGGAAACCATATAATTTTATAAGAAACCAACGCACCACAGGTCTAGATATTAGTGTACTTATCATGAATAAAAAATTTCATGGAGTTTGAAGAAATAAAAGCCAAAATAGAAGCAAACTTCGTTCGCGTGCAAAAGGACGTACGCGTGCTACAGGTGACCTCTTAAATCCTAAAAATAAATTTTAACTGACTATGTTTTTTTTGTATGTTTGTTACGCGATTAGTTTCGATCAATATGAATCAATTCACCCATTCAAACATAATAAACATACATCCATAGACAAGATCAATAGACAATGAATAATCTTAATTACATTCAGTCTTTTACACCCCATCACTAGTTTTTGCGCTAGTGTGCAACTAACCAATAGTGTAATTACAGAAATTATTTATTTGTGTGCTTGTTTTATGTTTGTGTGACAGCTTTTATTTCCGTGTGCGTTTATAGACACGCTTCAACTTTCTGCATGAGTGTGCGTGAGGAAGTAAATGTGTGCTGTACGTGTTTACCTCGCCTCCCGCAAAAAGTGGCAGAAATAATTTAGTACAAGAAGTTGAGCATGCCATCTCCCTACATAAATTCTCTGAGAATACTAGTACGTAATACTAGTATGTAATACTAGTACGTAATACTAGTATGTAATACTAGTACGTAATACTAGTATGTAATACTAGTACGTAATACTAGTATGTAATACTAGTACGTAATACTAGTATGTAATACTAGTACGTAATACTAGTATGTAATACTAGTACGTAATACTAGTATGTAATACTAGTACGTAATACTAGTATGTAATACTAGTACGTAATACTAGTATGTAATACTAGTACGTAATACTAGTATTACAAACTAGTATTTAATACTAGTATTTAGTGCGCATGCGTTCGCCCCCGAGCGTCCACTATGGCGTGGACGAGGCCCTATAACCGCGTGGACACAATCAAAGTCCGCTTGGACAAAGTAGCTTTGATAAATGTTCACTTTGGTAACGCTTCAAACGGTTCTGTTTGGAACGGTTTGGTTCATTTGAATCAGTTTGTTAACTTTCTGAACATTCGACTTTATTTTATAGCGATTGAATATCAATTTCAGCAAATGACATACAGTAGTAAAAAGAGAAAAATACTTTGTAACATAAGCAATCGAATGTGAAAATTGAGGTAAGATATACATAGATAGATAGAATTTACATGTCACAAACGAATTGGCGCTATTACGGCCCGTATTCCAAACTTGCTAAACTGAATCGAGACTCTAGCATGTCTTCTTTATCAGCCAGTAGACATCCACTGCTGGATGTGGCCTCCCCCATAGCATGCATAGCGTGCAATGGGGGGATTTGCCATAACCACCACTCTTGGCACTCAGGTAGATGCTGCTGCCCATCCCCTAGCGTAATCCCTCGCCTTTTATAATATCCATAGGAGATGTAGGAGTCGTATTCTTAGGCCGAGTCTACTGCGGCTCAACTCTAGCATAGTTTCGTTTAATTCTTGAATCATCAACAGCCTCCTCCTCCTCAACTCCTTAGTATGCCACGACGAATGGTATTGAGCCGTCTCCATCCACTGATTTGCTACCTTTATAATGTCCTTGGTCCATCGACAAGGGGTCTTCCGACCTTGTGTCGTCCGGTTCATTTGTCAGTTCGTGGTTAGTTTTTGAATACGGGCCTGTAATATTTCAGTGTTGTATCAAAATTGGGTGTAGTTCCCAAATGATCTATGGAACATGACGTCATTGGACAGAATAAGATATTTATTTGTTGTTTTGTACTATGGAACATGTAACACTTTTATTTCTCAAATTGTTCTATAAGACAAGGTTAATAAGAAATTAAGATTATCTTATCAATCATACACTGGCCACTAGAAAATAATATTAAATTATTGTGGCACTTGTCAAAGTGACAAATTTGATTGATTGATAGATAGATAGATAGAAAATTCTTTATTGCACATAAAAAAGAAGTACAAAGGCGAACTTAATGCTAAGAAGCATTCTCTTCCAGATAACCTTGGTGTATTGAAGCACTGAGAATTTTTAACAAACTTGAGATTGGCAGTAGGTAATGGTTGTAAAATGCTTTCTTTTAGAGATTTACCACGTGGTCGTGGCACAGTCTTACAGCTTCATGAAAAGGAATATTACAAACAATATCCATTCTTTCCATTTTAAGGTTTCTTTTGTAGTATTATTTTACCCAGGCAGATGTTTGATCAATGGTATATGACAAGGTAAGTAATTGTCATTATCAGTGTCATTTAGCTTCTCATGGAAGATTTTGGGAAAGTCTGATTCTTATTTTGTTATATGGCATGAAACTCGGGTGAAAAGCTAGTATGTAGTTCCATGGAAAAAATAGGGAAGAAAATGTGTAATTTTGTTCGATGACGTCATGTTCCATAGAACAAATGGGAACTACCAAAGTTGGCTTACAAGCTTGATTACAGTTAGATTTTTATTTTTATCTATACAAGTAAATACTCTGTTTGATTCCTACTTAAAATAAAATACAAAATTTATGAACAAATATTTTTGTTTGTTTAATCGTCTTTTAATGGTGGCTCTGTGATTTTTCATTAGTTTTAATTTGTATTAATTAATATAATCTTTTTAAACTTGTTTAAAAAACGCTGTTATAACTAAACTTGACTTGGGTTTAACTTGTGTGTTTATAAACTAAATATATTTGTACGAAACTTGATATTTTGTGGTATTTTATAATTAGTTATTTTTTAAAGTTCGGCATTGTTTCAGTATAATTATTTAGTTTTGATTAAGATAAATACAATATAATTTATTAGTTACTATAATAATACAATAATTAGTTTAAAAATAATGTGCCTGTCACATAATGTAAAATTGTAAATAACTATAAGTATGTAATTTGTATTTCATTATACATTATCGGCTGTTATACGATTAATAATTATTTGTTTCATGATCTTGAAATATCTTTTATTCATCCAATTTTGCAGTACATTCCGCCGTGTGCTTTAGCGTCTTTTCAAAAGCAGATATATTTAAAACAAAAAGCGCAATGTACTTTAAACTCGTAACAACACCCAACAATCACATACGTAGTCTTGCTCCCACAATAGGATTCCGCGGATGCAGGAACTACGAGTATTATAGTATCATAACATCCAGACCCGGAACAAATATTTAGAGATTACACAAACATTTGTCCCGCAGCGGGAATCGTAATTGAAGCGGTTATCAGTACGTCAGACAGGGGGCAGACTAAATCTATGTCTGTACCAGATTTCATCAAAATCGGTTGAGCAGTTATCGCTATTTAGTAAACATCCAAACACAGTTTGGGAAGTGACCGTTTAAATGGTTGTTTGTATTTTGCTAAACAGTGAGCGAAGCCGCGAGTTGATACTAGTATATAATATTAGTTTCGTAATATAGAATTTTCGAATGAAATTGTCCTACTTATAATATTATTAATGTAAATCAAATCAATCCATCAATCAAAAAAGTTAATGGATGGATGGATGTTTGTTACTCTCACGCAAAAACTACTGAACCGATTTTGATGAAACTTTACAGTATTACAGCTTATATACATCAGAATAACATATAGGCTATAATTCAGCTATAATTTATAATAATTTATAATAGAGGTTCCACGCGGGTGGAACCAATAGAGGTACCACGGCGGAGCCGCGTGTAAATGCTAGTAATATATAAAGTCTCTTAATATATAAGATATAGTTGAATCAGTTCCGTAATTTGTGTAATCAGTGAATAATTTGAGGGTTAAAGCTTATACCACTTAAACTACAGATTCAGCCGGGTTCAATCTTGTATTTATTACTTAATCAAATAGCCAACCGCCAATATAAAGAGACCTTTTATTATTTCCGATACTATACAATGGAGAGTTCAAATAACATTGGCAGGTGTAGCCCAGCGAAAGTAAAAATAGCACGGTCGGCACGCATGCGCGTTCCCGTCCGTTCTAAATTCAAACTGTCTTGCGCTTGCACGGCCCGGACGTCAATTTATTTCTTTTTTTTCGAAATCGACTGGTAAGGCCACCTGTCAAATTCGAAATAGGAATTTTTCGCGAATTCGGTTTTATAGTGAATCCAGTGTGTGAAAATGTGTGAACAGTGTGTTCAGCGATAACCTTACGGATTTTCTGGCGTGACATGTGGTGAGTACGACTTTGAACTATACCGCTTTTGTAATAGAATTTAGATATGTAGATAAAACTAGATTATGTAATTAAAAAGTATAGTTTTGATACTATGATATGTTATGCGGTTGGTTGAAATCAATGAGAATTGATTGACACCTATGTGTCGCTAATTTCTATCATAATGGTCTGATTGATTAAAAGTCATTGGCTTAACTTTCCTTTAGATACAATGAGCTAGGATGTTCACATTTTTATCACATGTAGGTTCACATAACACAAGCCTAAATATGAAATGGCGTACTGCGGAAACCAATAGTTTTGGAGATATTAATTTTTAAAATTAGCTAAAATCCACTTTTCAAGCCAAATGTTAGTGATATAATGTGCCAGTAACTAACCTTTGTCAGTGGGAGGAATATGTGAAAGATAATGGCTATCTATTACAGAATCTATCTTAAATGAACATAGAAAACATTAGAAATCGAATATTTCACATATATATCAAATGAACCCTTAAAACATATGTCCAAAACTAATCACACAACTTTCTTGGTACACATACATAGATATACACAGTTTACACTATTTTCTATGTTCCTATACAACCTCGGCCTTAGATGATATTTTGTAATAGGATTTTTTCTTATTTTTTTTAAAGATAACTCCTAAAATCAGTGATTTTAAAAAGCACCGTTTTTTATCGCTTGTGACTAACATCCGCCAGGTTGACTAATCAGTCTTGAATTATTATTAGACAGGCCGGCAATTTGTAAATATAAATACCATCAAGCGACCACACACGCACACACGCCTGACCTCAAAAACTAGGGACATTCTGATACAAGTTGAAATTATCTTTAAAGATATCAATGGAGACTGACAAGAGTAGCTCCAGTGCTAGTACGTAGGACTCGATTCGATAAATGTGACATTAAAATTCGACAAAACGGCACTATTACCTCTACATATTCCTGTTTTGACGAATTTTTATGTCAAATTTATCGAATCGAGTCCTATGTACTTGCACTGCTGCGATATATAATTGGTATATATTATTTGCTCTACATAGAAACATAAATTCAAAGTGTTATTCCTAAATACGCCGCCGTCCTTACTTGTTCAATAGATCCTGTCTATCCAAAGGTTGTCTGGCAGTGATCGTTCTTAAGCAATAAGACCGCCCATTGAACCTCTGATTTGAAACTTGTATCTCTTTTTTTTGTAATTATGGTTACAATAAGTTTATAAGTTTAAGTTCCAGCATCAGGGGTAGGCAGGTTCCGAATTCCCACTCGTTACTCCTGACCTTGCCGTGGTGTGTTCGGCCTAAGAATAGACACCTCTATGTCCTCCCGTGGATGTCCTAAAAGCCGATTAAGGGATTACACCAGAGGACGAGCAGCAACATCCACCTGAGTACTCAACATAAATACTGTGTAACTTTTGAAACTATCATGGTTATTAACATAATTATCACTAGAAACGGGATATTTACCATGATTTTAGAGCATTATTGATTTCCGATATTTCGGCACAGTTTCATGCGCCATGATCACGGGTAAACTGAAGTCTGCGAGTAGATTTTTATTGTTATTGGTAGCCGTAACGATCTACCCTTTTTCTCACTCTTTTATTACGAACACCCCTACCATCAGTTTCGTTGTCACACTTAACTCCATCACGACACACCACACTAGCGGTATCCGGACGAGCAACTGGTACCACACAATTTTTCCGATTCCTACACATTCTCACCACAGGATTCCAGACTCCAGACAATTGAAAACCATCTTCTCTATTGAAATTCCTGTGTTTAGTAATCTCAATTGCCTCTTGCACCAGTCTTGGTATGTAATGCCGCTCTCTTGAGATTACCTGTGGATTGTGTAGCTCAATCAAAAATCATGGTAAATATCCCGTTTCTAGTGATAATTATAAATACTGTGATCACCAATCCGCTTGCAATGCCAAGCGTGGTGATTATGGCATTTCCCCCTATTTTATTTCATGAGGGGAGGCTTCGTCCAGCATTGGACGTCTAAAGGCTGCGCCTTATAATGATATGACTCCTAACCTGACACAATTTTCTCGCCTTACGATGCCGTTTGATACACCCATATCATTTTCTTCATACATGCCTGTCGGTTTAGGGTACTTTTACCAATTCTTTACATACGTTATAACATGTACAATATGTACATGTTCTATTAATTACCAGATCATATTACACGCCATTATTTGGCGAGGATATACAAATTACGATGCATATAATCATCAACCTGATTCTTTCTTAGTAGATAACCCTGGCTGCGAGTCACTAAATATCATGAACATGGCCGCAAATCCCCGTTTTTCAGGAGATGTACTGGAGCAGGCACTTGTATTGATATCATAGGCATAATTATTATAGTCATTAATGCAGGTTCCTAAAATATCTTTCTCACGGAGAGCAACACAAGACAAAACAATATGGCGGGGCGGATACAATTTACTCTGTGGCAAAATGTTTCGACAGCTGTTGACAACTTTGTTCAGAACTGCATTTCGTTCGCGTCTTGGCTCTAAGGTCTTGGAGCAAGGAAAATATTTTCGCGTAGAATCGAAATGTTGAATTGAAGAACTTGTACTGATGTGATGATCATAATAAAGCTAGCGTAGGCAACGCATTCTATGTAGACACACTACTCCCAACGAACGAATAAAGCAAGCAACCACAGAGCAATAAACGTGACATTTCCTGTCATGGCTGCTCAGGAAAATATGTTATCATTTAAAAAAAAAACGAATTTTAAACATTTCTGTGCAGTAAATTATGCTTCAAATTAGAGTAAGAGTATTTTTACGATAATCACTGATTTTTTCGCCATTCTCTGTCTGGTGTACATCGATATAGGCCGTTTTGGAACATGTCCTTTGGAATTCGGGGATTAACGTAAATTTTACTCACGATTCAAGAATGGGGTTGATTCAAAAAACACACCCCAGTACGTCTAGTACGGGTTTTGATAGTTTTCGAAAACTATAAATATGTAGTTTCGTTTCTTTCCATGCATTTACTGACAGCTTCCTCAGTTTTCTTCTCGTTTTCGCTAGGGGCGCTGCACGGAAGAATGAATGTCAATGGAAGTAAGATTTAAAGCCAGCGTTTTTTAATTGTATCCGTCTCATTCTTATCAATGAATGTTTTAATGTGTTGGAATGAGAAAAGCATTTAGAAATCTGTTCTTATTTTATTTGCATCGTACCAGGTACTTGGGTCCATTTATGACGTCATGTACCACATTACATCAAATTGAAGAGGTCCAGCTAAATATCTAAATCACCTTGTGATTTAGGACATTTTCGTGTATTCGGGTTATGTTTACATGTGAACGTCGTTTTGACAGGAGAGAAAAATTATAAAATTTTGTTGTAATACTGCGACTTACAATTAAAATTACCATAAAAAGGCAAGCAAACTAACAACAAATGGCATGTGCAGTGCCGGGATGTAAATCCCATTCCTCCACGAGACAAAACAATGATGTGAATATAAGTTTCCACCGGTAGGTAAGTTATTTTGTTTAGGTAGGTAATTGTAGATTAGGGGTTTAGGGGTCAGGGTTATATGTGTTTGGGGGCTATTTGTATACCAAAGTACCATCACATAATCCTGTTTTATAAGGATTCCTAGTCATTTTTATGCAAAAAATACAAATAGTGTTGGTTATCATAGTGTTGTACCAATGCACCTGATTGTACGATCGACTATCGATAGATTTTACGCATATAAACTACGCGGCTATCAAAATGGGGTGGAACCTTTTCAAAGTAAATATGTTAGTCTTATCGTTGCGTTTTTCTTACAGGAGTATTCTTTTCAATTCTTTCCTCAAGATATTATTCATTAAAAAAAATGGCTAGAGGCTATTAATTAACAAACCAGATTGGATCCCTAACGATAGACGAATCTGTACCAAACATTTTATTCGAGAATACTTTGTAAAAAAAAATGATGATTTGAAATGGCGGAGATTAGAGCCTGATGCAGTACGCACGCTCTTCTTACCACTAAGTCAACAATCCAGTCATCAAGTCAAAGTAAGATTCTACTCCAACGTTAGTTTTCAAGTTAGAATAAGTATATTTTTGTCTAATGTATTGCTGGTTTATTTATAGTAACATAACATAGCGCCCAATAGTCATATACGTTATCCTGATCCCACACTAGGATTCCCTGTGTCGTGGTTATCAGGAACTACGAGTATCATGGTACCATAACACCCAGATCCGGAACAAATATTTGCAGATCATACAAATATTTGTCCCATAGCGGGAATTAAACCCGCAACCTCTTGCATCTCAGCCGGTTACTCGCCCGCCGCGCCATAGTGGTTATATATATCTGCTTAAATTGTTTATAAATGTCTAAACAAGACTCGCTCGTCACATCTTTGCTACTCACTCACTTGACCATCGGTCGACTCAGCTTGAGTTTTTGAGTTCTGAACGTTCATCTATAACATCTTCATCTTACTTTACGGCATCCACGGGAGGAGAAGGAGGGGTCTATTTTAGGCCGGACACACCACGGCAGTTATGTGTACCTATCTAGTAAGCTACTGTAAATAAAAAAATAGTGTGTTTAGATATTATGGTTTTATTTGATACCTGCCTCGTGTATGTGCAAATTTTGTATTTTGAATATAGTACCTAGGGCCGGTTTCTCGTAACTGTTGGAAACCATCAACGATGAAATTAACTATTTAATCGTCATCATAGTAAATTATTTTATCGACAAAAAATATTTACCTACGATGATGCTATGTTCCCTTCACTAGGGAAAACTTCAATTGCCTATGACAAATATTTAGCGGTACGGAAAGGAAAACAGACTGTTCTATGACAATACATTTGTTTATCTCTAACATAGTGCCTTCTAGTATAGGTGTAAGAAGCAACACACTATAAACATCAGCAGCTATTTTAGTTGTACTTCCATTGGATTTCTTCTTCCATGGGGCGCTGCAAGTAAATGTATGGAAGGAAACGAAACTTCATATAGTTTCGAAAACTATCAAAACCCGTACCTACTAAGCCCCCAGGTCGTTGTTATTTTTAAGTATAACAAGCGTAGCGTGTGCTGTCTGCTTGGATAAATCCGTCAGACTCCATATTCCTAATGATCCTTGTGATTTCAATGAATAAAATACTTTTTGACTTTGACTTTGGTCAGTAACCTGAGGCCCAATTCTCTAATTTAAAAATAATCCAGTTACAATATAATCTTGTGTCAGTCACACTGTTTCGTATAGTAACTATTACATATTCTTAGCAAGAAACGCGAAGATTAAGTAATAGTTACTATACGTAACAGTGCGACTGAGACGAGATTATATTGTGACTGGATTATTTTTAAATTAGAGAATTGGGCCTCATGTTGAGGTAAGGCGGCCTTGAAATGGCCTTGTGACCGATGATGAAAGAGTCAGTGTGGTGAAAGGTTGCAGAGGCTTCTTTCATGCAGAGATTACTACGGAAACTTCCAATTATATTTGCACGATAATGGTGCAGATCAATAATACCAGATATTATATAAATTTACAACATAACAGTAGGTCGTTCGAGTAAATAGCTAAGGTAGTAAGTTGGTAACTATTGCTTGTAGAAAACTAGGTTGTGAGTGACCCATTATAATAAATACGTTTAATCTTACTATATAAGAGGTGCATTGATCTCTTATAGTAAGATTAAACGTATTTATTAATATCTTAGCTTAAAATTGTAATTTAAGTGGCCTTTCATAAATTAAGCGTCAAGTTAAACCCTCATTCAGCATTTTCCCACCACTAGCAACCCCTATTTATCGCTGCATATTCATTTCAGTAGTCTGCGGCATTTCGTCGCGGTTAGACGTCTCCCGCACACGGTAAAACAAAAATTGCATGATGACAAAAACATTAACTTTTTTTGTGCTTTTAGTAAAATAAAATCATGATACTATTGTGTTTTTCATGTGTGGTGAAAAATGTGACTGGTGTTTTGGCATAGTTTGAAATAGTGTGCAATAAGTTTTGAGACGTTTTCCGTGTAGGTGAGGCTCGTATTTGGATTATTTAAATTTATTGACATATTTTTTGTGTCTATTCTAGAATGGAATAATAGTAACTCATGATAGAAGTTCTATTTGAATTGGTTTCTTCCTTCGCCATAAAAATTTAGGGCACCGTCTGGACGAAGAAGGAAGGTAGTATACTACTCTAAAACTATGAGAGCTATTTCCGTTTTTTACATCCTTTAGTAACACAATCAATCAATCAATCAAAAAGTATTTCATCCATTTAAATCACAAGGATCATTTTGAGTCACCTTAATCGCAATTTTATTTGCCCAAAAAACAACCGCGATCCACAAGTTTCTTTAACGGGGCTCTACATTTGAAATTGCTTTTCTACCCTTAAATAAAAAAAGAATTGAAAACACAATTACTTTTTGAATACCCATTTGTATTCGTTATAAGTGCGGCTGGAATGTTTTGACGCAATGTAAAGTATCAAGATTAATGTTTCCCTTGAGAGTTTGCATTAATAAGACACGCTCTCGGTAGAGAAAGGAGTAAATATTCGTAATGTAATTGTCGTTATTGTATGTAAATAAGGAGGTTCGATTCTCGATTCTGTTTCCCTCAAAACTATGCTATTGTATAAAGTTATTAAGTATATCATAACATAACATCACATCCAACAGTCACATACGTAGTCATGAATAATGGTGGGTATCAAAAACTACGAGTACCATGGTACCATAACCAGACCAGGAACAAATAATGATAATAATAATAATATTTGCAAATCATACAAACATTTGTCCCGCAGCGGGAATCGAAGCCGCACCTCTTGCATTTTAGCCGGCTATTCGCCCGCCGCGCCACACAGGTCGAACTTGGATTATACAATATGTTTAAAACTTGGAAATTCAAAAAATCAACTTTTCATATCCTATCCTACTAATATTATAAACGCGAAAGTTTGTGAGTATGGATGGATGTTTGTTACTCTTTCACGTAAAAACTACTGAATGGATTTGAGTGAAATTTGGAATGGAGATACTTTACGCCCTGGATTAACACATAGGCTACTTTTCATCATCATCATCATCAATTTTCATCATTATTCACGCGGGTGAAACCGCGGGGCGCAACTAATCTACCATATTTCTCCTCCATATGACCATTAACTACCGACAACATCTTTTGGTCGTACTACCGCAGTCAAGTGACGACCTCCGTGGCGTGGCGGGCGAAGGTTCGCCTGCGACGCAGGAGGTTGCGGGTTCGATTCCCGCCTCGGAACAAATATTTGTACGATCTGCAGATATTTGTTCAGGGTGTTCTGGGTATTTTTTAACCGACTTCACAAAAAGGAGGAGGTTCCCAATTCGGTAGTTTTTTTTTTACCTCATATCTCTGGCGTTTATGAACCGATTTGGAAAAATCTTTTTTTATTTGTATAGATATACTTCCAGATTGATCCAATTTTTTTCAGAATCCAGTTCTGATGATGGAATCCATGAGGAATTGAGGGAACTCCTCAAATATTGTAGGCTTACATATGGCGATTTTGATATTTTCAGCAACAAACCAAGCATTTGCATTCAGAAAGTATCATAATCCTTTCACCACTATGGTTCTTTCATCATTTTTTTTTCATCCAAATATTTAGTCGAATGCAGTGGCGGAAGTCGGTTTTAAAAAATGAAAAGTTATTCTATACATAATAAAAAATATCTATCTATGTAATGTATTGTATTAAGTATATTAGTTATCTACGAGGGCTGCACTAAAAGTATCGGGAATGGAATATTTCCACTGTTTCTGTCATATTACATTTTTGTGAATTGAAAACTCCTTGGTTTTAAAAATCGAATACCATTTATTTATTTAAAAAAAGATGCTCGGTCTTGTCACAAGGTTTTGTCAAACTTGTTTAGTCGTTGAGAAAATGGAATTGACTCGAGAAAATTCAAGAGCGATGATTTATTATGACTTTCGAAGTGGTTTAACACAAAAACAGCGTGTTGACCGGATGATTTCTGCATTTGGTGATGAAGCCCCATCCAAAACCACAATTTATCGATGGTTTGCTGAATTTCAACGTGGACGTGTCAAGCTCAGTGATGATCCCCGTCAAGGTCGTCCAAAAACTGCAGTCACCCAAGAAAACGTTGATGCTGTGCGTAAGCTGATTGAGAAAGATCGACATGTGACATACCGCGAAATTCAGGCAACTTTAGACATTGGCATGAGTCAAATACAAATAATCTTGCATGAACAATTAGGTGTAAAAAAGTTGTTTTCCCGATGGATACCGCATTCGGTCTGTGAAGAGCAAAAAGCGGCTCGCGTTACTTAGTGCGTCAGAACTCTCGAAAGATTCCACGCAGGATCTTCAAATGCTGTATACAACATCGTATCAGGTGACGAATCCTGGATATACGCGTACGAACCCGAAACAAAAAACCACATCTTTGATTCCCGAAATGTTCAGTGCCGCCCTCGTAGTACCCATAACACAAGCTCTGCTTAGCTTGGGGCTAGATAATGTTGTGTGAAATGTCCAGCATTTTTTAATTTTTTTATTTAAGGGGATAAGCCCTGTGGATGATCTTGGCTTTTAAATGGAGAACACAATACCAAACGCTGTGTTCCGTATTAGTTTTTTTATTCAGTTTATAAAAGGCGGAAGTGACATGTGACCCACCAGTTCTTAAGCGGTAACCTCAGGCCATTACAAATGCAATACCTCTTAGGTCACCTAGCACTGCACTGCGCCCGTCACCCTGAACATGAAGGTGAATGGTCATGTGCTTGCAAATTCACCGGCACCCATACCCTTGAAACCGGAACGCTGCTATGCGAGCATCTAACTGCTTGCGAGGCTTCCCCCATAGCATGCATAGCGTACAACCCATAGCGTACGATGGGGGATTGCCATAATCACCACACTTGGCAGGTGGATTAGTGATCGCAGTTTAGTGTTAGGTTTCAGTTGGATGCTGCTGCCCATCTCCTGGCGTAATCTCGTTAGTCGCTTTTTACGACATTCACAGGAGGAGTTGGACTTCTACTTATCAGATAATAGAAGTCCAACTCCTGCTATGAATGTCGTAAAAAGAGACTAAGGGATTACGCCAGCTCTACTACTACCAAAATCTAGATTTCGTACTGTGCTAAAACTGGACAATTCTAATACGCGAAACCTAACCGAACTTACTTCGCTGCCTTTGTCAAGCAAAACTAATTAACATAAATATTACCTGAACACAGTCGGAAAGAAAACTGTTTGATTAGTTCATATTGAAAAAGTTTTTACTAACAAAACTGAAAATCCACTAACCAAGATCATGAAAAATTAGCAAAACTTATTATTATAAAAAATGCCCTTAGTCTGGGTTTAAACCAGGACTACCAGTCTAGGCTTAAATATCGACCTAGGGTATATACGATTGTAATACAAAAGCAGATAGTTTGTTTTCCAAAAACAACTTTCGAGCTAGATATGCCAAAAATGACATAAGCTTGGACTATCTCTGGTTTATCTAAAACCAGGCAGCCCCCTAGTTTAGCAATGGTCTATACAATTGACAGTGGATTGCTTGTTGGAGGTAAGAATTTGGACATCTCAATTGTGATGTGACACAATCCGTCAGTTTGATACTTTGGAAATTTGCGAAGTAGCGCGAGAATTGGTTTCCGAAAACAAACCATCTGCTTTCGTATTTAAAGTCGCATATGCCTAATTTCGATATTTAATCCTAGACTAGTACACCAGGACTAAATTCAGATTTAGTTCATGTTTTGTGGGGCTAGATAATGTTGTGTGAAATGTCCAGCATTTATTATTATTATTGTTCTGTAATAAGGCCGAAAAAGTCACTCCTCTACCTGACAGAGGTCATTGGCCTTTCGGCGCTTTGTACTTTTGTGCTATCACGTTTTAGATAGCCTCCAGGTTCCAACTGTTATGACTAAGTACTTTGAATCGTCATCATCATCATTCGGTTATCCACTGCTGGATAGAGGCCTCGCCCATGCAGTAAATTACTTTGAAATGTCATTGGGTTATCGAAATAGGCCTGCCTATCCTACACTGGTAATATCTTCGTAAAATCAGATAGAAATTTAGTTGAAACGCAAAAATACATTCTGGATGACAATGCGCCGATTATCTGATTGTAAATACTTACATAATAATATGTTTTTCGAAGAGGGTTCTTTCTTAGACAGACTTTGTCACTACGCATCACTAGGGGTGTTGCTACGACTACGAAAACAGCACTGAATTATAACTCTGATTTTTAATCTTAGACAATTTTTGTAAACAAACAAATGTCAAGATATGCCACTGTAAGTATAAGTGTCATGATTGTGTATCATACGTGTATATCACATATTATGATACACATACATGACACTTATACACACAGTGTCATTTCTTTGTTTACAAAAATTGTCTAAGATTAAAAATCAGAGTATAGGTACATTTTTGGATTTAGTTATTATTTTTAGATTTTTTTGCAAAGCTTTTCATACCGACCGACGACGGCGTTGTTTATACTTGTGCTTTGAATATTTTTTCGCCAACTGTACGCAGAAGTTTAAGATTCGGTTTCTATACACTGCGAACCTTTGCAAACTTATTGCGACTCAATTTAAGACGGCTAAGCCTGATGCACCAGGCGATGGGCAGCGGCATCGGCCTGAGTACTCAACACAAATACTGCCATCAACGATCCGCCTGCGAAGCGTGGTGATTATGACAGTTCCCCATTGTATTTTATGGGGGAGGCCTCGTACAGCAGTGGGTGCCTAAAGACTGCTGATGTTGATGACGATGAAGCCTTTGAAAGTTAGATTTTGATGGGATTTTCACTATGTAAATAAATAATAATAAATAAATAAATGCTGGACATTTGACACAGCATTATGTAGCCCCAAGCTAAGGAGAGCTTGTGTTATGGCTACAAGACAACTGATATTCTTAATACAATACATTACATAGATAGATTTTTTTGATTATACAGAAAAATACCCAGAACACCCTGAATCTGATCTGCAGATCGTACAAGTGTTCGCCTGAATCGAACCCGCAACCTCCTGCGTCGTAGGCGAACCTTCGCTTGCTGCGCCGCAGAGGTCGCAAATCTGTTAGCTTATGGTCCTGCTTAGCTGCTATGATAGATTTCCACACAGAACATGGGCGACATTAAGAGTCAGCTAGTTTTAAATACAAATAAAATCAAACATTTTGAAGTTCACCGTACTCTTCAAAATAGATAACTTTCGGCACACCTATCCGACATATAAATAAATCACTTCGCGTTACCTCTACGCTGACCCATTTCCTAGTGGTTTAAAAATAAATGACTCTAAATTTGTGCCTTATCACTGTGCAGTAAGGATTATATTCGCGTGAAATGATTTACTGCGGTAGTGTCCGTGGTACAGGGTTCGTAGTTAATTTGGCGAGTTGGTTAAGTTTCAAGCAAAGCAAGCTATAGAGCATGTAATAGAGAATACTACTACACACTACTACTGTACTACTAAGTCGGTGGATGGAGGCGGCTTAAGACTGTTCGTCATGGCATTCTAGGGGGGAGGCCTCGTTCAGCAGTGGACGTTTACAATCATGATAGTACCCTTCAAACCGGAGCACAGCAATGCGAGCATTACTGCTTGGCGGCAGAAATAGATATAGTGTAGTAGGTACTTCCCCAGACAGTCTTTCACAAAAAAGCTTTATTACCTACTACTAGGTACCTTCTGTTTACTGTAACCTTGGAACAGTGCAAGGACAGTTTGAACTCTAAGAGCTTTACCTCGGTTATTGAATGACCTTGACAAACAAAGTTTAACTTGCTCCTTTTTAACCGACTTCAAAAAAGGAGTATAGGTTCTCAATTCGACTGTATGTTTGTTATTACGCGATTACTCCATCAATTATAAATTGATTTTGATGATTATTTTTTTTATTTGTTAGGTCATATTTCAGAGGTGGTCCCATATTAATTTTATCGAAATTGATTTAGCGCTTTTTGAAAGAAACGTTTTTTTTTGTTTTTTTATTAAAATTATTATATTAGTTACAACACTATCCATGATGTGCCACATCAATAGCCGATAACTACTAACTATACGAATAGCAAACAAAACGAATAGCAGCGTGGTCGTATATCCCCCGTTCGGAAGTGTGATTATATGCGAACACAAAGGAAGTTAAGACATTTCACATTATGTATTAGGTACCTAATGCCATTACTTGGCGAACTTTAAGTGATGTTACATGATTAAACATGGCTTTTGCATGAACTATATGAGGTAGTGGCATAACTTGCGAACTAATAACTTTTCATTTAAAAAACCGACTTCCGCCATTGTATTCGACTAAATAATTTTGGATGAAAAAAAAATTATGAAAGCACCATAGTGGTGAAAGGATTATGATACTTTCTGAATGCAAATGCTTGGTGTCTTGCTGAAAATATCAAAATCGCCATAAGTATCCCTACAATATTTGAGGAGTTCCCTCAATTCCTCATGGATTACATCATCAGAACTGGATTCTGAAAAAAATGGGACCAATCTGGAAGTACATCTATTTAAATAAAAAAAGAATTTTCCATATCGGTTCATAAACGCCGGAGATATGCGGTAACAAACATAAAAAAAAAAAAAAATACATCCGAATTGAGAACCTCCTCCTTTTTGGGAAGTCGGTTAAAAATGACGTTACAATTAAACATGGCTTTTGCATGGAATTTATTTTAGTATAGCACATCGTGTCGTGGTGTGTCCAGCCTAAGAATAGATCTCTCCATCCCCTCCCGTTGATGTCGTAAGAGCTAAGGGATAACACCAGGGGATGGACAGCAGCATCGACCTTGATACTCAACACCAAAACCACTTATTACGAGTTTTTTTTTGTATCTTCTTTTTTTTTTTTATTCGTCTACGATTACTGTTTTAACGTTTACTCGTTTGTGACCTATATGTGGAAACTTGTAATTGGCCGTCAGGATACATGTAAATCTTACATGTATTTTAGTTTATTATCCGTATATGTGTACTAGCTGTAAGTTTTCCCAAAATTTGTAAAATAAAATAAAATAAAATTAAATTTGCCTTCCTGGTTGTGAACGCTTTAGATAATCAATTCAGTTGTACTCGTACAAGTCGTTTATCAAATTCAGAAAACATTTCTAACTTGAAACAGAAATCCCAATTTCCAATTTATCGGGCTATCTGGGGTTGCCGAAGTTGTAAGCTATCTAAACTCTAACAAGTTAGTTCAATGTTTAAAGCTCAAAAGCGACCGCAATCTTACAAAATTGTAGATTGGAAAACCGTCAAAGTACGTAGATATCATTAATACCCAGCGTTTATTGCAGTATTAGTTCACAGTTTGACATATTAAGTAGTTCAAAAGTATTATACCTACTTATTCATTGAAATCACAAGGATCATTTTGAATCGTCTTATAAGCTAAAATTACTCCTGTTCCAACGCGACCAAGCCTAGAAGAATCAGGCAATAAAAAATACGGCTTGGCTTACATAAATGGTCCGTCTTACCACTAGGTGAGAAGCGCCTGTGTGGTGCCTCGGAGCAAGGAGTTGCTGATACATAGTAAATGAGAACTTAAAAACCTTAGGAAGGTAGTCAAAAGTAAATAAAGATCAGCAAAAATATGCAAGACAGCACACGCTACGCTTGTTATACTTATAAATAATAATCTAATAGAAACATGTAAATAGGTAAGTACAGATATTGCAAATTTCTATTTTAGCAGTCGAGGGGCAGAGCGACATCAGGCCACGCGGCTTTATCATTAATATAGTCATCAAGAGTGTAATACGCTTTCTTAATTAGATTCATCTTTATGTAGGATTTAAATCTTCGAAATAGGAAGTTTAAATGCACCTTCTGGAGGTTTATTAAAGAACCGTACAGAATTCCCCATAAAAGACCCACTTACTTTCTTTAATCGAAATTTTGGTATATGTATTTAGTTTGTGTTTATTTATCGTGTTAATACCATGCACGTCACTTTTTATCATAAAACTATCCAAGTGTTTATGTGTATGTAATAATATTTCATAGATATATTGCGATATTACTGTAAGAATATTGATTTCTTTGAAACGCTCCCTCAAGGATGATTAGTGTAGAACGGTTGACTCGATGATTATAACGGTCGCAGTAAGTCGGTGGATGGAGGTGGCTTATGCCCTTGTCATTCTACGAGGCAGCTCTATGTCCAGCAGTCTGCGGATAGTGATGATGATGATGAAAAGTAACGTTTATAGACAGTTTTATACATGTTACTGATCATTCTCAGCAAGACCTCATGACACCATAATTAATGAAAGTAACTGCTTTAATTCCTCAAAGTCTCCTAATGAGAAATTCTCCTTTTCCATTAGGGGAAATAAATAGCTTACGGGAACATTTCTTTGGAACACAAATAAATAACCTTTGGTAAGAAGAGGGATTTTCCCGGCTTTTGACTTTTTCATGGGGGTTTTTACAGACTTAACCCCTTCTTTTTTGTTTAATGAAGTCACACAGAGCATTTTACTAGACAATTGTAACCTATTTATTTCCTTGAGACTATGCATGCCTGTCTTGATGACATAAAAAAACAATAGCTTTAGTAATGCTTTTGGCACTTAGACAAAAAGTCAAGAATTTGGAGTAGGTAATATTTTTCTTTACTTCTAGAGATCACGCTCATATAGTGTGATTGTTACCAATATTTTTGGTATCTATGATTCTATTTTACAAGCTTTTATTTAACTTGCCCTGTTAGTGTGTATGTTAGTTATTTTTCTTAGTCGGTCGTGGTTATGCAGGTCTTGCTTGAGTGGCGGCTCTTGCGATGCGACTCCACTCTACTCTACTAGCAGCATTGCGAGAACATTCAGTCGGTTGTTTGTGTGATGGACTTAATAAGGTCTGACCACCGTGTGGGAGAACGACCCATATGATATCTTATGTTATTTCACTATTTTTATTGCTATAGATTTAAAAGATTATTACATTAGAGTACAAGTGTGTAATGTTAGTGATTACCGCTGAGGCGCTATTGAGACCCGAGCCGTAAGGTGAGGGTCTTAAGAGAGCCGAGGACGGTAATCATTAATACACACGTGTATCATACGACGTTTTTCAATACACTTGTGAGGAAAATAACTACATTTTGAAAAAAAATTCGCTTTGGTGGGAAAAATTAATCAGTTTTCCTATGCACGCGCATCTTACAATGGCGATCGACCATAGATAAAGGGATGAGGTTTCTTTTTTTTTTGGCTTTCCGCGGATAGCGTTTTAGCCACGTACAAAATGGGTAATTTAAAGTTTTCTTTATTACATAGAAAACAAAAGTTATATTTGAGTGAAAGTCTTATTTATTAAACACGTACAAGTTGAAATTATCTATTTAAATACGAAGTTGCATGAAATGAGCAAGCAATAGTTACATAAATTTATTTGTTCTGTTGAACGCGATCTTTTTTGTATCCAAAACTTTATTAAGAACAAAGCTACTCAACCAATAAATTAAAAAGAAAAACTCTATAACTCACTTGTGAATGTGATGTGTGCAATGAAAAAGTCACAGTTTGATTACAGGTGTCATTATGTGCCTAATTGCGTTGAAATTAGAGCCACTTTATGAGCAAGTGTGTTGAAAAAATTATAATTATTTGCATGTAGTACCTATAAGTGTTTGTTAATATTTTTGATGTCAGCTTATTATTTATTCCGTTAACTTATATGTCAGTTTGTATTATATTTACATATAAATACTTATATTACTTCGAAATGTGTACTTGACAAATATAATTGTATCAGAGACTAGAAATACTTAGACTGTCATTTGCAGTACAAAAAATCGTAACTCGCAAAAAGCTCAAAATTTCGTAATATTCTAAGATGGCGCTGACTCATAGCCTGAGAAATTTCATATCTGCAATTTAAACCAATAAATTAAAGACAACTCCTCAATAAAATGCTTCAAAAATTATCTAGTATTTTTAAAAATGCACAATTGTTCACAAAATTCGCTTTAATGATTTTTATTTCTAATCGATAATTTACCACCATTCATGTGCTTTATGGTAGATGGCGTGGTGATAGCATGAAAGGTAGCCAACAAAGAAACGCATCCTTTCTTTACTAGATGGCGCTTAAAATAAATATTAGTAGCCGGTTTTTTTTTACCTTCAAACTCTTCTAAATTGCGGGTTTATAGGAAAAAACAATATTTTTTCTGAATAAATACACAAAATATTGGTCGGTACACAAATTGTCGGTGCCCGGCTGATTAAAACTCCGTATTTATTAGTAGTAGACCGCAACCCTTCAACAATAGAAAACAACAAAGTGTACATAGCAACATTTAATGTCAGATCTCTAGCAAGCGAATCAAGAATAACGGAATTAGAACACGCTCTATCAGCAATAAAATGGGACATACTAGGCATCTGTGAAGCCCGAAGAAAAGGATACACAATAGAAGATAGAGACGAATACCGACTCTACCTCTATGGAGAAACAAATGGAAGAAATGGAGTGGGATTTCTTGTCAAGAAACAAAGATATATAACAATACAGAATTTCATCGGAATATCGGAAAGAGCTGCGCTTATTAACGTCAACATGTATGGACAAACTTTCACAGTAGCTCAAGTATACGCACCCACTTGCCGATCAACTGAAAAAGAAATTGAAGACTTCTACGAATCCCTGGAAAAAGTATTCGAACACGGCACGACTAACCTTATATTCCTAGGAGACATGAATGCACAAATCGGAGAGTCAAAAGAAGGAGAAAGTAGAGCAATGGGAACACATGGATATGGAAAAAGAAATAATAGAGGTGAAAAGTTCATAAATTTTTGCCTTCAAAACAACTTACAAATAGCAAACACAATGTTTAAAAAATCACCAGAGCTAAGATGGACGTGGTTGGCACCTGATTACAAAACAAAGAATGAAATTGATTTTATCGCCACAAACACGCCCCACCTCATAGAGAATTGCAGCGTTCTTAGTAATTTCAAACATTCTAGCGACCACCGTCTAGTTAGAGCAACATTGAAAATGAGTAATAAATTTCAGTCACGGAAAAAGTTTTCACCAAAACCTCAGAAATACATAGAGTATGCAAAATACAACAACGAACTTTCTAAATATAAATATGAAAACTTTGAAAATAAATCGGTGAAAGAGTTTTATGATAGCATAGAAAATACCATTATACATAGCTCAAATCAAGCCAGAATATCTAAGAAAACATTGAGGAACCAAGCAATAGTTACAGAAGAAATTAAGAAACTTATAGAGCAAAGACACACATTAAGAAACAAAGAGAATAAATCAAGACAAGAAAAATACCAACTTAGCAAACTATACAGGATAATTAGTAAAGATATAAAAAGAAATACAAAAAAATACAGATTAAATATAATAGAAAACTACTTGGAGAAAACAGGCGCAGTCAAAAAGGCCTACAAGCACCTCAGTAATTCAAAACGCTTGTTAAGTCAATTACAAAACCGATCAGGTGCAGTAGTTACAAAGAGAGAGGATTTAATGCAAGTAGCTACAGATTATTATACCAAACTATATAAAAATGAAGATTCAACTACTCAAAATCAGCAAATGAACCCTGTAAATGATGACCCCATACCAAAGTTCAACGAAAATGAAATAGAGCACTCAATAAATACATTAAAATCAGAAAAGAGCCCAGGACCAGATGGCATAACAAACGAGATGATCATTGCGGGTAAAGACACACTAGTAAACCCACTTATGAACCTGTTCAATCTCATACTAACTAGCAAAGAATTACCAAGACAATGGTCATGCTCTAAAATAGTACTGCTGTTCAAAAAAGGAGATCCGAAGCTCATATCTAACTACAGACCCATCAGCCTCACGTCCTGCCTATATAAAGTATTCTCATCGACTCTATTACGACGAATCACCAAAATAATAGATGAAAATCAACCAGTAGAGCAGGCTGGGTTTGTACGTAGCTTCTCTACCGTGGACCACATTCACACTCTGAAAGTGATTCTAGAAAAATATAAAGAATACAATAAGCCTTTGTACCTGTGCTTTTAGTCCGATGAACGAGGCAATTCTTTGTATGCACACCCTAACAATAATTCCTCTGTCGCTGAAACTTTGCTGTGTGATAAAGTAAGGTTTATAGATTACGGTTGACAGGTTATCTAGGATTTTTTTTATTTTTAAATTAGGTATTCCTACCTAAACATGGAAATCACTTATAACATTCGGTGGAAAATTGCTCAGTCTGAAATTTCTTCGGTGTATGTTAGTATACATTAATAAGTATAGATATGTAACGGTATCCAGGAATATTTCGATTTCGGTGAGGCAGAAATTAAAGAATATCTGTTTTTTTATCACAACTTTTTCAGGAAAATTGCTCAGTCAGTTTTTATTTTTTTGTACGCGTAAGGTTGTTTAAACGAATCGCCTTGCAGAGTTATCTAAAAGATTTGCCTTTTCGTTCATAGCTTTATGGTTTTTTGGAAATAACTTTCGGCGGAAAATTGCTCCGTCCTTTTTTATTCATTTATTAGTTAAAGTACACTTAAATACAACAGCATTTTAAAGTATCCAATAAAATTTCGGCGTCGCATACGCATTTTAGACTATCAACATTACGCGCACAGCCGCCGGGAGCTACTTTTACTACTTCTTGAGACAATAGTTTTGATCAATGAGAATCAGTATATACAGTTGTGGTCATATAATTAAGAACGATTTGAAGTTCTAGAAGTTTTTTATTTAAATCGTATCATACACAGAGATGTGTACCTTCTGAGAAGCAACTAGTTATGTTATATAATAGTCACATTAATAGAGCAACCTGACTTAAGAATAAAGTATGAAATCGCTAACTATTTTTTGCACATTTTATTGATTTTATCAAAGTAACACATTCAAATAGTACTGATACTGGACAAATAATTAAGAACGATTTATTTAACTGCTCGGGAATTGTTTTGTATGACACTTAGATTTAAAAAATCACAATATTATGTAACACAGGAAACATAAAAAGAAATTTAATAAATATTTAACTAAAATTAATAGTTAATAGCATATCCACGGCTTTTCATTACAGCTTTACACCGGCGAGGCATTGACTCTATTAATTTTTGACATTTCGCAAGAGAAATAGAGTTCCATTCTTCTAAAAAAACGTCATACAGCTCTCTTAAATTTCCACACTTTGTATTTGAAACCTTTTTCTTTACTTCAAACCACAGATTCTCTATTGGGTTTAGATCTGGACTGTTAGCAGGCCAGTCTAAGACAGAAACTAATTGCGCTGTAAGAAATTCCTTTACGGTGCGTGCAGTGTGCTTTGGATCATTGTCATGCTGGAATGTCCAAATGACCGGTAGAACGTCTTCAGCGTATGGTAACATTGTTTCTTCCAGTATATTTTTGTATTGGAACTGATCCATGTTACCTTCTATCAACTTTACAGGTCCTACACCATGTCCAGAAAAGCAACCCCAAATTTTCACATTTCCACCACCGTGCTTTAATGTAACTTTCGTGTACTTTGGGTCGAATGCTGTATTCGGGGGACGTCGTACATATCGTTTTCCATCAGAACATACTCTGTTTATTTTCGTCTCATCAGAAAAAAGTACATTTTTCCACTGTTGCAGAGTCCAGTTTTCGTACTTTCTCGCAAATGCAAGCCGGGCTTGCCTGTGGCAAAGTTTTAACATGGGTACCTTTCTTGCTATCCTACCGTGCAATTTTTCTTCTACCAAACGTCTTCGAATAGTGCGTGCTGAGATTACTGAAGGGTTGTTTTCACCAAAATATTCTTTTCTAAGATCATTGGACCCTTTAAAAGGATTTTGTTTTGCCATACGAACGATGTTTCGGTCATCTCGAGGAGTTGTTTTTCTCTGTTTAGGTACACGTGGAACATCCGAAGTAGTTTGATACGTAGCAAAATGCTTTACAGCGTGGAAAATCATCGTTTTTGAACATTGCAGATGGTCGGCTATCTTTTTATAAGACCAATTCTTCCGGCGAAGTTTTATTATTACTTCCCTTGTAGATTTATCACAACTTTTATTTTTTCCTATTGTTTTTTCTAAAGAAGCAATCACCTTTAATCTTTTACAGCACGTAATGGCGCCAAAATTATACAAACAGTCACAAATCGACTGAGTGTTCTCTATTTAAATTTGAATAAAGGTATAAACTACTTAGCGTTCTTAATTACGTGACCAGCCAGTAATAAGGAATACTTTGTTTAAAAGTAGTGTAAAAAGTTTGCCTATTGATTTTTAGCCAATCATGTGTATCAATGAATACAGTGGTAATATGGAAATGTTTTACGATACCGAGAGAAATAAAAACAAATGCATACAATTAGTTTTGCATCTTAGTTGGAAAAAATCTTCCCTTTATATCAGCGTTCTTAATTATATGACCACCACTGTATATAAGGCAAATATCACTCACCTACTTGCTGACTCATCACGATATCTCAAGAACGAAATAATAATAAATAATGTTTCTTTCGGCTTATAAGTGCTTGTAAGTTTAATATTTGTATGAAAAAAGTTAGAGCCAAATTGAACCTAACGCCTACGCGTTACAGCATATGACATCACATAGAAGTTGAAAGCCGAAGCAAAATCGTAAAGTTTCTCAGACGAAAAAAAATGAGAGACAGAGTCGTCGTGAACAAACAGCTACAGAGGGTCCACTCAGAACATAGCGCCATTTCTGGTAAGCACACATTGACTTTACGTTTACATGTATTCTCACGCAATCTCGAGCAGGGCTCAGTCGCGACTATAATAGCGAGTGCAGGCATTTGTCACTTGTTAACAAAATGAGTAGCGGTATTATTACGCTTGCAGTGTATTTGGTCGTTTAAATACAACCAAATGCAAACGTTCTTCACCTTTCCAAACGAGATTGTTTGTAACTTGTTCCAACTCCTAATAATCTACTCCTTTTCAAAATTCTGAATGAATACAGTAGCAACCTTAGTGAGTCAGGCAAGTTTAGGTAATTATTTTCAAGGACGGTGGGAGCGGACCTTCTGTCTATTTCTATATTTTGTGGTCTTACCTAAACTGTCAAATTTTGTAACGTGGATCATTTCTTCTTCGATGCGTTGGCTGTTTTTATGACGACTTCTAGGTGGCCAGTATGTTTCAATTGATTTCTAACGAGATTTAAAAAAAGTACGACTTTACATACAAAATAAGCTTGCCAAGTGCGAGTCGTAAGTACTCGAGTAGGTGTGCTGACTGACGGTTTTGAATGTGGTAGTTTTCCATGATTTTGATATATTTTCAGTAAGTAATTTATTTTAATTTTTTATTCAAAAACGAGTTGAGTGTCCCTGGGAGAATTTTCAATAGCGTAATAGTTTTGATTGTTTTAACAGTCACTCGCGATAACTTTCGATTAATTCTTCATCGTGTTCTCAATATTCTTATTTTTTCCACATCTTTTTTAAGTTATTTTGGAGATAAGTTTAAGGACAGCTACTTTTAGGCGTTTTTTTTTCGGTGTAAAAGTGATAAAAAAGTTGCTCATAGTATCATCCAAAAAAAAACAGAACCTCGATGACCAAAAACGGAATGCGGATCCCTAAGCAAAAAAGCTGTGTCAAAAAAGGAAAAGCGGTATATCTGGCAGCCCTTGCGCGGAGCGCATGCGTGGTGCGGTGCCCCGCTGTATTATCAGAGGCCCAAACACGAACATCTAAAGTTACGAAGACACGATAGTAAACTTCAAATATCTACTCACAAATATTGAAAATTTCAAGTCACTCCTGTGTCACTGGCCAATATTTGACGTTTGAGATCGTCTCGATTGCGTCTCGGTAACATTAATTGTTCGTGCTGAGCCCACAGAACTTTTCGGTACGAAAATTGTCTAAGTATGAAATGTTGATATTTAAAAGTTTATGTGTTTATGTGTTTTGGCGAAATTTTATTGGATAACTTAAAATTCTATTATAATAAAGTATACTGTAACTAACAAATGAATAAAAATGGACGGAGCAATTTTCCGCCGTAAGTTATTTCCAAAAATCCATAAAACTATGAACAAAAAGGCAAATCTTTTGGATAACTCTGCAAGGCGATTATTTTAAACAACCTTACAAGTACAAAAAAATTAAAACTGACAGAGCAATTTTCCTGAAAAAGTTGTGATAAAAAAACAGATATTCTTAAATTTCTGTCTCACTGAAATCGAAATATTCCTGGATACCGTTACATATGTATACTTATTAATGTATACTAACATATACCGAAGGAATTTTGGACAGAGCAATTTTCCACCAAAAGTTATTAGTGATTTTCATGTTTAGGTAGAAATACAACATTTAAAAATAAAAAAAATCATGGATAACTTGTCAACCGTAATTTATGAACTTTACTTTATCACACTGCAAAGTTTCAGCGACAGAGGAATTATTGTCAGGGTCAAACCCCCTCACTGACTGGACTATTTATAGACTATTGCAAAGCTTTTGACTCTATATCCCACAGTTCCATATGGCAAGCGTTATCGACACAAGGCATCAATAAGGAATACATTGACCTAATACGAGAAATATACAAAAACAGTACCTCAAGAATTGCGCTAGAACATCCTGGACCTAGTTTCAAAATCGAGAGAGGCGTAAAACAAGGGGACCCCCTTTCACCAAAGCTTTTTATAGCCGTACTTGAACAAATCTTCAGAACTTTAAACTGGGAAAACAAAGGCCTGAAAATACACGGTACGTACTTATCCCACCTTAGATTCGCTGATGATATAGTGATACTATCGGAAAATCCAAGCGAGATGCAATCTATGATAGAGTCACTGTGTGAAGAAAGTAGAAGGGTTGGTCTAGAAGTTAATCAAGAGAAGACAAAGATGATGACAAACAGACAAACTATACCTATGACTCTCTTATCATCAGATCTTGATTACGTTGAAGACTACATTTATTTGGGACATCTGATCTCTTTCAGAACCTGTACAAAACAAGAAATAGAGCGCAGAACGAAAAATACCTGGAACAAATACTGGGCAATGAAAGACATTTTTAAAAGTAAACTGCCCATTAAGCTAAAGACCAAAGCAATGGAAACTTGCCTGCTTCCATGCCTCACATACGCATGCCAGACATGGCCTCTTACAAAAGAGACCCTGGAACGGGTTGCAGTGTGCCAAAGAGGAATAGAGAGAAGCTTTATGGGCCTCAAGCTAAGAGACCGTATAAAAAATAGCACATTAAGGAAGATGACCAAAGCAAAAGATGTAACAAAAAGGGTATTATGTTTGAAATGGAAATGGGCAGGACACGTTCAGAGAGTACCAGATGATAGGTGGTCCAAAATAGTGACGAATTGGTATCCAATGCATCAAAAACGAAAACCAGGAAGACCTCACAAGAGATGGAGTGATGATATAGTTAAGATAGCAGGAAAAATCTGGACTAGATACGCTAGAGATAGAGATAGGTGGAAACAGTTGGAGGAGGCTTTTACCGCCAAGAGTGGTCTCTACACAAATAATTAAAACATACAATACTAATAAAAATAAATAAGAAATATAACTAGCAACATAGGTATAACAATAAGATTAACGGCAAACATACATACTAATATAGAATAGGTACTTATATATACTTAATTTAAGTTCATCATGTTGTGTAAGAGGAAATAAAAAGCTTATATTATTATTTATTAGAACGCTAACTAGAATAATTAGATTTTTACTGGTTCTAGGGCATACAGATTTCCTGACTATGTTTTCATTCACAGGTGGAGCACATTAATTTTTCCAGAATATAAATCCTTTTGAACATGGCCAGAATTCAAACTCACGACCTTCAGAATTAAAGTAGGGATACATCCCACAAGACGAACTCGGCTCCCTGATAACAACCCAACAGTTACATACATAGTCCTGACTCACACTAGGATTCCCTGTATCGTGGGTCATCAAGGAACTAAAAGTACCATGGTACTACATCACGCAGACCAGGAACAAATATTTGCAGATCATACAAACATTTGTCCCGCAGCGGGAATCGAACCCGCAACCTCTCTGCTGGCTGCTCGCCCGCCGCGCCACAGAGGTTGGTGGTAATGCTGTTATTTAAGCGGGTTAACTTATGCAAAATTAAAAAACAACATTCAATGTGAATTTAATTTCAATCAAATATCCTATGTTATATTTTAAACAGGTACTTACTATCTTTAATATACAGGTATTATGTATATTTATAAATATAATCTAAATACTGTGCTCGAAACTCCTGGCTAAGAACATATTTCTAGGTAGTACCTGTGCATTTGCATTCCGAATTTCCGACAAACAAACATACTCGCGCATCTACGTATAGGTGATAATGATTTGATTACAATACGAATAAATATCAATTGATTTAATCATTATTAATAAAGGGTTTTTCGTTTCCTTTAAAAATCCTATTTTGATGGAAATTTACTTGTTCTGGCAACACTGTTAAAAATTACAAAACAAGCAAAAATATACTAATGTTTAGTTGTGAAGTCGAGAACGAAGAGCGGCAACGTAGCATTTCTGCAAATGCAAGCTGGCAACGCAGCATTATATTTTAGCACAATCTGAAATAGCGCCATCTACCTATTTTTTTCGTATCACTAAGAATGGCAGTAAGCTATTAGAGGTTCAGATAAATAAGTGACGATTCTAAATAATCGATTTGAAACACTTAGCGACATCTCGCGTCGTAGCAGGTAATTAAATTTCGAGTTACGATTTCTTGTAGGTCATTGTTAGTCTATAGTATTATTGTTAGTCTATAGTATTTCTAGTCTCTGATTGTATGCAACGTTTAACGTTCTCCGCATTAACTATCTAGAAACCACCAAGCCAGGCTTTAATATCATAAATATTTAAGCCACACTGCGGTAATCCGCACTTTTACCAAACCACGGCCGTACGCCCTTCCAAGCTTTAAGTGTGTCACACACGTAGCAGATACGATAATATTTTATATGCGTATAAAAACTTATTTATTTATTTATTTATTTATTTATTTATTTATTTATTTATCAAACAAAGTGATTACAAAAAATTTGGTTAGTAATGTCTTAAAACCTAAGTTAGGTTTGTCTAGACACTAGGTTCTCGATGAATTAAGTTTTTATTTTAAAATACGTCTCAAACACGAGCAATTTCAACAAACAAATGCATGAAATATTTTAAATACCTACATAACAATAAACTAGCTAGCAAACGCACACAAAAGCGACACAATCGCAGAGTGGATAGTATTCCCGTGCAGTCACTAATAACCGGTTGCAGCTCGGTGCGCACTCAATAGGCGTGGATGTGTGCGCTTGCGCTACAAAGGATGCTCCATTTTATGCCATAGTCATTACATGATATTCGAAAAATATTTTTTTAAAATGTGTTTAATATTTCTTTGAGTTATTTTATTTTTTACTTCAAGAGGCAGTTTATTAATAAGATGAGGAATTAAATACTGAGAGGTTTATCGCATCTGTAAGTATCACACACGTAGCAGATACTATAATATACGAATATGATACATTCACGCGGAAACCTTCAAACTGTATTGTATTTCAATTTGTATAAACAGATATAATCTTTCCATCTTTTGATATAATAATATGTCGATGCCTACAGATGCTTGACGGTAAAATATAAGTGATCTGCTACGTGTGTGTTGCTCCTTGAGTTTAGTATAGAGAGCGATATGGACAGATACGCGCTCAGATACAGATATCTTACCGCCTCTGCTACGTGTGTGACACACTTTACTTGGGAATGGTAACAAAAAAACAAGTCCAGTGCAAGTCAGACTCGCGTGGATAGGGTGGGTTCAGTACAAGTAGGGCTAACATAGTAATCACTAGACCAATTAAACTTATTAGTCAACATATTTTCTCTTAACAATTTTTTTCCATTTCCCGTGGGAATTTAATAAGTTAACTGCGGTATTTTTCCGCGATATCATGTGTAAATATGTTTTTTTTTTAAATTAAAACACGGACAGAACATATCGCGGAAAAACACAGTCGTTGTGTTTTCAGCATTGAACGTGAAGTAGGACTTAGATTTTAATTTAAGTTTTCCTGTAAACTATAAGTGAAGCCCAACATACCGTATTTTTCTCAAAATTTGTGTCTCATTTGTTTTTTGGAGAGAGGGTGGGGAATGGTCATATTTTCTTATATTTGTTAAACTAACCATTTTAAAATCATAAATAATATATATATATATATATAACAGAGCTCGTTATGAGAAATACAAATATATTTTATTTATGATTTTAAAATGATTAGTTTAACAAATATAAGAAAATATGTCCATTCCCCACCCTCTCCAAAAAACAAATGAGACACAAATTTTGTATATATATATATAAGTATATATATATAGTATATATATATATATAGTATATATATATATATGTATATATATATATACAGCACATTATATGTCACATTATGCATTTGAGACATTTTTTTATTTTTTATTTTAAGGTCGCTCCCTAGTATTAACCCCTGAAATCAGAATTCGTCTAGAACTTCATGAAAAATTTCAAGTTTGTAGGCCTTGTAGTTCTTGAGATATTGTGTTAGTAAGCGGTATTATAATATTATCTAGTGTCTTCTATAGATATACTTACTAAAATATTTTGTTCCTTTCTCTCCTGATACTGTCCAATAGCAAATAAGGAAGAAGATATTAAGAACAATATTCTTGAAATTGTTACACACCCAATAAACACTTGAATTTTAGTCATAATTGCCTATACCTCACTTTTGTATTGTTATGGACAATCTCTAATTCATTAAATGTTTATTACCAGAATAGTGTTGGGTTAGTTTCTTCCGATTTACTCCTATAACCGTACATTTTCCTGGTCTAACTTGGCAATTCCGTACCTTGACCCGCGGCTGATATACTGTTATCACCTCGCACGGCACTTGCCATATGTATATGTGTAGATTTTCGTTTTTGATGTCAGTTATTCCCATCTATTTTTGTTCTACACTGCGACATTTTTATATGTATAGACGCATCGCCTTTTCCACGTTTTGCTGGTAGGAATTAGTAGGAAGGACTTTTGAAAATATTCTACATACCTAGGTTGGTTTAGGTACCTATATAAGTTTTTATTGTCTTTTATCAGGGGTGTTTAACGTCAATACTATTTATTAGTCTATTTAATATAACTTTTCATTTCAAAAACCGACTTCCGCCATTGTATTCGACTAAAAATTCAGAAAGTATCATAATTCTTTCTGAATGCAGATGCTTGGTTTGTTGTTGAAAATATCAAAATCGCCATATGTATGCCTACAATTTTTGTGGAGTTCCCTCAATTCCTCATGGATACCATCATCAGAACTGGATTCTGAAAAAAACTGAATTGAGAACCTCCTCCTTTTTGTGAAGTCGGTTAAAAAAGTATATTATGTATTTAAAGTTTTATTTTATCCATCTATCATTATTATTGTTTTTACTCATTGCACTGCCGTCTGTTACTACTTCGCTCATTACTGTCCATCCAAAGGTTGACTGGAAGAAATTGGTTTCAGCGACAAGGCTGCCCGTTTTACTGCTAATAAATCCTATTATGTATTCCTGTCTATCTGTCTTCTTTTAAGGAATTTTACAAACAATGAAACTGCGCTGAATTTTGACCGAAGGCTTTTCGGTTTGGAAATCGCGCGTTTGACGAAAAAATAAATACACGTGATGTCTTATAACGCCGCCCCCCCTCCCCCCTTGTGATAATTCGTGATTTTTTCTAAACCCCCTCCCCCCCTTTCAAGCCTCACGTAATTAATGGACGGCCCCCAAGGAAATCTTACCTCAGTCGCTTAGTCTTGGAAACCCCATGAGATATCACAGACAGTCTATCGGATCTATCAAAGTACCTATCTTCCCCTTCAAATATGGACAGGTCTGATTTATTTTGTGGAAGAACCCTATTTATTACCGGAAATACATCCATTCGACCTATTTCTCCCGCTACCTTAGAGGCTGCTGTTGTTTTTGCCAAGTAGATGTATATAGTTACATAATAGTAGCGACTAAATAAAGGCATCAGAGCTCTTTGGCTAGCTTAATTTTGATGTTTAACCAAATACTTTTATAAGCAATATGCATTTACCCTATGTCCCTGGGATTCAATAATTCTTTTATAATCTGACTTTTGCAACACATTTAATTTCTAAGCCCTAGCTTAGGGAAATAAAAAAAATCTATGTTATTATGAAAATGTTTTTTCTTTGTAATTTTCCTGCGTATTGCGTGAAATCAATGCGATAGCCATACGGAATCTAATACGGTGTTGCCAGCCTCCGATTATATTTATGTACAGAATAATTTTATTATCCTGACAATATTCAGCAGAATCCCTATCTCAGAGTCCCTATCAATATTCGCCAATCGATTGTCTGGTAAAAGACTACCTAACCTGTCGTAAAAAGTAATAGCTTCGACAGAGGTCAGACAGTGGCGTGTTTGTGTATTTAATTAAGATCAGATTTCAGTAATCTATTTTACTGTGGCAATGAGAAATTCGTAAAACACAATTATTCATATTAAAAGCATTTATTTAACTTCACTTGTTAATGTAGTAGAATAAGAAACGAAACACAAAAACGCTACGCGTAAAATCAAATCTTACAACTTAATTTTAAACCAGTTCCAACTAAAATTTTGCATACCTGTCAAGTTAAGATGCCAATAGAACATTATGATGACAGCAAGCTGATCTGATGATGGAAACGGAACGTGGACCACTTAACTTAACGATGATTAAAAGTAGCTTGGCTGTATTTGGGTTATTTTGATCACGGTTCACTTGTTTTGAATAACATATTTTTCAGCAAAGAAACTTTTCTGTAAGATAGAAGATATTTTGTGTAGGTATTTGCCGCACAAATGGGTCGAATAAAAAGTTATCGTACCTTCACTTTTGGTATATTTGTAAACATTTTATTTGTCGGTTTTGGAAGGGGTTTGCTGCTGCTCTCGCTCGAGTGAATTTAATGAGATTGTTTTAGATTTAATATCGATGAAACCGACGGAATATACAGAAATAGCAATTGCTCGCGGCTCCCCCTGGTGGAACCTCTATTATAAATTATTATAATTTATAGCCTATAAGTTAATATGATGTATATATGCTATAATACTGTAAACTTTTATTAAAATCCGTGTATAGTAGTTTGCTTAGTTAGTAGTTTAGTTTGTGTGAAAGAGTAATAAACATCCATCCATTCATCCTCACAAACTTTTACATTTCAAATATTAGTAGGAAGAAATTAGGATTAATAATACACAGATATGCATTTGTGACATACATCACACTGTAGTAAGGAATACATACCTATTTTCATTTAATAACTTTTCATTTAAAAAACCGACTTCCGCCATTGTATTCGACTAAATATTTGGATGAAAAAAAATGATTAAAGAACCATAGTGGTGAAAGGGTTATTATACTTTTTGAATGCAAATGCTTGGTTTGTTGCTGAAAATATCAAAATCGCCATATGTATGCCTACAATATTTGAGGAGTTCCCTCAATTCCTCATGGATTCCATCATCAGAACTGGATTCTGAAAAAAATGGGACCAATCTGGAAGTATATCTATTCAAATATAAAAAGAATCGGTTCATAAACGCCGGAGATACGCGGTAACAAAAAAAAAAAAAAAACTGATTTGAGAACCTCCTCCTTTTTTGGGAAGTCGGTTAAAAACAAATACGAATACGATAATAATTTTTACGACAAATAAATGTAATGCCCAAAAACATAAAGTTCACATACTCGTCCCGACGAGTACCCGTGCCGTGGTGTGTTCTTACAGACTAAGAATATACCCCTCCTTTTCCCGTGGGTATAGTAAAAGCCTTACTAAGAGATTACACCTGAGAATGGGCAGAAGCATCCACCTGAGTGCTTTAACATCAATCTGCGATCACCAATCCGCCTGCTAAGCGTAGAAGCTTCGTCCAGCGCTGGACGTAAACAGGTTGCTGATGATGACTCGTCGGCAATAAAGTTAGCAGTTTTAGTGAATAGTCATTGCGAATTGCATATTTAATTCCATCCCTATACCACCGAATAAAATACTGATACAAACTCCGACCTCATTGGTAAGATCATGTAATATGTATGGAGGCACAATCGTTTACGCGTTTCGGTTATCGCGGCCCTGCGTGAACCTGAATTAACACATTTTCAGCCATGTCATGTGATTATTCTAGAATAAATGTATATCTCGTTAGTAAAGATTATCCAACATCTGTAAAGGAAAACAACGACAAAGTTCATGTACGAAAATGCGAGTAGGTTAGGTAAAAAAATATATTGAGAAAACTGGCATGTTCAAAACAAGAATGTGACATACCGCATCTATTTAAATTACGCTCGGAAGGTGGATCGGAAATTTCTCTTTACGTGTGAGGTGAATTTCCTGTCTGTACGATTATAGTAACAAAAAATGTGTCTGGTCGAGTATTACGTAAGCTTTAGGTTAGAATAAAACTAACTATGGGAATGCACCCACGACCCTCCCCTTGATGAAAATATCCTCAAACCAGCTATGCCGCCGGTCTGCTTCCATGTCAGGTTTAAATTATTGGGATGTTGTCGATACGAAGCGCGCCGCGCCGTAGGTTCAACGCATATCGTTTTAAGCCTATTTCAATAAAGCCAAAAACAACGAACTGCAGCAACACAGCTTTGTAACATAACTCTTTTCCAAGCTTTTAGGGTTCCGTAGTCAAATAACAAACCCTTATGGTGTTATTATAAAAAATGCCCTTAGTCTGGGTTTAAACCAGGACTACCAGTCTAGGCTTAAATATCGACCTAGGGTATATACGACTGTAATACAAAAGCAGATGGTTTGTTTTCCACAAGCAACTTTCGAGCTAAGATATGCCAAAAATGACATAAGCTTGGACTATCTCTGATTTATCTAAAACCAGGCAGCCCCCTAGTTTAGCAATGGTCTATAAATTGACAGTTGATTGCTTGTTAGAGGTAAGAATTTGGACATCTCAAATGTGATGTGACACAATCCGTCAGTTTGATACTTTGGAAATTTGCGAAGTAGCGCGAGAATTGATTTCGGAAAACAAACCATCTGCTTTCGTATTTAAAGTCGCATATGCCTAATGTAGATATTTAATCCTAGACTAGTACGCCTGGACTAAATTCAGATTTAGTCCATGTTCTGTAATAAGGCCGTTATAGTTTTCACTTTCACACCGGACCATTTTCCGTGATTCGCATGTAAATAAGGTTATTCGAATTGAAACACAGACGCGTTGTGTGTGTCGCACACAATCGTCTACTTATCGCCGCACTGTTGAAGGAAAAAATACGCATTACGCGAGCACGTGTTACAATTTAAAAGAGGTTGACGACCTCCGTGGCGTGGCAGGCGAGTAGTCGACTGAGACGCAAGAGGTGCTAGTTCGATTCCCGCTGCTGGACAAATGTTTGCATAATCTGCATATATTTTTTCAGGTCTGGGTGTTGTGGTACCATGATACTCGTAGTTCCTGATACCCACGACACAGGAATCCTAGTGTGGGGTCAGGACTATGTATATGTGACTGTTGATTGGTATGTAGGTATGTTATGGGTGTAATCCTAATTAAAAATGTTTCGTGGTATGCATAGTTGCGTAACGCAACTGACTCTATAACTATTCGAGTATCATTGAACTTAGTAAACTGAAGTTTTCTGCTATCAAGTCTGAAAAACTTGACTCTAGTTAATACTAAGTTAATAGTAATAAAGTGTGGGATTAAGCTATATCACAGTTAAATGAGCAACGTAAATATTCTGAAAGCTAAAATGTTTTATGCATCAGTTCTGAAGCGAAAATTAAATAACCTCTCCCGGCTTAAGTATAAAACTTGAAACGGTCCTTTGAATCATTATTAATCTTAATTTGAATTGTTGATTTTAAATGGCCGTAGCGTTTTAGGACTGACAACCCGTAGGCCTAGTGTGAGCATCGCGTTTACGTGACAACCGCGTAAACGCGCGTTGGTTGAGTAACCGGCAAAATTAATACATTTATATATAATTATACATTAATTTTGTCGGTTACTCAACCAACGCGCGTTTACGCGGTTATCACGTAAACGCGATGCTCACACTAGGCCTACGGTTGTGTAATAAAGGTGCCGACCACAAACCGGACTATACACAGTAGAGGAAGTACCCCTCGATGGATTAATGACATTTTAACGGTCGCAGGAAGTCGCTGGATTGAAGCGGCTCAAGTCCGTTCGTCGCGGCATTTTAGGGGGTGGCCTATGCCCAGCAGTGGACTTCTTTAGGCTGATGATGATGATGAATGATGTGTTAGTCGCGCTGCTGCTGTAAAACTTGATTAAAATAAACAAGTGCCGCTCGCGCTTGCAATCAGACCGAAACCTACCCACGTAACATTTGTACTTTAGGTTGATGTTCCCCGTAGCGAAAATTCTTTTTTTCCTGTTACGTATTGCGAAAAAACGTCTCGTATTTTGACACTTACTACATCAACATACGATTGCACATGGAAAACATTTTCAGTTCTATTTACTCGTTAGAAATATGGAACGTAATGTTGACCTCTATATGAGGGTTCAAAGGTCATTGACATGTGATCTATTCATCTATATTGTCTGTGTTTAATCGTATGTGTCTTTGTGTTTGAAATGTTTAAGAAATGTTATGTGGCTAGACTTGGTCTTGAGACGGAATTGTTAATGTTGGTTTACAATCTTTTGTTATTTTCGGATTATCATATCCTACTATCCTACTAATATTATAAACGCGAAAGTTTGTGAGTATGGATGTTTGTTACTCTTTCACTTAAAAAGTACTGAATAGATTTGAGTGAAATTTGGAATCGAGATACTTTACGCCCTGGATTAACACATAGGCTACTTTTCATCATCATCATCATCATCAATTTTCATCATTATTCACGCGGGTAAAACCGCGGGCGCAACTAGTAATAAATAAATTCTGGACATTTCACACAACATTATCTAGACCCAAGCTAAGCAGAGCTTGTGTTATGGGTACTAGATAACTGATATACAATACATTACATAGATAGATATTTTTTATTATACATAGAAAATACCCAGAACACACTGAACAAATATCTGCAGATTCTACAAATATTAGTTCCGATTCGTGAATCATACCCTCAACCTACTGCGTCTCAGGCGAACCATCGCCCGCCGCACCGCAGAGGTCGTCAATAAATTATAATTATAATACCTTCTGAAACTATTTTAAACATCAAAAACGAATTTAACGTAGGCCTAAGCTTACGAATAACATAATAAACCTTATCTTAACACATACTCATTCCTTTATTTAATTTTGGTATACATATAACACCCGACAGTCGCATACATAGTCCTTAATCCCACACTAGGATTCCCTGTGTCGTGGGTATCAGGAACTACGAGTACCATGGTACTACAGCACCCAGACCCAGAACAAATATCTGCATATCATGCAAACATTGGTCCCGCAGCGGGAATCGAACCCGCACCTCTTGCGTGTCAGTCGGCTACACGCCCTCCGCGCCACAGAAGTAGTCATAAAGATTGCAAACTATGTAATTATTAAAATTGTTTTTGCAAGTTTATGTACACACACAAAAATAACAATCTAAAACAGACTGTATAGCTTCGGGATAAGTATCACTCTTCCATGTGCAGTGTTGTGCTATGAAAAGACTAACCAAGTTAAGTATTCATCGAGTAAAATGTAAGTTGTGTATGTAAACAATGGAGTGATATTTTCGCGACGGCAAAACTATGTTTGTTTTTGTTGTAAAGAACTTTCTGAGTGAAAATGTGTGCGAATTTGTTTAGGTCATATTTGTTTTAATAGCTTAAGCTGCGGCGTTGCTTATATTGACTTGCGGCCTTATCACAGAACATGGACTAAATCTGAATTTAGTCCAGGCGTACTAGTCTAGGATTAAATATCGACATTAGGCATATGCGACTTTAAATACGATACCAGATGGTTTGTTTTCCGAAATCAATACTCGCGCTACTTCGCAAATTTCCAAAGTATCAAACTGACGGATTGTGTCACATCACAATTGAGATGTCCAAATTCTTACCTCTAACAAGCAATCAACTGTCAATTTATAGACCATTGCTAAACTAGGGGGCTGCCTGGTTTTAGGTAAACCAGAGATAGTCCAAGCTTATGTCATTTTTGGCATAATCGCGGTCAAAAGTTGCTTCTGGAAAACAAACCATCTGCTTTTGTATTACAGTCGTGTATACCCCAGGTCGATATTTAAGCCTAGACTAGGTAGTCCTGGTTTAAACCCAGACTAAGGGCATTTTTTATAATAACACCCGTAGAGTTCAGTACTATATTTACTTTTTTTTTTGGGCAGTTCATATAGTTCGAAGAACTGATAACCGTTGGGGAATAAAGGTTCTCGAGTGGCGACCACAAACCGGACGACGCGGTAGAGGAAGTCCCTCCACTCGATGTACTAAAGACATTATAAACGTCGAAGGAAGTCGGTGGATGGAAGCGGCTCAAGACCGTTCGTCGTGGTATTTAAAGGGGAAGGCCTATGTCCAGCAGTTGACTTTTACAGGCTGATGATGATGAGGATGATTTTATGTAAGGATATAAATAAATATGACCAAAACAACCTCAAGCATACGCACCAGATGTCACACGAGGCATTTATTCCGAAATGCGAGTCGGAATGATGGGGTCGGGTACATTCTCGGAATAACTTTCGAGTGCTACGAGCTACGAAGCGTAGAAGGTCTACGATGGTCTTGATGATTGTAACAAAAAACTAAATATTCTATAATAAATCGTACCCTACGTTTTGTTAGAAATATGGAAATATCCTGCAAGTAATGACGACCTCTGTGTCGCGGTCGGCGAGTAGCCAGCTGAGATGCGAGAGGTTGCGGGTTTGATTCCCGCTGCGGGACAATTGTTTGCATGATCTGCAAATATTTGTTCCAGGTCTGGGTGTTGAGGTACCATGGTGTACTCGTAGATCCTGATACCCACGACACAGGGAATCCCAGTGTGGGTTTTGGTTGGGTGCTATGTTATGTTATTTACATGAGTTGAATAGTGATGTTTTTTTCTTTTTCTTTTATCAGGGCATAATTGGTTTTGAATTTTGTTACTATTTATTAGTTTATTTAATAAATATATTATGTATTCGAATTATTTAAAATTATCAGTATTATTTTTTTACACTGTGTACCACCGTCCGTTACTGTTTGGCTCATTACTGCCCATCCAAAGGTTGCTTGGAAGAAATCGCTTTAAGCGATAAGGCTACTATTAATAATGAATCCTATTATGTATTCCTGGTGATCATAAAACTGTTAATCTATCAATCTATCTATCATAATCCGTGGACGGAATTCATAAAATGGCCGCAAAATGAAAGAAAGCACAAAGACGCAGAAAAGTCACAACACCACTTTGATGTTACAGTTCTAGAACAAATTTTACGACAGACACTGATAAAGCGTTCGCAGTTCAGTGACCATTCCATTCTGTAGGTTAAACTTGTTCCAGCATGGGGTTTCGTTCGTATTTACTCTTTTATCAAGCTCTATTTTGAAAACTAACGAAACTGGATAAAAAAACTACGGTCAATATACAACACTTTGGTTTGAATATCAGGCAGGACAATTGCGATCACATAGGTCTTAATATAATTATTTGCTCAAAATGAGGGCAGAATATGGACAAATAATTATCTGCAAGATGGAATTATAGCCAAACGGTCTGTTTCATAATAGAAAACAGAAAGAAAGAAAACAC
Organism: Epirrita christyi; assembly: GCA_951392215.1. NCBI lineage: Eukaryota > Metazoa > Arthropoda > Insecta > Lepidoptera > Geometridae > Epirrita > Epirrita christyi. The sequence continues at coordinate 4,760,361 of OX595857.1, read as the reverse complement.
GTTTATTTGTCCCCACTTAAAAGAAACAAAATAAAAACAACAATAGTTACCTACCTACCTAAGTAGTAGGTAACTTTACAAAAACTAAAAAAATAAATAAACACCAAATGGCGTAATGCATGTTGTGTGGGGGTCAAATAGGTCCCTGTGTCAGCATACAGCTACACCGGACCTACAAGTAGATACGGCGCGGCGCTGGTTTTCAGACAGGGCCTGCCCGAGTGATATCACGAACGTTGAAAACGAATATACTAAATATATTATGTAAATAAATAAATAATTCATCAGCAAACTAAAATATAAAGAAGTAGTTATACTACACAGTTATCAACAAAATATAATATAAAGGTACTCTGTGCTCTGTTAGTAGTAGTTATAGTACTCTCCTTGCTTTTATAATCATTCTCTATTCTCTATTTTAGTTTAAATAGTTTTTTTATTATATCCTATTTATTATATTCCTATATATTATAGCTATTTTCTTCTCTCTGATGTAAAATGTCATACGTCAAAACAAGACAAAAGCTATTTTAACTAAAATAAGTTTGAAGAATGATTACGAAACAGGGAGTTAATGAACACATTTAATTGAATACAAAGCAACATCGTCGTTAATTCACTGTTATTTATCGGTTCATCCTTGTTACATTTCACATGATAGGTGCTCATAAATCATCTGGCCACAACCTGTTGGTTTCCAATTAGCTTTGCGATCTTTGACCTTAAGTATTGGACATAGAACCTTTTTTTAAGAGCGAAAATTTAGCCATTGAAATTTGGTCTACATTGAGTTTATAAGCTAATGTAGACCATACACAATTTACATATACAGGTAAATATAAAGTTGAAATAAAAGCGCAAACAAAAAAGAAAGTGTTCGGGTTTAAGGGAACGTTTTATATGATTTACAGGATGCCACGTTCGTGTCGTAAGGCGAGATTCTTTTGTAAATTTTTGATAAATTGTGTATCAGGCAAAATCTTTCGTCCTGTTAATAAAAACGAGGCAATAACAAAAGTTCTGGTAACTTTACGAATAATAATATGGCTAAAGCTCCATATACACGCTGAGGCCCAAGCCAAATACAAGCCACGTAAGGCGAGCACGAGGCGTGGATGAGGCACGCGCTTGACTTTGTTTCTGTTGCTGTTACGGGAATGACTAGAATGGTAATAGTAATAGTAATAGTAATTTTTATTGCTTAATCAAGAACATTGTGAAATTATGTACTAGAAGATTGTGTACTTAACAAAGTACCTACTAAATAAACATTATTAAAGTAAGCATGCAGAATAAGGTCTGAGTCCACAAACACACCAACCGGGCAACTTCAGTGAGAAACTTTCATTGAATGGTATAGAAACCATCACCAAACGTTGAAATGGCCCGTCCAATGAGTCAGAGAATCAGCCTTAGCGTACATAATACACAAATTTAGTGTAAAGGTTTGTTGGAAGTCGAACGAGATATACTGTATCCCAACTCCCAGCGCGCTCCCTCAGACTACAGAAACTAAATTCAATTATTACAAAAATTACAAAATTCAACCTTGACTATGCTATTTCAAAATGGTAACTAAGCCCCACGCCCCGTCTCCTGTGTATTTTTATGCAATAGGGAGCAGACGGGGCCGCAGACGACGAAGCGTCGCGGGCGTTTCTGTATATTTTGCTGCGCGACTCGTCTATGAATTTTCTATGAAAAAACAATAAAGGGCCGCCTCGTCCGTGCCTTGCCCGTGATGCCTCGTCGCCTCACGTCTCTTCTATCTGCCTTGCAACTTGCACAGATAAGACTGCAAGTAGACGGAGTGAGACACTTCTAAGACAGTCGCTAGTCGTATTGTTCGTCCACACGCCAACTTTTTTTAAACGCAATTATATTTTGGTCCAACTTAACAAAATATAATTGCATAGGCAAGATGGCGCGTGTAGAACGGAGCTTAAAATTACCTTCCACGCAATTTGTTTGTGTTTTTTTTTATATTACAACTTTTGCCAATTAGGCGTCGCATGACCCCCTTTCGAGGGTATGGGGTCATGATTTACCATTCTGGCACGGATCCTGTGGATTATTGATGTCGCATATCTTTCAAACTTAAATTTATTTTTATATTTTACACCAATCTTGGTAACATAGCAGACATTGGTTTTAAGAGAAGGTGCTGACCGGTAGCTTGCTTCTAAATTGGCTATTATTTCTTCAAACTCCATGAAATTTTGTACTCATTATCAGTATCATATCACTAATATCTAGGGGTTAATTTTGTGGGGCACACTAGAATATTAATAATACATAATATCAAATGAAAGAGCTCATTATGAAAAACAAAAATGTATTTTTTAATAATTTTAATTTGCTTAGTTTAAAAAACATAAAATAAAATATGCGGAAATTGACAATCCTCCTCAAAGTATATAGGAAAACTTAAATGAAAATCCCTTGTATATTCGTATTGAGATAATGTATTTATTTGCTAATAAATTTAATTGGGCTAGAGTGGTTTTACTATGGTATAGACTACTTGTACGGAATCCTCTACAGGGATTCTCTATATACTCTGTATATGCCCCTCATTTTGCTGTGATCTGCCAACCTCGTTTTTCTTATTATTTTGTGTGATTTTCCTCATCTATCCTACTAATATTATAAACGCGAAAGTTTGTGAGTATGGATGGATGTTTGTTACTCTTTCACGTAAAAACTACTGAATGGATTTGAGTGAAATTTGGAATGGAGATACTTTACGCCCTGGATTAACACATAGGCTACTTTTCATCATCATCATCAATTTTCATCATTATTCACGCGGGTGAAACCGCGGGGCGCAACTAGTAAAAAATATATTAAACAGGCATCCGCATGATAAATGATCTACGGGGACGAGGGTGTCACCTATAGAATACCAACAATAGTAAAATGATTCTGTCAAATAGATGTTTGAGAAGGGTCGAGTGCTTATCTTTTATTGATATCGGAAAGGGTTAAGGTTTTGGGAGTTTTAACTGAAATTGTATACTAGACAATACTCGTAAAATTCCCTACGCAGTTACCTAACTGTGGTATGGTGGCGTCATGAGATAGGCAGCAGCATCCATCCGATCATCAATCCTCCTGCCAAGCGTGATGATTATGGTAAAAACCCCTTGTTCAATGGAAAGGTCTCGTCCAGCAGTAAACGTCTACTAGCTGATGAAGAGTTGAAGAGTTTTCTATGTTGTTTAACAAAAAGCTTATTATTGTCCACAAATAAAGACCAGTTCACACCGGATGCGTATGCAGCACGTAACGTAGGCACGCGCGTCACTTTGTATGTATGGTCGCGGTCTGAGAATGTTTATCACCCTAATTGCATGCACACATCTATGTCACAAGGTCGATGATACAACAATTAAAAAGTAATAAGTAGGAGATATATAGCATTTCAGACTTTACTGCACACAGTATGGTAAAGAATCTAATTTGAAAACTGATAAACATTTTTAGACCGCGAGTGTACACGCTTGCGTGCACGTCTCGCAAGCGTTGTGCCATGTCTCATAGAGTTCCATACATTACAACGTCATGGTACGAAGACGTGCACTATGACATCGCTACGCGTACGCAGGCGGTGTGCTGCAGCCTTAAACTTGTACATGATATCTGTTTCGATTTTGTATGACACTATTTTATTTTTTAATTTCAGTTATGCATCTACCAAGGAATAGAATTTTGATCTGAAGAGTGAGATAGAAAAGCAAGATGGCGGAAGCGGAAGGGGGAGCAAGCGAGCAAGATGATGTTTCATTCTTGCGTACGGTAAGTGCATTTCGATTACTTTATTTGTAATCCCACAAAGCCTGAAGAAACACAAAGGAGTTATCTTGTTTAATGTAACAGTTCTGTAATGGAGTTGAACAATAAAACAACAATTTGTATCATAATAAATACAAAAACCCGACTGCGAACAAAAGTATTAGTACTAGAGATATAACGTTGTACTACCAGTTGAACTACTCAGTAGTACTACTGATCCACAGCAATATTTTTTAAGTTTTTAGTTGACATTTGCTGTTACTTTGACATTTGAGGTCACTTTTAAAATTTGATTTCACTCATGACGTTTACTTTTGAATACTAAGATGAGGCTATTTACGCACGATTGGACTCGCGCGATTCCAGTCGCGCGATTGTGAAATACTAGAGCTTCATACATTCCGTCCACATGCAGTCGCGCGTTTTGCCGCTCGCTCGAGCGCAAAACGCGCATCAATCGCGCGTAAATCGCCTCATCTCGACTGACTCTAACGCGTGCTGTGTGGCGTCATTGACTCCAACACAAAAGCCACTAATAGACCACCTGAAGCCAGGAAGGCATCTGAGCAATATCCCGTAACGTGACGTGAACATTTGAAGAACGTGAATGAACACCTTTTATTGATCTGTTGGTAGTGAATTATTGATGATGATGATGCTAACAAATGTTCAAAGAACGTAAATTCCTCATCAAAAATACAGTTTAAATTCATAACGTTTCTAAAGTAATATTCTAAGGCCAATTAACGAAACTCAGATTAATTTAGTAACAGATTGGGTAGCAAAGTTTTATGGGTCAATTTCTCAAATTACTTTGAAAATAATTTGAAAATTTCACAGAATGTTAAAATAAAATGTCTTGTTCTGTATAAATTGTATCAACCCACATTTTATTGTAAGTTGATTTGGCCTCACAATTTCGTGACATCGCATAGAAAATAAATTTTTCGCCTTGACGTTTGCCATGGTGTGTCCTGACTAAGAATAGACCCTCCATCTCCTCCCGTGGATATCGTAAAAGCCGACTAAGGTATTCCACAAGAAGATAATGCAGTATCCATCTTAGTATTCAACACAAATACTGCTATTACCAATCCGCCTTCCAAGCGTGGTGATTATGGCAATTCCTCCCATGGTATTTGATGGGGGAGGCCTCGTCCAGTAGTAGACGCATAAAGGCTACTGATGATGACGATGATGAAGTTTTTCGCTAATGTAGAAATAAGAGGCCCAATTCTCTAATTTACAAACATTCAATTCGCAGTATAATCTCGTCTCAGTCGCACTGTCACGTGTAACTATTACTTAATCTTCGCGTTTCTTGCGAAGAATATGTAATAGTTACTATGCGAAAGAGTGCGACTGACACGAGACGGAATGTTTTAAAATTAGAGAATTGGGCCTCAGTTGCTGGTGTTGTACAATAAAGTAAGTACATGTTTTATTAACTTAAATTAAACGATCATTTTGAATCGTCGTATAAACAATTTGAATTTACGTGCTTCATAAATTGCTTAAATTATAGGTTACGATAGGCTTTTCATCGAATTAGGGGTTTTCCGTCATAGGATAATTTCGTAATTGAATAAATGTAGGGTAATTTTGTTAAATAAATTCAATATTTGAAGGATAAACTCATCATCGATTTGTTCATGGCGTGTTGTACATTCAGCTCTTAAAGTCTAGGGGACTTGCTTGAGTTTGTGATTTGAATAAATGCTGGACATTTCACACAACATTATCTAGCTAGCCTCAAGCTAAGCAGAGCTTACTAAATAATACTTATGGTTACTAAATAACTGATACAATACATTACAGATATTTTTTTGTTATTAGATATAGGTACTTACATAGAAAATACCCAGAACACCCTGAACAAATATCTGCAGATTCTACAAATATTTTTCCCGAAGCGGGAATCGAACCCGCAACCTCCTGCGTCGCAGGCGAACCTTCGCCCGCCGAGCCACAGAGGTCATCAAAGGTTTGAAGGGTATGGGTGCCAGTGAAATTACAGGCAATGAGAATTTACACCATTATGTCTCAGAGTGACAGGCGTAGTGCAATGTCGCGTCTTAGGTGGACCTGTGGGGTCAGCAAGAATAATTTACGTTACCAAGACGCTAGCGAGACGATCGTAAATGTCAAATATTGGCCAATGACATCAGGGTAACTTGAAATCTTAGTAAGTTGATTGGTTCATATTTGACGTGTACTATCGTCTCGGCAGCGTCTCGATAACGTTAGATGTTCGTGCTTGGGCCTCTGAACCAAGAGTTATTGCATTTACAATCGGCTAGAGTTACCGCTTAACATTATAATAGGTCACCGTAGTTCCGAATTTATTGAAATAAAAAAAAAAACAAAAAAAAAACTGTTTCCCCAGAATATTATTTAAATCCGTACCATAACATAGTCTGGACATATTCGCAATGAGCAATTATTAGAGCTTCATCCTTCTAGCTACAAGGGCATATTCTCTTTACATAACATGACACCATAAAATCATATTTACATCATAACAGACACCATTATTATTACAAGGGCTCGTGATTGTAATTACAGGCCTGTCAGCGTAATATATGAGAGCGACCTTTCGAACAATTGGGTCGACGAGACATTTCTGATATTAACATTGAAACAAGGCCTGTTTTTAGTAAACATTTGTATGGAGAATTTCTGAGCCTGTTTCATAAAATATAGCCGTTAACGTTCTCACGTACACCTCGTCGAACTCTCCGGCTGAATTATGCTTCACCTCTCTATTTTTAAGGTTCAGTACTCAACAGGAAAACGGGACCCTAATAGAATCAATTTGATGTGCGTCTGTCAGTGAGTTTGGCTGTCTGTCAAGACCCTTTATATCAGAAACGGCTAAAGGTATCTAGTTAAAAATCACACCAAATATAAAAAATTTGATAAAGTACCGTAAAAAAATAAAGCTTGTAACTCAACGCATTAAAATTATAGGGCAACTAGCATTTGCTCGCGGCTCCATCCGCGTGATATAAAGTATTATATAATAATAATAAACAAATAAATGCTGGACATTTCACACAACACTAACTAGACCCAAGCTAAGCAGAGCTTGTGTTATGGGTACTAGATAACTGATGTGAGTACTTAATACAATACATTACTTACATTGATAGATATTTGTTATTATACATAGAAAATTCCCAGAACACCCTGAACAAATATCTGCAGATCGTACAAATATTTGTTCCGAGGCGGGAATTGAACCCGCAACCTCCTGCGCCGCAGGCGAACCTTCGCCCACCGCGCCACAGTGGTCGCCATTATAAATTATAGCTTATATGTTATTCTGATGTATATGCTATACTATAAACATTCATCCATATCCGTGTCTTAATCGAACTTACGCCGAAAAACTTGACGAGGTGTACGTTAGAGCCTTAAGTATCTGTTTGTATAACGTTTGTTTCCGCATTTTTGTGGCTTAAAAAGAATACCGAGGAAAATAAACGGGCGCTTTATGTGTTATTTTCTGATAAAATAACTCATTAAGCTGTGCTATGTAGGTTTTTATAACGCATTGGACCCAAAAGAATGGTTTAATACCCGAGGCCCAATTCTCTAAATTATTATAAAACTTCACTGAATGTTGACTGAATCGAGAGTGAATTGACAGAAAGTTGGTATTCTGCTCGGTGCTCGGACTACCATTAGAGTAGGATAGTTATATAAATCATTGGAAAGAGTAAAGAGAGACTCCATCTATTTAAGCTAAAATTATCGAAAAATGTTTGAATCGTTCAATTTTAGTTCACATTTCGATATAATCACATTACCGTATTGTAGTAAATGCTAAGAGAATACCATCGACACGAGATCGGTACGAAACCCGAACTTTATTTTAACTAATTTTTAATTAGAGAAATGGCCCTCTGATTTCACCTACAAATTAGCCTTCCTATCGTTTAGGCACCCATTTTGCAATATTTTTTCAAATTATTATGTACTAGCGATCCACCACGGCTTCGCAAGGATAGCACTAACCAAAAAAAATCTGTTGATCCAGTCGCTACCAAACTTCACAGATTAGCCTACCCGTTGGGCTATTCTGAAGATTTCCTGAAAATTTCTGAAAATCGGTCCAGCCGTTTTGGAGTCCATGCCCATATTTATTTATATAAATATAGATTATTTCGATTTTATATTCTATTTACTTTGGCGTGTGGAAGTTTTTCCAGAAGCCTTTAACGTTGGAGTAAACGGCCATTAGAGACTATCTTGGTTTCGGATTCTAAACATTGACAACAGTTTTTGATCTTAAATGTTTCTCACACCCTAGAATTAGAAAACGTTGCCTTTACTATTCGTTTGCGGCAAGAATTAAAAATTCCTAGCAAAATAAGTCTAGTCGCTTACTCGCTCTCAGCTAACTAGATTACTGAGATTTTTCGCCACAAATTGATTGTCTCACCAATTAATGTTTATTCTATTTTTGTGTGTCTGGTGATTCACCTCGATTTTTGGCACGTTAGGTATTGTAGAGCAAGAGACGGCAGTCATAATTATTAAGACGACCTCTGTGGCGCGGTGGGTGATGGTTCGCCTGCGACGCAGGAGGTTGCGGGTTCGATTCCCGCCTCGGAACAAATATTTGTACGATCTGCAGATATTTGTTCAGGGTGTTCTGGGTATTTTCTATGTATAATAAAAAATATCTACCTATTTAATGTATCTAGTTGCTATAACACAAGCTCTGCTTAGCTTGGGGCTAGATAATGTTGTGTGAAATGTCCAGCATAATTTATTTATTTATTTACACACTGTCTAAATATTTTTGCAATATATGTATAACATCTTATCATTCTAATCTAAATTAAAGAATGAACGAATTTTCATATGTAAATTGAGATTTTATATAACCCTGGTTCGCTCGCGCATTGTCATTGTTATGGCTCTTTCTTACTCAAGACCTGTAGACAAGTCTTATTTTTTTTTAAAACAGCAAATTTAATCTTTATGTTATTTCTGTATTCGCTGTCGTAGTCGTTCGGTGTGTGTCCGGCTTAAGGATAGACCCGTCCTACTCCTCCCGTAGATGTAGTAAAAGCCTTACTTAGGGATTGCACGAGGGTATGGGCAGCAGCATCCACCTGAGTATTAAATTATCACCATTTGCGATCACCAATCCACCTGCCAAGCGTGGTGATTATGGCACATTCCCGATTGTATTCAATGCGGTAGGCCTCGTCCAGCAGTGGGCGTAAACAGGCTGGTAATGAATGAACTGTAGTTCTAATGGTTAATTGAGTTATTAGGCTTACAATATGTAACGATGGGCATGTAAGTACCAAATACATTTTATACATTTTTACACATTTTTATTTTTACATTTCATACATTTTTTTATACATTTTTATTTTTACATTTTATATTTAATTTATGGTTATTCATGCAATAACTATTGTTACCATACTACTATTGTTACTATTACCGATTGTACTTTTTGTTTTTGTACGTTGACTTATAACTTGGTGTTATCAATAAATATATTGTATTGTATTGCATTGTGGGCTTGTATCTGTCTCTTATTTGGATGCCCTCTATCAGAACCTATGTATGTATTTTATCTTGTAAACATAGCGGTTTGCTCTTAGACTACAATGTCCACTGTCAGATACCGCTTATTAATAGCTCTGGCTAGGGCATGGGATATGTAAACTAGATAACGTTTAATAAGTCTGCAATTTACGGGTTAGAATAGTGTTAAGAGTATACGTGCCAAAATTTGCAAATAATAACACTGCCAGAAATGTGGCTTACCTCAATTCAAAGGGCTCTTATATTTTGTTTTTAGGGCTCCGTACCTCAAGGGTACCAATGGAATCATTATAGAATCACTCAAGTGTCTGACTGTCTGTCTGTATGTCTGTGACAGCCTTTTTCTGCGAATCTACTGGACCAATAAATTTAAAATTGGTACATATACAGGTGGCCTCCGGGTACGCGACATAATGAATTTGAAAGCGCTTTTTATGTTTTTTTTTGTTGTCATAGATATTCGTTCACTGTATCATAGTATGAAATGATAGGTACTCTTGATACTTGCAAATCATTTCACAATTCTGAGAGAGCGGAATTTACAAATTTGTTGGCTTCCTTAAAAAAATAAGCAAACAAAATGACGTATTCTATTACTTCGATGAAAAAGAAAATAACACAAACGAATGAAGAGACAAGGACTGAGGGCTCTAGAGTCTCAAATTACACAGACGAAAAATAAATTGATACTCTTCACCACTGTGAACATTTTATTTTACTAAATAAATTGTACATACATACATAAACCTCACGCCTTTTTAACATGACACCCACAACATAACACCCACAACAGTCACATACATAGTCTCGAACCCATATTATTCCCCTGTGTCATGTGTATCAGGAACTACGATTACCATGGTACCAAAACACCCAGACCCGGAACAAATATTTGCAGGTCATGCAAACATTTGTCCCGCAGCGGGAATCGAACCCGCACCTCTTGAATCTCAGCCGGCTACTCACCCACACTGAGAAAACAGTTCATCAAAAAATATGGTGATTTCACGTAAAGTAGGGAGCATACGGAAATAACCATAAAGTACGATGAAACTACTGTTGCTGCTGCTAACCATATATTATGATGAGCTGTCACCATGCATTAGTAGTTCGTATCACCGTATGTCCGGACTTACGGTGACGGTAATCGTAATGGACCATTACTTTTTGAGAGAGAGCATAACATTACATATGACTGTCATCATATTTTTGTATGCTTTCCTACTATTTTTATGTGCTCTCCTCTAATTTCCGAGTAATCCCTATTATTTTATCATACTATTTATCCATGCTTTCCTACTATTATTGTATGCTTTCCTACTATTTTTAATGTGCTTTCCTCTCATTTCCGAGTAACTCCTGTTATTTCATCCTACTATTTATCCATGCTTTCCTACTATTATTGTATGCTTTACTACAATTTTGAATGTGCTTTCCTCTTATTTCCGAGTAATTCCTGTTATTTCATCCTATACCATTTATCCATGCTTTCCTACTATTATTGATGTGCTTTCCTATTGATTTTTTTTACTATTTTTCTATGCCTCCTGTTGTAGTATGGCTCGGGTATTGTTCCTTTTTCTTAAATATGTATGAGCCAATTAATAAAGATAATTGACACATAGAATAAGCAAGAGTACGGTTAAGAGAATGATGATGATGTATAGTCGTTCATCGTCATCACTCCCGTAACCGTACTTTTGCACGGTTATGGGTCAGAGTAGATTACTAAGCGTCAATTATCTTTATAAATTGGCCCACACATATTTAAGAAGAAGGAAAAATACCCGAGCCATGCTACAACAGGAGGCGTAGAAAATTAGTAAGAATAAACAATAGGAAAGCACATCAATAATAGTAGGAAAGCATGGATAAATAGTAGGATGAAATAACAGGAAATACTCGGAAATGAGAGGAAAGCACATTCAGAAAAAAGTACCTACGCAATACAGAAAATAACCCTAATAAAGTAGGTACTTCTAGATAACAGTGGATTTGGGATTTGGGGAATTATTTGCTATAATGGAAAAACATATGACGGATTAACATTTTAATTAAAAATTACAAAATATTATTAAATAACGCAAAATATATAATTTAGAGTAACGGAGTAGTAGTTTTGGGGTAACGGAGGCGGGCTCGCACCGTCTCTTGTCAGAGGGCGCACGACCTCCTGTCACGGACCAGCTGAGGGTCGAGACCACTGTTCCAAAGCTGACTGCACCTTACCCGCCTCACCTGTACAAAATTGCAAGTGGTTAGGTCAAATAAATTTTTATATATGGGGGTCGAAAGTAGCTTTAAATTTGGGGTAATAAATTCTGCCGAAGTCAGCCTACAAAACTCGAAAGGAAATTAGCTAAATTTACCTAAATACAGTATTTTGTGACATGTTTACTTTATGGTACCATAAAGAGTATCTCTAATTAACATGGGCTTTCACATTAGATATTTTACTTAATACGAGACTAAAATCAATACCTTATTCAAATCCCTGGTAATTGATCCTAGAACACGACGCGACTTCAGGCGTGCTGGACAGAGCACGGGATCGAGACTCGGGCTTTGCCAGGATACCCAACGTAATAAGATAGGCACGTTGAGCCCTCCAGGCGTTCACCAACCAGCCATGGTTTGGTAGGCGTCAGCGCCTGCTGAACGATGCGTAGTAGAAAGGTGGAGATTATTTTATGTACAACCACATCATTTTAAATGGACATCAGCTGGGCATCAGTCGGCAAAACTGGGTTATGTACTGTCACAAGCTTTTACATCAACAGCTTGCATAAACTGGTGCACTAATCTTAAAACACTTATTTTTGTACACGAACAAATGTTAGGTATTATGAAACCCAGCTGATCTTTGTTGCACTTTGTTGCTTCAAATCACTTCACATTTTGTAACACTAACTATAGACAATCCGTAATATTTAAAATAAAATTACAAACAAAAGGCGGAGCGCATGTGCTTCCCTGCTAACTAAATATAATAAAATGACCGGGCTAGGACCTACCCGCGTGCCGTTCGCAGTAGACTGGTGATTTCACAGTATTTTAATATGCCGGTCATCCAATATTATGAATCTGTAATCATACTTTAGTAAAACGATAAACGTATTTTTGTGTGATGATCACGGTATTTTGGAGTGCCGCGTCAAATATTATGGTTCCGTAATCATATTCGATGGTAATTTGTTACGTAATTGTATTTTTGTGTGCTAGTCATGGTATTTTGGTGTGACCAATCACCGGAATCATAATTGATTCCGTAATCATTATTTGATGTTTGTTCATTTGTTAATTAGTTTTTGTATGCCCGTAGTCACATAGATAGATATATAGATTAACACTTTATTGTACACCAGGAATACATAAAAGGATTTATTAAAATTAGCAGTACAATGGGCGGCCTTATCGCTGAGAGCGATTTCTTCCAGACAACCTTTGGATGGACAGTAACAAGCGAAGCAGTAACGAAACGGCGGAAGATATAGTCCGTAGTCGTATATTATAAGGATTTTATGCATAGAAGCTTCAAGAAAATTGATGCTAACTACAAAAATAAAGTGACGAAAACTGTTATATCTTAGGTATCATCGAATTTCTGCCAAGCAGACATCCAGCAGACCATTTCATATTACGTAGTGTTATTTTAAGAGGAAAGCATCGTAAAGTATCGATTTAATCTTCTTATATTCTGTCACCGTTTATTACGGAGAATGGTCATCATAATATTGTATTACTTACTATTTAAACTAGATTATTTTATTATATATACATGATACAACCTTATTTTAGAACAATTCATCGTATTTTTGAAAGACGTATTGATATTTTATAATGAAGCCAAAATGACATTTTTCTCAGTGCACTGCGCCACAGAGGTCGTCATTTTTCTTGGGTAGGTAGAAAGAGACCACGGATTTCCATTTGCTACTATCTTGACATAGATCTTTTTCACTCTCATCACATTCTTCATACATGCTCGTTGGTTTAAAGTTCTTAAAGTTAAAATAATCCTGTTTCATATATTACTGTTAACAAAGTTGCTCTAAATATATGGTTAGAATAGCTGAATAACAAAAAATCATCACCCAATCTAATAAAAAATATTACTTCACAATGGAAGTCTGCAGAAAGAAACGATTAAACTGAAAGAGCTTTCCTCTTGAATGGAGCCGGTAATTGGTTGCTAGCGACGCTTAGCGCTTTAGGCTAGGGCTGGCAAACCACACTTTGTGCGTTGCCTCCACAGCAAATGCCAAAAATAATACTTAACTAAATTACGTTTTTACAAGGACGATAAAACGTTATTGAACGAGCGAAGCGAGTTCTCTGAGTCAAGTTGGAAGAATCGGCGTTTGTATGTATGTATGTATGTATGTATGTATGTATGTTTGTCCGATGAAAACTTTCAAACCATTAATCCGATCTTCATGAAATTTGGTATGGGGGTAGATAGTATTGGTACAATTTGTAGGTAAGGTTATGAGCTATATCGATCAGGGGGTTGCTGAGATATTGGGGTCCAAGAGGGGGTAAAAAAAATAAAAGTGAGACAGTCAGATCAAGTGGGGTGTCTAACGAAAGCGCTTTGGTTAGACATTTCAAAACTGTTTTTAATAATATTTAGCCTTAGTAGTTTTCGAGATATTAGGGAAACTAAAAAACGTAAAAACCCAAAATTCTAGGGTACTACCAGCAATCCCACAATGCTGAAATTTGGTATGCTTGTGGCTTTTGTATCACAACTACAGGGAAAAGTCTGAAATTGAAGAATTTAGAAACATGTACTCCATAAAATAGAAACCAATATAACATCCATTGTTGACCTCCCATTTCTAAGAATTTGAATGACGTTGGAGTTCTATGGTTTTATCAAAGGACCGTTATCAATTAATTCGTCAGGTATTTGATATAGGTACTAACAGGTATGTAAGTCAAAAGTCAAGTCAAAAAGAACTTTATTCATTGAAATCACAAGGATCATTTTGAATCGTCTTATATAAAATTAAATTACTCCTGTTCCAACGCGACCGACGTTGACGACGCGACGTAGTATAACTATGCCCCGTTGCTTAGCCCTATTCAAAGTTTATTTCAATGATGTGTAGGAAATTAGAGTAGTTACTGGTAGATCCTGTACTGTACTGGTAGACCTCGAGGGGAAAATTTTCAAAAATATTAATAGAAAATATGGAAATTACTTAGTTAAGTAGTCGGGCTGATAAAGGTGTTATCGCGAGGTCTCAGTTCGGGGCGAACCACTAGTTTTTAAAACCTTTTATTTAACTTCTTTTATTTGTATGTTGTGTAATTATAAGCATACGGGATCTTTTAGGAAAACGGTTCTAAACCACCGGATCTATCAGTAACTACTTGTAAAATGTAAAAAAACCGGCCAAGTTCGAGTCGGACTGGCGCACGAAGGGTTCCGTACCATTATCTATAAAAATGGCAAGAAAATCACGTGTGTTGTATGAGAGCCCCTTAAATATTTATTTTATTCTGTTTTTTAGTATTTGTTGTTATAGCGGCAACAAAAATACATCATCTTTGATAATTTCAACTGTCTGATGGACGGACGGACGGAATAAGGTCCGTTTTACCCTTTGGGTACGGAACCCTAAAAATTATACGGAAAATGAAAACGCAACGCGGATGTAGTCAAATCTTGCAACTGAATTTTGAACCAGTTCTATTAATGTCAAGTTCCGATGACAATTCTGGTCCTAAGGCATACTATGATGACAGCGAGCTGATCTGATGATGTAGACGGAAGGTGGATAGGCGCCTGCCAGTGTTTGGTCTCATTTTGATCAGCTCACGGTTTCGATTACCACATACCCAACACGTACTTTCTTAGTCCTGATCCTACACTAGAAGTCCCTGTGTCGTGGGTACCAGGAACCACTAGTACTATAGTACAAACCCAGAGCTAGAACAAATATTTGCAGAACGTGCAAGCATTTATTCCGCAGGGGGAATCGAAACCGCATCACATCGCATGCGTCCCAGCCCGGCTATAGGACGCCCATTATTTATTTTAATCACTGCTTAACCTTATACAGGTCGCTAAGCCTACAGGCCCAGAAGGACCGTTATCCTAACCGCAATTTATTTTATTACTGTCAGTTTGTAGGCATTTAAACTTTTCTGGGCCTTGTTAAAAGTAGGGCCTTATTTTATCCGATTATAGAGTTGTAATAACCCAATGATGTGTTGATATTGTTCGATTCGTCGTACACATAAGTATATACTTAATATAAATAATAATATAAATATAAGTATAGTATAATATAAATATAGTGTCACTATCATAAAATAGGTGCACGCTAAATGCTAAGCAATGCTACCGTTAGAAAAGTGGCGCGAAATTAAAATTCTATTGTGTTTTTTGCTCATCAACACTTCTTGAGAATATTTTACTTTATGATAAGTACTTTAGGATACTATCAATTAAAACATGTTGGTTGGTTGTCCTGATTCCCGCAAAATCAGTGTTCGCTATCTCAAGAAGTGTTGATGGGCTATAATCAGCAAAAAACACAGTAAAATTTGAATTTCGCGCTACTTTGCTAACGTTTTTGCCGCAAAATCTGTCAAGTTTTTTCATGGATAAAGTAATGATACAAAACTATAGTGAATATTGACAACCCTAGGAAGAAAACTGAATCATTTCCTCAAATAAAACTTCCAGCCGAATAGGCCCGCAAAACATTTCATTAAAAGGTCTTTAGGCTCTTCTGTGTACATTATTGAGTTAGTGCTTAAATAGAGTACACGGAAAAACCTAAAGGTATCCCAGGATAGTCATAGAGGATTTTGAGCAGCACAGTGTTAAATTTTTGTCAAAAACTTTACTGAAATTAAAAAAATCATAAATATAAAAAACATGCGCAACTATCCCTTCAACGTTTCGTTCAGCGCTAGACTTACGTGCCGCTACTTATACTAATTAATGTTTTGTTTTACAGGAAGACATGGTCTGCCTGTCGTGCACAGCGACAGGCGAACGTGTCTGTCTGGCGGCTGAGGGATTCGGTAACCGGCACTGTTTCCTCGAGAACATCGCCGACAAGAACATACCACCCGACCTGTCGCAGTGCGTCTTTGTTATTGAACAGGTAAGGAAATAACACGTCCAGCGTCAATAGCATGCGACGCTTCTCAGTCTCTTACGAGCAGCTGATGCTTGGTCGTGTCTATGCGAGCAAATCTAGCCGCTCAAATTTAGTTAACGAGAGGGTGGTAAGAAATCACATGTCAAAGCGTCAATTGTACGCTTTATATTGTCAATTTCGCTACGCTGACTAAAAGTGTGTCTCTTGCGAGCAGCTGATTGGTTTCGTCGTTTAAGTTTAGAGGAGCAGAAAGTTGACAACGTCACGTTACAGGTTAGTTAAGCGGACTCCTACACTAGTACTCAAATTCGGAAAGAAGGTATCAACATGCAGAAGTATAGAGCGAGCGAAGCGAGTTGTGAGCGAGAAGTTTCACCGAAAAAAGTATATTTAAGAATATAGTTGAGTGCGAAAACAAAATAACAAGACAACATGATTGAGCGTCGTCCCTGAAAGTAGGTCGAACTTTTGTTTCTTCTGGCGCCAAAAGTCCATTATGTATGCCCTTACATCATGATTGATTTTGCCTAGCTTCTATAAAGCTAGTAAGATCTGATACCTGGCTGTTAGTTTTGTTAGAAATGGAGTTAATTGAATATACCTTAATATATCTAAAATAGTTTCTGTTTCTGTAATTTTCTATATGTATGTAAATTAATCATTGCAAATTGCCGTACATTGGTTGCATAATCGTACTAATTCGGAAACACCTTGCCACCGCGGCACCTAATTTAAATCGTAGTAATGTGTAACGTGATTGACGATTCGTTTCCAGGCTCTGTCAGTGCGAGCGTTGCAAGAACTAGTCACCGCTGCTGGGTCCGAAACTGTAAGTATGCATAGATATAGCAATGTATAAATACCACCTACTAATAAACGTTGGATAGTCAACATCTATAGAGAGATGGCTATAAAGTTATTCCACGGCTATCTAACGTTTACAGTAGTATTGATGTACTGAGAAAACCCTGTGAAATTAACCTAAATTTTTCCCCCTAAATATCTTTATCACTCTTTCAATAATTTTCAATTATATTTACGACTAAATCACAAAATATGTGTCTTAATAGTATCATGAAAGATTGCAATTGGCAATTTCGCTTCTATGTTTAACATTTTCAATTCAAAATTGTGAATAATTTGTTATTTCATTATCTGTTTCGTGTCTAAATGTTGCAGGGGCAAAACACTTTAGTGAGTATTATGGAATCGGTAAATTTGCATGCGTTCATTTTCATAATTCTAATTGGTGATCTGATTTTGGCTATTCTAAATTTATCGAAATTTTAAGATTACTAAACTTGCCGATTCATTTTCCGGTTTCTGTTTTGTGATCTCAAATTTATTTGCAGTGATCTTCATAAATTTACAAAATACAACATG
Source organism: Epirrita christyi (assembly GCA_951392215.1). NCBI lineage: Eukaryota > Metazoa > Arthropoda > Insecta > Lepidoptera > Geometridae > Epirrita > Epirrita christyi. Next base: position 4,742,485 of record OX595857.1, on the reverse strand, counting down.
GCTGGTACGTTGCTTGTTTTTATTCTTATTGGAATACAAATACACAATGCTGGACAAAAAATTAAAATCAACTATTTCTGTCTCTGTTAAACATTTGTAAAAGAAAAGTGACAGACAACGTTAACCAAAGTTCTATTTTTAGTTATGTTTATGTATTGTACGCTAGCGCGGAGATTTTAGCTAGATTTTATTCATAAAAACATAGGCGCCAAATGTTGATTTTACTTTTTAATTAAAAACGAATTAAAGAAATTTAAATTTCTGTTTGCCAGAACTTTATAGCGTACAAAATGTAGGTACTTGTCTGCAAAAAATCATAAATCAAATCGTTACCATTTCGAGATGCCGAATTTTTAATATACTCATTGTCATTGTCATTTTATGTCGTGTTTTCGTTTTTCTAAGTTTTAAAATAAAAGCTCAAAATGCATTATACTTAAAAATTACATCAATAGACCCACACAGTGATGTACATTAAATAATCTAATAAAAACCTTTTTTATTAGAATACTGTGCCTTAAATTAAAGTTATACTAACATTTGAGATTACAAAGCCGTTCTTTACTCACTAATGTCTTGATTATTTATTAACTTGTTAATTTTACATTATAACAAGCCATTATTTCATTGATATAACAAACATATTTTATTTAAATTATGTTCAAAATTACGAAAAAAAGAGAAACGCTAAATTTATATCAGCTTCGTTGCAAAAAACATCGAGTTATTACTTATAAACAATGCCTATATTTTTAGCAATTAAAAATGTGTTAGCATGACGCTTCCATTAGAGTTAATAATATTTTAATTCATCTAATAATTGGGTTTATAAATATTCCCTTAAAGTATCCTTAACTCGTAAACTTCTTTTAAAACATACTGTGTTTCTTTTGATTACTTTTCAATATGCTTATTTTTTCTTATAATTATTTTAATATAATATTAATATGTCTAAATGCTCCTACAAATGTAATAAACTCAACCCTTTAGCTATTCCCATAAATATAATTTACAGGAAGTCCTAAATAACGAAGGATCTTATGGCTGTAATCGGAAAATTGCTTTCTCCTTGTCACCTGTGACAATTTGGATTTAAATCGTGTTACGGGTTAAACGTTCTTGTCTTACACATTATGTGAATTTCCTGTAGAAATAGAATAAAATCATTCTCAAAAAAATAGTTATGGAAAATTTGGTCATCATGACCGTATGCACCAACCAGGGTTAACATTTCAACCCTGGATCATTTGTATCCTGGGTTTTGATATCAACGATAGCATTGCACAAAATTATGCAAACGCTTTTGGTTGGCGCAATTGAGCAAATTCAAAATACTAGTAAGTTTTTATAATCCTTGTAATGTTCCCGCTGAGATCCTAGCCTATTCTCGTCTAGCGAGAGTAAATGTTGTGTATTCTAATGAAACGAGCGTATATTTTTGTCTTGCTTGCAGGGTAAAGGCACTGGTTCTGGTCACAGAACCTTGCTTTATGGCAATGCCATCCTTTTGAGGCATCTCAACAGCGATATGGTATGTACTATATTTTGTACCTAGAATTAACATAACATACATAACCGTACAGTACATATGCCGTGGTGTGTCCGGCCTATGAATAGACCCCTCCGACTTCTCCCGTGGATGTAGTAAAACCTTTACTAAGGGATTACACCAGAGGATGGGCAACAGCATCCATCTGAGTATTTATCACCAACTGCGATCACCAATCCGCCTGCCAAGCGTAGTGGACGTAAACAGGCCAGTGATGATGTTGACGATGAATATTTATAGAACTTCATTTGACCGCTATATCCTCTGTTGATGGCAATACATTAAATATTGTCACATAATATTATAATAGCCATGTTAGTAGGCTACAATGGCTATAGTGCAGGGGTTCCCAAACTTATCTTGTCTACTACACTTTGAGAATAAATTATTTTTTAGCGCCCCCATTTTTTCACCTACTTAAAAGCCACTATAACTTTAAATTAATGATTGTGAGCTATATTAGCGGAGAGTTAAACATTCATTCTAAACGAGACTTTTACTATAACCCGCGTAGGTAGTAGGTACACAACGGCGCTCAGGTCTCAAAGTTACTCTTACGGGCTACTGCTAATGATAATTATTATTGAAACGCAACTTTATAGTATTCAGACAGAGTATCTTTTATTCAAAATAAAATGCCCCAATTTTTTTTCTGGGTCTCTTACTGCCCCCCTTTAGGTCTGCAGTGCCCACAAGGGGGCGTTATCGCCCACTTTGGGAAGGGCAGTATAGTGGCTCTCCACGTGACTCGCACTTGACCGGTTTTTTTAAGTAAGGTGACTATTTATCCTATATTTTTAGTATCTGGCCTGCCTGTCCACCTCATCGTCTCAAGACAAGTTGGCTTTCGATGTGGGTCTGCAAGAACATTCGCAGGGAGAAGCCTGCTGGTGGACCCTTCATCCCGCCAGCAAACAGAGGTATACTCAAAAGGAAAGTGATTTCCGCCTGTTGCAGTCCACCGCTGGACATAGACCTCCCAAAAAAACTAAGAAATTTTTGGAAAAAGAGGCCTGACCGACGACGCAGTGTAGAAATGTTTTTAGTCCATTGAAAATGCAAAAACGTGAATGAACGTGAATGCGAATGTGAAGAGCGAAAATGATTAAACGAATTCAATTCGTACAATAATTATAACTGTATATGTCATAAAAAATACTTACACAGTTACAACGAAAGTAAACTTATTTACACTACAACTCAAGTTGTAGTGTATAATAACTGTCTTGTTCGCACCAACCACTCAAAGTTGGTACAAAGTTGTTATTAATTTAAACTTTGCAAATGTGAGAGCGACGAAAAGTGTTTCTTTTTGTTTAGACAAATTTGTTAGATGTATCTTAGATTATTAACTAGCATCTGCTCGCTGCTCCGCCTTCGCGGAAACTTTATTGGCTCCGCCCGCTTGGAACCACTTATAAATTATAGCCTATATGTTATTCTAATGTATAATGTATAATACTGTAATGTTCTATCAAAATCCGTTCAGTAGTTTTTGAGTGAAATAGTATCAAACATCCATACATCCATCCATCCGAACTTTTACATTTGGCATTGAAATTTTGTACAATTTAAATTTTTGACGACCTCTGCGATGCGGCGGGCGAGTAGCCGGCTGAGATGCGAGAAGTTGCAGGTTCGATTCCCGCTGCGGGACAATTGTTTGTATGATCTGCAAATTTTGTTCCGTGTCTGGGTGTTATGGTACCATGGTACTCGTAGTTCCTGATACCCACGACACAGGGAATCCTAGTGTGGGATCAAGGACTATGTATGTGACTGTTTAGTGTTATTATTATTATTAATTTTACAGATCTGAGGGTGAGAAAGTTCGAGTGGGAGACGATCTGATTCTGGTGTCCGTTGCTACTGAAAGATACTTGGTAAGTTCTAATACAATGTTGCGAGAAATCTAGTAAAATTTATCACCAAATCGTCACTTTCCATCAGGTGAGATAATGAACAAACGTTTAGTCAAAATATATTGAGTTTGCGGTTCCGGTGCCTCGGAACAAACATTTGTACGATCTGCAGATAATTGTTCTGGGTATTTTCTTTATGATAAAAAAATATCTATCTATGTTCTGTATTTGTGTTAAGTATATCAGTTATCTAGTACCCATAACACAAGCACTGCTTAGATAATGTTGTGTGAAATGTCCAGCATTTATTTATTTATATTTCTCTGATTTCAGCACACAACCAAAGAAAACGAAGTATCTATAGTGAACGCGTCGTTTCACGTGACGCACTGGTCCGTGCAGCCGTACGGCACCGGCATATCTCGCATGAAGTACGTGGGGTATGTGTTCGGAGGAGACGTGCTGAGATTCTTCCACGGCGGCGACGAGTGTCTCACTATACCCAGCACTTGGTCCCAGGAAGGGGGCCAGAAGTAAGTTACCTTCTATCACTAATTAGAACACAATATCTAGAGTAGTTTTGTCAACCATCGACTAAAAAAAGTGTGTTTGTCAGTATGCCTATTTGTCTGTGGCCCTCATGCTATGTCATGTGGTGGAACCGGTGCCACAAATTACATTCTCTATCTTTATCTTATCTTATCTTATCTTATCTAGCTATGCTTGTTGGAAATTGGCGCAGCCTTTTCCAGGATCGCAACACAACTCAGGCTCAACTTTTTGGGGGGAACTCAGGCATTTTTGAAGCTAAAACCTTCACTTTGAGGTCAGAATGTTAATTTTTGGCGAAATCAGACTAGACTTCAGGCTCCAGGGTCGGATGATGACCAGTATAACATTAACTGGATCTAGGATGTGACGGTGTGTTTCCATAAGATTTCCGTTTTTTCCCAATTTTACTCTAACACAGTAAAAAGTAAGAGGTTCTAAATTTTTTATAAAACTAACTCGTTATTTCAGTATCGTTGTGTATGAAGGAGGCTCAGTGATGTCTCAAGCCCGTTCTCTGTGGCGATTGGAACTAGCGCGCACCAAGTGGGCGGGAGGGTTCATCAACTGGCTGCATCCCATGAGGATCAGACACATCACTACTGGAAGATACTTGGGAGTGAACGACCAGAATGAACTTTATTTAGTTAGCAGGTAAGTTCAATATTCCATAGTCAATAGTCTAACTAGACGGATTGGTTAGAAATACGTTAGATTGCAATGGTTAGAATGAAATTTGCTGAGGGATCAAACAAAAAACTGACTCACATATGACATTAACTCTCATAATGTGGTCACAGAGACCATGGAGCATGTGATATTACACTGTACAGCCACAAATTAAGCCAGGAAAAAAATCGGACTTTAGGAGCTGATCAAGTTCTATTTCACTTCATCTATAACTCGCTCGGAGACACTGGAACAGTGCTACCATCAACCCAGACTCCTTCTCCGTTATTTTAAGGAGTTGGGCTGGCTGGGCTAGATTTAGCAGGGGGACAATGCGCAATACACACCGATGAAGGACGTCAGTTCCCCGATTTTGAATTAGAACTAGTTTCGGTCACACTATGCGAGTAGTTGACTTGCATTAAATGACTCGCAAGTTCTTGTCAGGTCAGCACCTGTCTTCTATTAGGTCAGTAGCTATTTTCTGTTACGTTAATAGCTGTCTCCTGGACAGCAGTTGTCTCCTAGCAGGTCAGCAGATGTCTCTTGTCACGTTAGCAGCTGTCTCCTAGCAGGTCAGCAGCTGCCACTTGTCATGTTAGCTGCTGTCTCTTATTAGGTCAGCAGCTGTATTCTGTCATGTTATCAGCTGTCTCCTGTCAGGTCAGCAGCTCGCACTGTGTAACCTATTTTTCAGTCATGTTGATACTAACTTGTTTTTGACAGAGAGGAAGCAACAACATCCTCCTGTGCGTTCTGCCTTCGCCAAGAGAAGGATGACCAGAAACAAGTGTTAGAAGACAAGGACCTGGAGGTGATCGGCGCTCCCATCATCAAGTATGGAGACTCCACCGTCATCATGCAGCACTCCGAGACTAACCTGTGGCTGTCTTATAAGGTACTAGCAGTCGCCTGTGGTTTCATCCATGTTATTCCCCCGAGGGAACCTAATTTCGGAATAACCAAGTAACATTATGTTGTAATTCAGGTGCTTCTATACCAGGGTGTATCTGTGTACCAAATTATATCTTAATTGGCCTAGCCGTTTTGGCATTAAGCATTAGAAACAAACACAACTTTTCGCTTGAGACTTTTGCTAAAGATAATAAATACGAGATAAATTTTAATTCAATGTGCATGAAAGGAGCGCGAGGCTAACTAAATCCTTTCACCACACTGATTCTTTCACCATCAGCTACTAGGTCTTTTCAGGGCCACCATATTTTCAAGTTGGTCAATGACCTGACGTGGGGTGACCAAGAAAGAACCGGTGACACAAAATAGTAGTAATGTAAATCAATAGAAGAGTTGTGGCCAGCTCAGGTGATTGCCACTAATAGCTCGTTTCCACGATAATCAGCTTAATTAAATCCAATATTAAACGACCAATGGCGCAGTGGTTAACGCATCTCCGTATGAAGACGGTCGCAGGTTCGATCCCCGCCTGGTTGGTGATTTTTGAGATATTATAGAATTTGAATGATGTCTCCTGTCCACAGTCATACGAAACTAAGAAGAAAGGCGTTGGAAAAGTGGAGGAAAAGCAAGCAATATTACACGAAGAAGGCAAAATGGATGATGGACTGGATTTCTCAAGGTCTCAAGAGGAGGAGTCAAGAACTGCCCGGGTAATCAGGAAGTGTTCCTCGCTGTTCACCAAGTTTATAACGTAAGTTTTGCAGTTCTTAATGATGTATTGGCTCAGTGCCGTGGTGTGTCCAACCTAAGAATAGTTTTTTTTAAATTTAATAAAGAAAATTTTCTTAATTTCGACTTAACAAAAAAAAAAAAAAATACGTTTTGTAGTTTCGACATAATGTCAAGAAACCTTTTCCTAACTTCAACTAATGAAAAACTTTTATTTCGACCGACCAACAAACCTTTTCTTAACTTAGACTAAACAAAAACATTTTCTTAACTTCCACTAAACAAAACACCCTTTCTTAACTTCGACCAAACAAATAACCTTTTCTTAACTTCGAGTAAACAATAGCCTTTTTTTAACTTCGACTAAACAAGAAATCTTTTCTTAACATCGACTAAAGAAAAACCTTTTTCTTTACTTCGACTAAACAGAAAACCTTTTTTCAACTTCGACTAAACAGAAAAACCTTTTTCAACTTCGACTAAACAGAAACCTTTTTTCAACTTCAACTAAACAGAAACCTTTTCTTAATTTCGACTAAACAAAAACCTTTTCTTAACTTCGACTAACCAAAAAACCTTTTCAACAGCGGTCTAGAAACTCTTCAAGAGAACAGACGTCACTCGATGTTCTTCGCATCGGTCAATCTCGGCGAGATGGTTATGTGCCTTGAAGATCTTATTAACTACTTCGCACAGCCCGATGAAGATATGGGTGAGTCACAATAAAATGAGACTAATCAGCTTGCTTATGTATATTTTGACACCTGTTGATTTTAATATTCCTACGTACAGTGTACACCTCGTTGAACTTATCAACTAAATTACGCTTCGAATCCATGCAATAATTTTCTGGTTCCTTGCTTTAAAAATCTTAAACACGTCGTAGGTACGTTGGTATAAGTCTTATCCGATTATATATAAAAAAATTGAAAAAAAAAGATCTTAATTTTTCAAAATGTATGCGTATTTCAGCCGAAAAGTTAGACGAGGTATGTGTGCGTGGAAACCATTTCTTCAATCAAGTTCTTTCATTAAGAAAATTACAGCAATTTCTATGTGTTAATGTGAAAACAGCAGTATAATGGGTTAGGGGCCTTACGTCACAAGACCATTTTGTGTGCTACTTTTAAGTTTCACTATCATAATTAAATTTACTTGTTATTATGTGGTCTAATCTTGCAACTGAATTTTAAACCAATTGCATCCAAGCGATTGAGCTGAAATTTTGCATTCCTGTCAAGTTACGACGACAATACAATATTATGGTGACAGCGAGCTGTTCTGATGATGAAGATAGATGGTAGACAACGGAACTCTTTGATTGAAAATAGTAGACGGAGGCTGAGTCTAAGTTTTTTGTATACAACTGACACGTACGTATGGTGTAGTGTAACACGGATTTTGTATGAAGACACCAATGAGCGCCCCTAGCGTACACTCTGCAATTCTCAATTTCCATACAAAAATCCGTGTAACACTACAACATACGTCCGTGTAAATTAAAAATTCAGTAACTTAGGTATAAAATTTAAATTCAGGGTTTGGAATCTTTGCTTGACTTTAGGAGATCCAAAATTACTTGTTATGACTCAGACTTCGTTCTCTGGTCGTGTTTAGGCTCATTTTGATCAATTCACAGTTCTTGTTACAAATTTTATCATCAGTTAGAAAGTACATGAAAGCTTGTTTGAAAAAATACTTTTTGCCAACAAAAAAACTTATTATAGGTATGTTCTTTGCCCCACACAACTGCAATACTACTTAGGACAGGCTCGAAGTTTAAAAGGTATACCATACTAGTAGATTCATGCTCCCCATGTTAACATACCAACCATTTATCATACAAAATATGGTAATGCATGATAGTGAAAATACATTTTAGCAGCGGAAAACCAACATTATAATGCTGAAGACGTGTGTGGAAAGCATATAAGTAGTTTGTGCGTCGTAAGTTGCTTCCATTTCTATTCACAATTTATTGTCAAAAATATTCCAGAAAAGCAAAACTCGACGTGAATTTATGAATTGATAATCGACACGTGTTATTAAAATTGGTTTAGATGTTCAGCTAGTATAAAATGGATAAGAAGAATAAGAATAAGATATCCATTATCCATTCCATACAACACACACACATTAGAATTTAAATAATCGTGGCTTGTTATCATTTTAGAAAAATTACGACGGTACTCCACATATTTATTTTCCTGCTGACGTTTCGTTGATTGAGATATCAGCGGCAGCGACCGGCAGCGACCGGCAGCGACCGGCAGCGACCGGCAGTGACCGGCAACGAAACGACGAACACTTTTTGCCAATATTTACGCAGCAATAGCCTAATCTTCATTACTAAAATACATATTATTATGATCGCTTGAGGGGCTCGAAGCGAAAGCGCTCGCCGCGGGCTTTCGCGCGTGGCCACAGCGTGGCCTCTTTTAACCAGTCGCATGAGTGCGCCGCCTATACAAAGGGCTACTGTTGTCTGCCTTGCCGGTCGCTGCCATCTCGTATTAAATCTAAACGGTCAACGAACCGTCAGCGGAGGTCAATCGGACTACGAAAATGATTCAGGAGCTTTCATTTCGGCTTTGCCATTGCCTAACAGGAAACCATATGCTGATCAAAGAAATCAGCTAAACACGAATTACTAATGTCTATTTTCACCAACACATTATGGGACATCTAACGCTTACGACACACATGACACATCTCTTTGTTAGTTTTTCATAGAAACCTGTCAATTTGACATGCTTGCAGTGTAGTAATAGGTATTAGTTGGTGAAAATGGGCATAAGAGACGTTTATCTTGAGGGTAACTTACTGAGGATACTTTCAACAGAACATGAAGAAAAACAAAATAGGTTCCGCGCTCTTAGAAACCGACAAGACTTGTTCCAAGAGGAGGGGATCCTGAACTTGATCCTGGAGGCGATCGACAAAATCAATGTCATCACTTCTCAAGGGTTCCTGGCTGGTTTCCTGGCCGGTGATGAATCTGGACAAAGCTGGGAGATGATTTCTGGATATTTGTACCAGCTCTTGGGTAAGAATAAGTGTAACATATTATTTAAACCTACACTAACGCACTTTTAGCTAGAAAGACATATTACACTATAAATTAATATTTGACGGATAAACTAATATAGACATTATTTTTAATTGTAAGTATTTGTTTTTTTTTTCTATTTGACATATTGTTTAACGTGTTGTTGAAATGTAATGACATAAAAATTTCGGTAATTTATAAGTAAAATAATGAAGCTACCAAATTTATTAAGATTGTACCAATGCTAACAGACCAATGCTAGTGATAATACCTCTTGGGATACACCGTATATAACCTACTTATTTAATATTGAAAGAAGAAAGAAAATAAATTTATTTCACACATAGTAAACACAACACAAGATTACACAAAAAGAAAAAACAAACAGAAAAAAAATTAACATTAAAAATAAACATGAAGATATAAGTATATAGACTAATGTGTTGTGTGAGGTGAAATAGGTCCCTGTCTCAGCATAAGCTGCACCTGACCTGGAAAAGGCGTGCCGTTCCCAGGTCGGCGCAGCGCTGGTTTTCAGACAGAGCCTAGGTGAAGCCACGAACATCAATAACCACCGGGTTGCAATAATTAGGCATACAATAATCTAAATCCAAGCATTGAAACTACAGATATAAAAATGTCCAATCATTACTTATCTTCAGAAAAACTGTACGTTTACCAAATTTCAGCAAAAACTAAGGAATAGCTAAAATGTCTTCTGGTAAACTAAGTTATTCGTTCGTATTTCCTTCGTGGTTTCTGTTAGAACTTACAATAAATTCTTTGACAGCCGCCATCATCAAAGGCAACCACACAAACTGTGCCCAATTCGCCAACTCGAATCGTCTCAACTGGCTGTTCTCAAGACTCGGTTCTCAGGCTTCAGGAGAAGGCACTGGAATGTTGGACGTGTTACATTGCGTGCTGATTGACTCGCCCGAGGCGCTGAATATGATGCGAGTAAGTATCCTACCGGCTGCGCCAAGATAATATGGCTTAGCCGGGTATATGACAGATTATTTTTCAATAATAGCTTCAGTACAGTTCCTTACTATTTTTTTTTTCTTCTACATCAGCTGGTAGACGTCCACTACTGAACAAGGCCTCCCCATTGAGTAGGGGGGGGGGGGGGGGGGATTTTCCATAATCACTACGTTTGGCAGAAAGATTGGTGATCGCAATATTGGTGTACTCTGTCCTCGTCCTAGTCGCGAGTAACTGGATGAGATGCGAGAGGTTCCGGGTTCGATTCCCGCTTCGGGATAAATGTTTGTATGATCTGCATATATTTGTTCCGGGTCTGGGTGTTATGGTACCATGGTACTAATAGTTCCTGACGCCCACGACACAGGCGATCATAGTGTGGTATCAAGACTACGTATGTGTCTGTTGGGTGTTATGTTATGATGTTGAATGAAACATAGGCCGTTATATGAAGCTTTAAATACAGATTAAAAAACAAAAAGTTCCCCTAGTGTATAAAATCAATGTTTGTGATGTTTGTCACAAGTGGGGGACAGTGGCACTTATTTTCCCACTGCCCCCCAATGGGGCCGAACAGATGCATAATTTTATATCGGATAGTCGGCTAATTTTTATCACATACCACATGAGCAAAGCGGCTGGCTATAGCTAGTATTTACTTTTTACTTTCCCTAATGTTTGTGAATTACAGTAACTTTGATTTTCCGTACAGGATGAACACATAAAAGTAATAATCTCGCTGCTGGAGAAGCACGGCCGTGACCCTAAAGTGCTGGACGTGCTGTGCTCGCTGTGCGTCGGTAATGGTGTTGCTGTGCGATCGTCGCAGAACAACATTTGTGACTACCTGCTGCCCGGCAAGAACCTGTTACTGCAGACGCAGCTAGTGGATCACGTGTCCAGGTAAAGATATAGCAGGGATGTTACGAATGTCATATTTTTGACATTCGCGAATGTGGAGCGAATGCGAGTGTTTCCGGATGCGAATGTGCGAATGCGAGTGTTCAGTATAGGCATTAAAAAAACACTTAGTTTAGGTTTAATCATCATTTTGATTACTATATCAATAAGAAATGTTACAATAAATTTGTAGAATCAGTAGTAAAATTTCAACAGGCAAATTATTATTCATTTTGTAAAAACGGGAAATTTTCACGTACCGATATGTTGGTGGAAGCACCAACAGGTTTCGACCCTAATCGAGGGTCTTCATCAAAAAGGAAGGTGCGAGGAAGGACGCGGAGGGAGTGTAGTGCGGATCCTATACCCACCCTGATGAAGACCCTCGATTAGGGTCGAATCCTGTTGGTGCTTCCACCAACATATCGGTACGTGAAAATTTCCCGTTTTTACAAAATGAATGATATAATTCACGAAAGTTACTTTAGGCAAATTATTTTTTTACAATATCGATTTGGCCACCTTTTTGCCCATGAAAATATGCAAATTTTGATGATGAATGTGTTGTATCACAAATGTTTTTATTTTCAGTGTCCGTCCAAACATTTTCGTGGGCCGAGTAGAGGGGTCAGCGGTCTATCGCAAGTGGTATTTCGAAGTTACGATGGACCACATCGAAAAGACGACCCATATGATGCCACATCTACGTATTGGATGGGCCAATACTTCTGGGTAAGTTTTCTATGCTGAAAACGAGCAATCATCATCAAAATAACATAACATCCAACAGTCACATACGTAGTCTTGATCCCACTAGGATTCCCTGTGTCGTGGGTATCAGGAACTACGAGTACCCATGGTACCATAACACCCAGACCCGGAACAAATATTTGCAGATAATACAAACGTTTGTCCCGTAGTGGCAATCGAACCCGCAACCTTTTGCACATCAGCCGGCTACACGCCCGCTTTGCCACAGAAAGGTCGTCCGCTTTTTCTTGAGCTGCAGGTAAGGGCTTCTAACTGGCGCTATTTACCCTAGCTTTTTCGATAGAACCTAAATGTTCCAGGTCATGAGATATTTTATTATTTAACAAGCAACGGCTTAGCTCTGATAGGTGTCAGTTTATTTCACAAGTAACCTACTTTGGAAAATAATTTTATCGACATAATTTGATGTAGTCGTGTTTTCTTTCGAGAAGTTTAGAAATAAAAGCTTGAAATGCGTATACCTACTTAAAAATAATATCCACAACTATTCTACAAATTGACTTACGCTGAATCAAAAGACTATGTTTTTTTTAATTCATAATGTTAACTAAATTTTTCCTTATTTGTTTTAAGTATATTTTTGTAGTGTAATAAATATGATAATAAATAATTTATCTTTATCTTTATCTCAAGCACTAGACATGTTCTCGTTTATTTTCAGCTATGTCCCATACCCTGGAGGTGGTGAAAAATGGGGCGGTAACGGGGTCGGTGACGATCTTTATTCGTTCGGTTTCGACGGCGCCTTCCTTTGGTCAGGGGGTCGCAAGACTCCCGTCAACAGAACACATGCGGAGGAGCCCTATATTAGAAAAGGTAAGGCTAAAGGTTCCGCAACGGGCTATAGACAGAGCTATGCTAGGACTTTCACTCCGTGTACTAGAAAATCAGCAGAACTAAGGTCATTGATGTAGCTTTTAAGAAGTAGCAAGTTTGAATGAGCAAGCCATATAGCTCACAGAACCGACAATCGCTGGGGAATAAAGGTTCTCAAGTAGCGACCGCGAATCGGATGACGCAATGTAGGAAGGCCTTTGATATGCTCGCACATCAAATAAAAATACCATAAATAATATACAATAATATAAAGTAAAATGGGCGGTCTTATCGTCAAAAGCGATCAAACTTTAGATAAACAGCATACACTATTGTTTATTGTTGGTTATTGTGTTGTATTGGTTATTACTGTGGATTGCTACAGCAGTAAAAAGTCGGTGGTTTACAAGAAAAACCATTTATCCTACTAATATTATAAACGCGAAAGTTTGTGAGAAGGGATGGATGTTTGTTACTCTTTAACGTAAAAACTACTAAATGGATTTGAGTGAAATTTGGAATGGAGATACTATAAGCCCTGGATTAACATATAGGCTACGTTTCATCATCATCATCATCATAAATTTTCATCATTTTTCACGCGGGTGAAACCGCGGGGCGCAACTAGTGCATAAATATATACTTCTATCTTTAATAATATACTGACCCTAATACAAATACCTCCATACATAAATTATCATAAAATATATACCTATAGCTACTACCGCCGTGATGTGTCCAGCCTTAAAGTATACCCCTACATCTCATGTGGATGTCGTAAAAGACGATTAAGCGATTACACCAGGGGATGGGGAGCAGCATCCAACTGAATACTCGACACCAATATTGCGATTACCAATCCGCCTGCCAAGCGTGGTGATTATGGCAAATCCCCCCATTGTATTCAATGGGGAGGCCTCGTCCAGTAGTGGACGTAAACAGGCTGGTGGTGATGATGATTTATAAATGATTAATAATAACGTAACGAGATAAAACTTAAGTTTTTTACAAGCTTATTTAACTTGCAATGTATGTTTGTCCGGGTGGAATCTTGTAAATTAATTTTAAATCAGTTATCGTTAACCGATTGAGCTGAAATTTTTCATACCAACTTGACAAAGTTAAGATGACAATACAATATTTATGGTGACGGCGAGCTGTTCTGATGGTGGTGACGGAAGGTGGACAACGGAACTCCTCGATGATTAGTAGCCTGGCAGTGTTTGGACTCATTTTGATCAGGTTCCGATAGTGTATTTAACAAAATTCCTTTGCTGAAACAGCAGATAGCTTCCGAGTACATGGCTGCTGTGACGACAGCAGCATTCTAAGGTGAGGCTGAAAAACAGCGTGGCTGAGCCCTCGTCCTTTTCTCATACACTAACTATTTAACTTTATTATAATTGTACTTTTGTAACTAAGATTAGTGTAAGTGAATAAATGCCCTTTTATTTTATTTTAAAAGGTTTTTTTCGAAAAATACATTTTTCAACAATAAACTTATTTCTAGGTGATGTTATCGGCTGCGCCCTCGATCTGACCGTGCCGATTATCAACTTTATGTTCAACGGCGTAAGGGTCACCGGATCCTTCACTAACTTCAACTTGGAGGGCATGTTCTTCCCAGCCATCAGCTGCTCTAGTAAATTGAGGTGAGTGTTATTTAGGACCGTTCAATGACTGAGAGCTGATTCTAAGTATTTGCACACAAATGACACGGACGTCTGGTGTAGTGTAGTGTGGATTTTTGTATGGCGACACCGATGAGCGCCCCTAGCGTACACTCTGTGAACCTCATTTTCTATACAAAAATCCGTGTTACACTAATCATACGTCCGTGTCAATTGCTTGTCAAAACATAGAATCAGCTCTCGGGTGATAAATCTGTGCCGTGTCAGCGCGTGATCATTTTCCGTCAAGCGCCGTGGTCACCACTTCACGATTAGCTCACCACTTGGTCACGTTTTATTCCTACAATTGTGCGACCCACGGTGAAAAGAGGCCGGTTGAGGCTCTGCCTACCCCTTTAGGGAAAAAGGCCTATGTATGTTTGGTTTTTTTATCACACGTTTGTTTAGATCGTATTGGTTTAGGAACTACGATCCAAAAAAAACGAGTTATTTGTTCTCAGTTGCCGTTTTCTCCTGGGTGGTGAACACGGTCGCCTACGCTACGCTGCCCCTGAGGGGTACTCGCCCCTCGTAGAGTCGTTATTGCCCCAACAAGTACTGGCATTAGAGCCTTGCTTCTACTTCGGCAATCTGAACAAGCGAGCTCTAGCTGGCCCTCCGCTAGTACAAGACGACACGGCTTTCGTGCCGACACCTGTTGATACTGTCACGGTAAGTGTCTTCTTCAACAGTTTTAGACGTCCACTACTGAATGAGGCCTCCCCCATAAAATAGTGGGATTTGCCATAACCACCACGCTTGGTGAGATGCTGATCGCAGTATTGTTGTTGAGTTCTCAGGTGGATGCTGCTGCGTCTCCCGTGGTTGTAGTTCTTTAGTCTGCTTTTACGACATCCCCGAGAGGAGACGGAAAGGTCTATTCTTAGGCCGGACATACCACTCTTACCTTCTTATTCATAAACAATTTTTAAACCTTTGGTAGCTATAACTTTTCATTTAAAAAACCGACTTCCGCCATTTTACTCGACAAAATATTTGGATGAAAAAAAAATTATGAAAGAACCATAGTGGTGAAAGGATTATTATACTTTTTGAATGCAAATGCTTGGTTTGTTGCTGAAAATATCAAAATTGCCATATGTATGCCTACAATATTTGAGGAGTTCCCTCAATTCCTCATGGATCCCATCATCAGAACTGGATTTTGGGACCAATCTGGAAGTATATCTATTCAAATAAAAAAAGAATTTTCCAAATCGGTTCATAAACGCCGGAGATATGCGGTAACAAACATATTAAAAAAAAAAATACAACCGAATTGAGAATCTCCTCCTTTTTTGGGAAGTCTGTTAAAAATGATTATTAATAAGGGGGTTATTATCTAAATTATGTTAATTGTAACTACCTAAATGTTACTTTCTACTTTTCTTCCGTTTTATTTTTCGTGTCAAATAAACTTTTTTCATGTCATTTCAAGTGCAGTTTCATTCCCAAAAAACTATTGCGCAGTCAAACGGTGTTCAGTGACCTGTTTGAAGTATTGTGACCCTGAGAAGGCTCTTGTGACTGATAAAAGAACCACAATTTGTATGACACCGATTCATTTCCGATTTCAGATCACATTGTCGACTTACATCGAACAAATAAGAGACAAACTGGCTGAAAATATTCACGAAATGTGGGCGATGAATAAGGTAAGGATATTATATAGGTAACTAACTGCGCCCCACGGTTTCACTCGCGTGAAAAATGATGAAAATTTATGATAATGATCATGATGAAAAGTAGCCTATGTGTTAATCCAGGGTATAAGGTAAATAAATAAATAAATAAAATAAATGCTGGAGACATTGTACACAACATTATCTAGCCCCAAGCTAAGCAGAGCTTGTGTTATGGGTACTAGATAACTGATATTCTTAATACAATACATTACATAGATAGATATTTTTTATTATACATAGAAAAATACCCAGAACACCCTGAACAAATATCTGCAGATTGTACAAATATTTGTTCCGAGGCGGGAATCGGACCAGCAACCTCCTGCGTAGCAGGCGAACCTTCACCCGCCGCGCCACAGTGGTCGTCCAGAGAGGTCATAGGTGGTATCTCCATTCCAAATTTCTCTTAAATCCGTTCAGCCGTTTGACCGTGAAGACGTAACAAACATACTCACAAACTTTAGCATTTATAATATTAGTGTAATTTTGTTAATTACTGAAAGCGTATGATTAGCATAACATTTTGTATTATCCATGCATTTTGTTGCTATTTGATCGAACACTGCGCCAACCACCAATACTTCAAAGAGTTTGGTGAATCACCTTCATGGTGATGTTGACATTGAAAGGGAGCGTAGGGCTCCAGCAGCCCCTGTTGCAGCTCTCAAAATCTAACCTCAGGTTCAGGGATATTCGTAGTTTAACTTATGACATTTATGAGGTTTTTGTTAGTAGTAGAACTTCTTGTGAAAGTGTTTGTCCGGGGAAACTACCACCGTACCTATTTCTGCCGCCAAGCAGTAGTGTTCGCATTGCTGTGTTTCTGCTTGAAGGGTACGGGTGCCGGTGAAATTACAGGCACAGGAGACTTTTCATCTTTATGTCTCAGGGTCGGCAGCGCGCGTGTGCTGCCTCTGGTGTTGCAGGCGTACATAGGCTACGGTAACTGCTTTAAAGCAGGTGGGCCGTATGCTTGTTTGCTTCCCAAGTAGTATAAAAAAAATAAAAAAATATCAAGTAAAACATGTGTGTTAAATCTCCTAGTTTTCGCAACACTTGTTTTCGGTATCTCAAGAAGTGTTGATGAGCTGTGACGAGCAAAAACAAAATAAAATTTGAAATTCGTGCCATTTGCGAGACGATCCTCCTTAAATGAATGTTACCCTGTTACGTTATGTGTCCTCCAGCGGTATTGAAATCTTGACACTATATTTGACGTTATGTTTTAGCTTTGCAATTAATGTTATTTTGGTTTTGCGCGGTTCTCTTGTAGTCAATCGCTTGTATTCCTGTTTTGTAGATAGAAGCTGGCTGGATGTACGGCGACCAACGTGAAGACCTCCACAAGATCCATCCTTGTTTGGTTCCTTTCGAGCGATTACCGGCCGCTGAGAAGAGATACGACATTCAACTTGCTGTGCAGACATTGAAGTAAGATTACTGTAACATACTCGTGGAACGTCAACAAATTCGTCCACGTGGATTGTTTTCCATACAAGCTTCAACACCGGATTACATCCCCTAAATCATCATCATCAGCCGGTTGATGTCCAATGCTGGAGAAGACCTCCCCCATCGAATACAATAAGGGAATTTTCCATAATTACCACTCTTGGTACGCACAGTAGATTAGTGTGGATACTGCAGCCTATTCCCTGTTGTTATGCCTTAGTCGGCTTTAACGACATTTGCGGGAGAATATTGTGAAAGCGGAGAGAACGGAGGTGACTAGTCTTAGTGCCCTAGACCATAAAATAAATGAATCCCTCCAAATTTTCGATCTTTAGGACTTCCAAATGTAGAATAGACTTCTACGAATATACCCCTCTGTTTTCTCACGTGTATGTCATTATAGCCGATTGAGACATTACACTAGGGGATGGACATCCTTATCCACCTGAGTACTTAACACCAATACTACAATCACCAATCCACTTGCCAAGCGTAAACCTGGGAGATTTACCCTAAGTGATTAGGGTAAATCTCCCAATTGCATTCTATGGGGGAGGGCTCATCCAGCAGTGGACGTCTACCGCATGGGCGTAGCCAGGGGGGGTTTTGGGGGTTCAACCCCCCCCCCCCACCCCCCCGTAATCATCAAAATGATGACAAAATCTGATACTTTTTGAAGAAACACCAGTGTGGTGAATGTTTATTTTTTCACATGAATATTAACGTTATTTCGTGTACATTTTTATTGTTTTATTTCCTTGATCCCCCCCCCCCCCGAAACTTAAATCTGGCTACGCCCGTGGTCTACCGTATCTATGATGATGATGTATTTTTAATGTTACTTTTCAGGACTATATTGGCGTTGGGTTACTACATCACTCTAGATAAGCCACCAGCTCGGATTCGCAACGTTCGTCTTTCCAACGAACCATTTATGCAGGTATGTTACATAATGTTACCTGGATGTTGTTATGTCTTATGTTTTTCTACCCCACTCTATGTTACCTATGTTCTCACCTCTATGTTGTTAATCCGGTTTAGTTTGGTCTTTTTTACTACCTTACCCTGTGTTACCTATGTATTTCTTCTATGTTATGTCTATTATTACCTATGTGGTATTATGTCTATGTTTTTTACAATACCCAATGTTACATATTTTCTGACCACTATTTTACCTATATGTCTATGTGAAGTTTCAACGACAGTACATTATAATGGTGACAGCAACTGATCCAATGAACATGGAATGCGGATCAAAATACTCCTAAAAAGATAATTAGTAAACTAACAATCAATTGTCAGTTTACTAATTATCTTATTTTTTGAGTGGTTCGGATTACTTTTTTCATAAAAAATATATTTTTCTTCTGCCGTGGTGTGTCCGGCCTCAAAATAGACCCCTCCTACTCCTCCCGTGGATGTAGTAAAAGCCTTACTAAGGGATTACACCAGCGGAAGGGCAGCAGCGTCCTCCACTGCGATCACCAATCCACCTGTCAAGCGTGGTGATTATGTAATTTCCCCCATAGCATTCTATGGCAGGCCTCGTCCAGCAGTGGATGTACACAGGCTGGATATAATGATGATGTTTCAACTGTAAACTTATTTCTATTCCTCAGTCGAACGGTTACAAGCCGGCACCGCTGGACTTAGGCGCTGTCACCCTGACACCCAAAATGGACGAATTAGTCGACCAACTAGCAGAAAACACGCACAATCTTTGGGCAAGAGAGAGAATCCAGCAGGGTTGGACATATGGACTCAATGAAGTAAGCATTTACACTACACACACACGTACACTTACACTTAAACACACACACACACACACACGCGTACGTACACGTACACTTGGTTCCATTTACACACTGAATTTGGGCAGTCACTACCCTTATCAAACCTAGCGTCCGACCGTGAAATCGCTTAATACTGGTATACTCGGTACTACTAATTATTGTAACCTGTTCGTTTTTGATAACGCGTTAATACACCTGCTTTACTATTCTTCTGCAACCGTTTCATTGACCATTTAGAGGTCCTTCCTCATGAGCACTGACCGCGACCACGCTCGAAGGTCGTGAGACGGGAACTAGCTCGTCTTCGTCACTCCGCAAGCTCTGCCGGGGGAGATGCAGTAACCCGCACACCTTCGCTCGTGTCGATCGCATCGCCGACGCATAGCTGCGTACACAGTGCTAATTGTGTCACTTTCCAAAATACCTGAAAGCTGACGTCCCGGTCAGTACTCTTGGGAACTATTCCCCAGTCCTGGTCTCGGTTAAAATACATACGCCGGTTTATCTCGATCGCTTCACAAATTTTTCGGGGGACGATGAATCTCTCCCTGACCAAAACCGACGTCATGTTGAAACGTATGTGCCTAGTGAACCGAATTCTGGATGCACGTTCTGCGACTGCTGACCTATTCGTGTCCAAGTTCTTCACACATATGAGTTCCGTCAGTCCTACGTTCCGAGTTTCCCCAATATAACTCTTACTACAATCACACGGTATATTGTACACACCAGGTACACTTATCCTTAACTTTATTTAAGTTAAGTGTTATCCGCGGGTGTAATTGATCGCTTACACCCATTCGCATTGCTGTATATGTAACAATAAACTATCTTTTCTATTAGCTATTTAATTTCTTTCAGTTTATTTCACTTACATTCTGCTGTCTTCTGGAAACTTCTTCAGTCAAATTCTTGTTAGACCCAGCCGCTGTGACGCCCACACTTAATATTGCCATTTACTAGGTGTGAGGGTCACAGCATAGTGTGTCCAACGTTTCATCATCAAGAATCTATGCACTATCTATGTAGCAGGATGTCGGTGGATGAAGGCGGTTTAAGGCCATTCGTTGTGGCATTCTTTTGGGGAGGCCTACGTTCAGTAGTGGACTTATACTGATGATAAATATTAATCAGATTTTTTTTTCTTTTTTTTTTTCTTTAGATTTGTTGATTTATGTCAAAATACTTTCCAACCTATTTTCTTTTAATAGGACCCAGATATGCACCGCTCCCCCCACTTAGTGCCCTACCCTAAAGTGGACGAGGCCATCAAGAAAGCTAACCGCGATACCGCCTCAGAAACCGTCAGGACTCTTCTTGTCTATGGATATAACTTGGACCCACCCACCGGAGAGCAGCATGAAGGTAAACTGTACTGTCGGTTCTGTGAAGAGTTGTCTAAATTTTAAACTGCACTTGAATTATAGCGATCTCTTTAATTTTAAGCTTAACGTTAGTGGACCGAGATACATGTAATTTGGTGTTAATCAAATACTTATTGAAAATAATTCAAACGCTGAATGAAAAGACAAAAATGATGCGATAGTAGACCTGATAACTGACCTGTGACGTGATGTGTCTGGCCAAAGAATAAATCCCTCTGCTCCTCCCTTGGTAAAAGCCTTACTAAGGGATTACGCCAGGAGATGGGCAGCAGCATCCACTAAGTACTTAACGCCAAATTGCGATCACCAATCCGCCTGCCAAGCGTGGTGATTATGGCAAATCCACCATTGTATTCTATATTGGCCGTGCTGTAAGTTATTTTTAAGTAGTGTTTTTTTCACAGCGTTATTGTTAGAAGCGTCCAAACAGAAGCAGGCGGACTTCAGAACGTACCGAGCTGAGAAGAACTACGCCGTGAGTTCAGGCAAATGGTACTTCGAGTTTGAGATACTCACAGCAGGTCCGATGAGGGTGAGTGCACATAGTTTTAAATAGTTACTGATGATCAGTGATCGGAGTAGGTAGATTGATTTGAGGTCATTGATCTCAAACGTTTATGTGAATATGGATAAGCCTCCGAGTTTCCGGAATTTTAAAATTAATTATTGTTATTTTTCCGGTATTTCGTAATTAAGATGGGTATAAAGTGAAAAACGTATCAATTCACTCAATTATATGCTGCTAGTGGTGTAGGTAACTGACATTTTGTAATACCTAAAAAATTATTCTGGTGGAGTAAAAGCCTAGCAAAGTATGAATTACTCTGCAAACATGGTATTTTGTCACTTTATCTAAGTTGCTATCTATATGTACATCTGACCAATCAGGGCCAGGAACAACTTCCGGTACCAGTTCCGGAAATATGGCATATCCATGATATGACTCATGTGACGTAAGTACGAAAAATCAATCTACCTACTCCGATCACTGCTGATGATGCAGGAAGCAGTAAATATTTGCTAAATAAATATACACGGTCTTATGTGGTCCCCCCTTGTCGTTTCTAAACAGTTTTACCTAAAAACTTGTAATTTCACGTGTAATTGGACCATGGTAGAAACTCCACTATAGCACCAGTTAAGAAACATCCAGCAAACTTCATCGGTCATAAAAATCCGCATTGAAATCAGAGCACCCGTTCCGAAACTCGTTTTGTGAGGCCACAAACCGAAATACAAGCAAACAAACACACTATGGTCTCAACCTTATACCACTCTTTTCGGATTCGGATTTCTGGCCAGCTACCATTGCTGGCATTGTTTACCGACTCTATAAGGAAGCGGTATTGAAATCCCTCAAAAGATGTAAAGTGATCGTTTTGAGTATTAATTAAGTGTGTTAGTGTATAAGGTATTTATTTCTATGGGTTTCTTGTTTAGGTATAATTTATTGTACATTTGAATAAAAATAGAATTATTTATTGATATAATTAACCCACAGTTACAATTTTGTATGACGACATTGCTTGTGTGTTCAGGTCGGTTGGGCACATGCTGATATGCCTCCCGGTATGATGTTGGGACAAGATGAGAACTCTTGGGCTTTCGATGGATATAATGTAAGTATTCATATGTTTGAACTTAATATTAATAAAATAGATTGATATATCCGAGTCGTGCTATTTTCAGTGATCTCTAATAATAACGACTTTTAAAAACTTAGCTGATAATTATCTAAACGGATTTTATTGCATAGTGTTGCTCGACCCAAAACAATGGGGCTCGCTTCAAACTTTTCAAGTTTTCTTTTTACACTTATGTGTTAGAAAGTAGAATAGTGAGCCCTTATGGTGAGATTTTGCTGTCTGTCTGTCCGTCTGTTTGTCCGTCTGTTTGTCCGTTTTTGGGTCGAGTGTAGTTAGCTCAGTTGGTTGCTATTTTTATAGAACTGAGCTATACATTATTACCTTTTGAATTAACTGGGCTAAGGTATAAATAATGCTACTGTCAACGTGAAATGCAATAAAATCCGTATTTTATTGGATCTACTTTTTACAAAAATAAATAAGAAATCAATGCAATAGTCGATAAAAGCGCATGGTGGAGGGAGCGATACATTCGGCCTTCAGCTGAAAGTTGGAGACATCGTTGGCTGCTTCCTCGACGTGGTGGACCAGACCATCAGTGAGTGCCCACTGGTGGGCAGCGGTGCTGCTCTGATATAATTATTATTTTATCTTTGTACACTAGGAATTGAATAATAATTCAATTTCAGAAGATTATATTATGGCTTTCACCTTAAATAAAACTTTGACATTGACACATGTGACGTTTTTAGGAATAAGATGCTCCTTACGATCCGCTAGCTCATTTGTTTTTATGGCAAATTTGAATGCACCTAAGTTATAGAGTTTGTTTATTGATACAACTTTTTATTTTATTAATTATCAGAGTAGCACCAAGCCGTATAGGATTTGTCGGTGTTGTGGTTAACAATTTTCTGTAAAACTTTTCTCATTGTGATCTATTTCTGTTTTTCCCTTTAAAACCTTTGAATAAAAACATGTATAAAGGATTTTTCTTATGTGAGAATGTTGTATTGTTAATTATCTCCTTGTAAAATCTAGTGAGTAGTTATATGTTAATAGTAGGTTTATACAGTGTAAAAGTGTTGTCTTTGAAAAGGTTATTTTCAGCATAATTAAGGACTTTTAAAGCATTTTCATTATCCAAATTAGAGTTTAATTCTTTGACATTTTGGTCTACATTAGTATTTTCTCATCGTTTTAAGGAGGAAAAAGTATACAGCGGTAGCACAGAATCTTTCGGCAAGCAATGGGCAGTGGGTGACGTTGTCGGAGTGTTTCTCGATTTAATCGATAAAACGATAAGTAAATATCATTCAAAATTGATTATACAGTTTGGCATTTTTTCGAATTTGAAACATAGCTGGCTTGTTTAGACAGTGGCAGAAACATTTTTCATGCTTCTAATAAAAATTGCTTTGGAGAAACGTTGCGTTTTCTCGTTATCTTAATTTCTATGATCATGCATTGTTTTACTAAACAGATGTAACTATAGCTATATCTCACTTGAATCTTGATCGCTGATTGTTTGACAATTAATAAAAACTTTACATGCTACTTCCTTAGTTTGCAATAAAGCTTTCTCTGACAAAGCACAATTTTTGTAACATTATACAGTTTTTAATTTGCTCTAACTAAATGACATGAAATTAAACAGATTCAGACTTAAAATAAGTATCATATAAAAATCTTATGCATGATATAAATAAATGAAAAACAGAAAGATGTTCTTGCCACCACCGAAATTGAAAAATCATGCCCATACGACATGCTTCAAAAACGCTTGTGAAATTCTAAACGACTGAAACACCGCATCGCATCGCTTTTTGCTTGCTACATTTTGATAGGTCGCACTTCACCTTAAAAGATATTTTGGGATATGTCAAGTAATTTTAGATTTGATAACCTAATTTTACTATTAAAGTCTTAGTTTAGTCATAATTGTATGACCATTTACCTAAAACAAGTTATAGATAGTTTTTTACCGCCCTATATTTCGTACCTTTTGGTACAGTTCATTTAATTAACCATCCGAGTCAGCCAGATACCGATTTGAAATTGTTGGCGTACTGATAGCTCAGTTGGTCCTTTAAGTATGAACTATCTGAGCTAACCTTATAATTATTTAGAAATTCCGTTTCAAGTCGGTACGGTTATCTGGGGTTTTAATATCAATATCCTAGGTCTTAGACTTTTCCCGAATGTTGTTTTTCGTAATAAGTTATAAAAGCCTTATTTAGGACTACAATAGTATTGTAAATTCTTGAGCTTGATGTAACTAATATTTTTTATTAACATTGCAATTTCATCTATTTACTATTTAATACAACACGTTGTACTTGTAAATACTAATACTCAATTTGATTCTTTCTTTATGACGAAAGCACAATTGTTTTGTGAAAACTATTAAGTTCTGGGTTTTTATTTTGTAATTTTATTAATCCGTTTATTTTAGTAATAAGTCAAAGCCATAAAGTCTTTCTTTCATATTTTTCAAAAAAAAAGAAATATCTACCATAAATGGTATTGTATGCATTTTTTCGAAGCCAATCTGCTTGAAAAGTAATTTTGGCTGCAAAATATATGACATCAGCAAATGCATCTGATTATTTTCGTCAAGTTACCCATGGATCAAATGACGATATCTTATTTTATACTTTAAGCTAGACTCTTCTCACAACTACTTTTAATCCAGGTTTCTCTCTGAATGGAGAATTGTTGATGGACGCTCTCGGCGGTGAGACGACATTCGCTGATGTTCAAGGGGATAACTTTGTGCCGGCTTGCACTTTGGGAGTGGGACAGAAAGCTAGGTAAATCAAATTCTTAAATACTTATTATATATTACTCCTTAGATATATCCTATACTAGCTGCGCCCCGCGGTTTCACCCGCGTGAACAATGATGAAAATTGATGATGATAATGAAAAGTAGTATGTGTTCACCGCTACTTCTTGGTTATGTCTATATTCCTGCGATTGTTGAACCCACACAAGGGCTCTGCCTACCCCTTCGGAGAAAAATGCGTTTGTTTATTTATGTATGTATGTATGTTCTTTACATGAGAGTCCCACATTCGCACACAATAGATTGCCCTGATGCAGCTTTTGTGCGAAATGTGTGAATGTGATCTACCACTTTATTCACTTTTAATCAAATTGTGTATTTTGTTTGTATCTAGTATTTGCTCGCGGCTTCGCAAGCGTAGAACCGCTTTTTTAATTTATAGCCTATGTTACTCTGATGTATAGCTCCAATACTCTTAAAGTTCAAAATCTGTTCAGTAGTTTTTGCGTGGAAGAGTAACGAACAACCATCCATGCATCCTCAACTTTTACATTTATAATATTAGTAGGATTTGTAGGATAGGATTCTTATGTCCAATCTCATGATTTTATGTTAATTCGCTCTTATTTAAGGTTGACATACGGTCAAGACGTGAACACCTTAAAATACTTCACTACCTGCGGTCTGCAAGAAGGCTACGAGCCGTTCTGTGTGTAAGTATTAGTTTTTATAAGTTTAAATTGACGAAAATGATTACTGGGCTTATTAGAGCTAGCAAATAGACTAATAAACATACATTCTAGAGTGTGCTTAGTTAGTCCCGAATACCTACATTATCATTTAATGCTTCAAATTGAGTAAAAATATTTATTCAATTCAACTAAAATATTTAGTCAAAAGTTTGGCTCATGGTGGCCTATGCCCTTCAGTAGTAATAGCTCAGTTGGTCCCAACCCAAATAACAATATTATTATTAATTTATATTCAAACAAAAGTTAGCTCAGTTGGTCCTAACCTAAATAACTACACTAATATTAATTTAAATTCAAACAAAAGTTAGCACAGTTGAACTAAAAAGCCAGATTCGTCAGAGTGAACGCATACTTTAATCCAAAGATAGCTCAATTAACCCAACAAGCAACCAATCCGTAGCGTTCAAACATTCAGAATTATTATTTCAGCAACATGAACCGTGACGTGACCCATTGGTACACGAAGGATCAACCTATCTTCGAGAACACCGATGAAATGCCTGACACCAGGATTGACGTCACAAGGATACCGGCTGGGTCAGGTAAGCATGCATAAATTTTAACACTGCTAGGTAACCTTCTGATGCACGCATAATGGACCATCCATAGAGTTTGAATGTGGAAAAGGGAGTTCTTTAACCTTCTGATTATGTTATGTCTCTACTAGAGAAGAACGCTACCTATAGATGTCATATGTAGGTACATCTAGAGTAGCCTTCTAAAGTCCAGTATCTACCCGTGGCTTCTCTTTCATTTGACCGGGATAAAAAGTAAGCTTTGTGTTAATCCAGGTCTTATGTTATTATGGTAATCTATCGCTGTGTCAAATTACATCGAAATCGTTACGGTCGTGTTTAATTAAACTATTGAATTTAGACATTAGTACTGCGGCCGGCAAATCGGGCGTTGATGGACTCGCGGTCCATGCGTAATGCGGCCAAGGCTTGTTTAGTATTTTTCTCAAACAATGCGTGGTTTTTCAGATAATTTAACACTTTTTCACTGAGTTTGCATTGTAATGTTATGAAGCTGTTTCCAGATTTTTATGGTGAAATTGCCATTGTTTTTGAAATTTATAATATGACAGACATTGACTTTCATACATATATCTCGAAGAAGGTTCTCTAAAAAATGTTTGGATATTCAAACATTATTGAGAAATGTATATTTGTGTGGTTCAAACCCTGACAAATTTTAACGCAGTTTTCGTTGTGAGATTCTGTTGAAATTTTGCATACCTGCCAAATTTCGATTACAACACAATATTATGGTGACAAAGAGCTGATATGATGGTGGAAAATAGTAGCCTGGTCGTCTTCGGACTAATTTACAGCTAGTGGTTTTGATTACAAATATTATGAAAGATTGATTCAAAAAATAAATTATTTCTTTGCAATGGTTTCAGATACGCCTCCTTGCTTGAAAATTTCCCACAACACCTTTGAAACTATGGAGAAAGCTAACTGGGAGTTCCTTCGGTTATCTCTTCCTGTTATTTGCTACTCAGAGTTTATTGAGTAAGTTCTTATCGCCTTAAAATTAGCAAGTTGAAGTGGCAATGGGCAGGCCATATAGCTCGCAGAGCCAATAATCGTTGGGGAATAAAGGAAGTCTAGTGGTGACCACGAACCGGAAGACACTGTGTAGGAAGGCCCCCTTTTGATGGACCGACGACATTTTAAAGGTAGCAGAAAGTCTGTAGATGGAGGCGGCACAAAACTGTTGGCATTCTATGTCCAGCTGTGTTAACTTCTACAGGCAGATATTGATGATGGTTCTTATCATTTTAAAGTCAGCCTGTATTGTTCTCTTTATTGGATTCGGGCCTATTCTCGACTACCAAGATTGAATAGGCTGTAAGCCACCACATGGGCCTTCCTCATCCTGGTTCGCCCAATTGCTCCAACTAGCCAATAATTAACTTGATCTTATATTTGAATACTGTTGAGTACCTAAGATACAGAGATATTATAAGTGTATTCCAGACCTAGGACTACAATTAAGTTAGTTACTAGCTAGTAAAGTTAGTCAAAGCGTACTTAATGCGAGATCAATAATTGGATGGGTTACCGCCACAATGGCGTTAGTCAGTTTTTTTGTATGAAAAGTTATATTTACCTCTTTCCTGTACAGCGAACGTGAAAAGGCCCGCCGCTGGGTGGAGATCAAGCAACGCCAACAGATGCTCATGAAGGAGGCCACGGAGGCCCAGATGCCGGCGCACATCGACCAGATCATGAGGAGTGGGTTCACTATGAATGATATTAAAGGTAGCCCATCTGTGTATACCATCTCATTGGTCCCTACCCTAGCATGCTAGGAGAGAAAACAGTACTCGCCAATTAATTATGTTTGCGGTTGACAAATTTGTCGCAAGTTATCCCCGCGCACGTCTGCGAATACCCCTTACCCACGTCCGAAAAGTTCCTCCAGCACAAGTCTGTAAGTACCCCCGCGCACGTCTACTAGTACCCCTAAGCTCGTTCGCAAACACAGTCCGCGCACGTCCGCAAGTAGCCCCATCTCAAATCTGCAAGTACCCACAACTCACAATCGCGAATACTTCCAAACACGTTTTTTCCCCTTGGACACTTCGCGACGCCTTGAAGACCATTATTAGTACGTAACCCCTGCATAGATAGTTGGCGAGTATTGTAAACATATTAATGTAGATTTGATACTGATTTTTTTGCTCTGTGCACAGAATATAAGCTGATTAAGATATACTATACATACCTAGATTTTAGCTCCGTATGTATTACTGTTACACCCTTGTTTGTTATCCAAGAAATGTACAATTAGTTCACCTTTTTGCACATAGTTTTGATAATTACCGCACTTAGGCCCAAGTTCACCAACACACATGCGTTACTGTAACAATAGGTCATAATGACAGATAGTGCCATTGAATGCAATGGAAGGATTTGCTATAATCACCACGCCTGGCGTCAGGTGGATTGGTGATCGCAGTATTGGTGTTTAGTTCTCAGGAGAAAGCTGCTGCCCATCCCCTGGTGTAATCTCTTAGTCGGTTTTTACGAAATTTACAGGACTCCTCCTGTACTGAGGGGTCTGTATGTTCAAAAAGTTTGGTCAGGCTAAATAGCCATTAAAGGCCTGTTTATAGTGTTGGTGAACTTTAGCCTTAGCTTCACACCCGTTTTGTTCCCACTTTAAACTTAATTTTGCCCCATTTTTAGTCTTCTGTATCCCAGACCTTGTTGCCCACCTTGTTGTTTAATTTATGCTTAAGTTTTCACCCTTTTTTGTTACCCATCTCCTAAGGCCTGCACTATGATGAAAACCAAGAAGAAATGCCATCGAGTTCGAAGATGAAACGCCTGCCTTCCCGGCCCCCTAGAAAAACGTCCATCCCTCGAGGTGGTCAGAACTATAATTTGCAACCAGGTTAACGTGCTTTGTTTATAGCGGTGTTGTGTTTTGCTTATAACTGTGCTGTTTAACGAACAATCGGATTCTTGAGTGGAGACCGCGTCAGGCAAACGTAGTGCGGGGCGCCTCCGGCTTAGTGAAACGAAAAGCGGTGGACAGAATTTGGGTTATAAGTCATGTGGGCTAGTAATTATATTGATGTACTATTATTATCCTGGAGCCTAGGCTTTTCTTGAATTCCAGAGATTTTCCACGTTGGAATATTATGTGAGGACATGAAGCGAACACTATACTAAAGTACACTCTTTAGTTTGTGCGTTCAGATAAACAACTCATTTATTTCTTTGGCACAATACGATACGCGAAGAAAACTGTAAATGTCATATTGCATTTTGATTTGAAAAATAAAACGGTAATAACGAATTATTGATACATTAATTTTGAAGTGTTAATGAGACTAGCATAACAATACATAATATCACGCTCATTGTGTTATAAGAAAACACAAAATCACACCGATTTTCTTGGCTTAACAATCTTAACTACTGTCAAATTTAAACCGGTTTAACTTACTCTGGTTTTTCATGAGTGATGCGTTTATGAACCGATTTGGAAAATTCTTTTTTTATTTGAATAGATATACTTCCAGATTGGTCCCATTTTTTTCAGAATCCAGTTCTGATGATGGGATCCATGAGGAATTGAGGGAACTCCTCAAATATTGTAGGCATACATATGGCGATTTTGATATTTTCAGCAAGACACCAAGCATTTGCATTCAGAAAGTATCATAATCCTTTCACCACTATGGTTCTTTCATATTTTTTTTTTCATGCAATATTATTTAGTCGAATACTATGGCGGAAGTCGGTTTTTTAAATGAAAAGTTATTATAGTTATAGGTAAAGTAAATAATCTTAGCCACGTGATTAGTCATGAGTGTTATTGTAGTTGCGTGGCGTTGAAGGCACTAACACTCAAACATGCGTGAGTTAAAGCGGTTTTAAATTTAATTACAAATACCACTTAACTTAATAATAATAAAGTATTTTGATTAACCTACAGCCCTCAAAATCAAGCCTTTTGTCATAAGCCCCTAAGTGACAAATTCCCTACAGGTCAAACCAACGGCATGCACCGCTCTACCAGCGAAGCGGAGATGGCAAAGTATGAACTTGGCGCTCAGAGTCTGATGCCTGATGACAAGAAGGATAAACGAGGACGGTCACCTTTCAAGTAAGGTTTAAATTGATATGCATAAAATTGATGACTTGGTACTTGATTGGCAATTTCGTTATAGTTTAAAATAAACGATAGATAGTTGCTGGTGACAAAAATAACTCCGATAAAGAACTTAGTTTATGAACTTATATTTTTATCGCCAGCGTCGTCTCGAACTATAGTGAAATTGGCAGCCCACCGCTGATTCAAGGCGAAGTACGGATTCAAATTCCGCTGGTAGACTATTTTGGGTTGCATTTATAGACACACGCCTTATTCCCCGAAGGGGTAGACAGAGCTTCATTGCACAGTCGTGGGAATATAGACGTCACCAGTGGTGGGCTCATTACCTACTGCCATTGCTTTACCCATGACTAACTCGCTCGAGTAACCCATTCGTTCAGTCACACATTCCTAGATAAGCCAGCAGCCAGGAAATATCTTACACCAACTAAAATTGACCAACAAGTGCATGGGTTGTATCCAAATTTAATGTATCCATAAAAGTGGCTACACTAACGTACGTATAATTAACTTCAAACACTAATAAGATTTAAATCCACATAGGTTCTTCCGAAGCAAACGCGGTGAGAGTGGAGACCGTGGCAAGTCCCGTAAATCCAAGACTCCAGATCCGTTCAGCGACCCTGAAGTGTCGCCCGAAAGAGGAGCGACAAGACGACCGAATCCACAGATCAAGGTTTCACAGGTATACTTTATTCTAATGATTTTAGAGTAGAATTTCCACTCACAAAAATGTTTTATTCGAGCTACATGTTTTATATCTAAGAAAGATCACTTACCATCATTTTTGAGTGAGTTTTCATCGACACACTATACTTCACTGAACCATCATTGATTGGTTTTTTGTTTATTGTTTTCAACTCCGTGGTCTGTTTTGTGGTTTTTATTTTATAATTCATTAATTTAATTTCCTCGTTACGCATTACATACGGATTTTCATTCCTAATTGATACAAAATAAAGTTAATCGGTTTTTTTTCATATTTATTATGCTAAAAATTTTGTCACTACAGACATCAACACTCATATTATTTTGTTCAAAATTTTATTTGACCTGTATGGTCGATAACTTGCAAGCCAATTTTGTATGGCAAATTAAGTAAAAATTTTGCATAGTTACTTGTCATGTTCCGATGACAATACAATATTATGACAGGAGAAGAAAGGTGGATAACCGAACTCCTCGATGGATGTTGTTAAGGCTCATTTAGATCAGCTCACAGTTCTGATTAAGTACTAATTTCAGCATCAGACGGAAAAATATTTTCAACAAAAAACGTATTATTTATTACTTTGTTTCCTTCAAAGGCGAATCAAAAGTATAACGCCATGCAACAGCCTGCTAGTAGGCCCAACATGAACGGAAGCCAGACGGACAATGTAAGTCCATAGATCACAGTAAAATAAACATACTGTGCAGCGTGCATGGACTAAAGTTTTGCAGACTAATATAGCAGTGTTTTGTACTAATAATAAAACTTAGCCAGGGTGAAAGCCGGGTTTAGGTTTATTTTTTCTTATATTTTTTTTATTAATAAGACCAGCTGATTTCTGGTATGAAAAGCGCCTTTATTCTCTAGTACAAGGTTATCTTGATTGGTTGATTCATGATACAAATCAACATAGTTACATACGTTGCATTCACTATTTGACTTACTTGATTGATTCAGTTGTGAATGGAACGTATCTAATTATGTCACAACAGAAAATTTACTTGCACCTACTTGACCTACTGCGGATAACTATATTAAAGTTCTTTTGTCTAACCGCTACGTTGGTCAATGGGATGTGACGTATTTGTGTATCCAGGCAACGACGATGTCACACGGGTTGCCTATCTTACGACCAAGGGAGAGATCATACATAGTTTCCCTTTCCAAACTTTTCTTACTGCTTGTTGAATCATCTACTTCCAAACCTCAACTGGGTTAATGACTTAATGCTGGTTGACCAAGAAAGAACCAGTGAACGAGCGAAAAAACAGCTCTCTAGGACTATGAGTTACGTTTACTTACGTTTACAGATGTGTCTTATTTTAAATTATTCTTACGGCTGCACTCAACTCAAATGAAGTAATCTGAGTACAGTGGATTGCTGGCCTCTAACAGATGAATTGTTTAAATTGTTCCTTAAAAAACCACCAAAGAACCGTTACTTAGGATTTTTTTTATATTATAACCATTTCATACTTCATAATTTTTTTTTATTATGGCCTCTGAGTAAGAACTCAATTTTGCCAAAGTCAAGTGGGTAGAGTAGTAATAATAAGTCAAATACATCCTGATTACAATTCATTAAGTTTGTGTTATATCTCTGAGTATGGACGTTACTCATTTCGAAGATTTCCCAGCAGATGCAGACACCGACTCAAGACCGCAAACAGATGACGACCACCACACTGGCTGCGTCCGCTACAGAAACAGTTGGAAACGAGATCTTCGACGGAGAATGTCTGAAACTTATCAATGAATACTTCTATGGTGTTAGGTAAGTTTTTTGTATACAATTGATAGAGCAAAATTTTTGTGGACTGGTTTGGTGGATCGTTCATTCTTAGTAGAGCATTTATGTCTGAGTGTAAGTAACTCTCTCTGTAGAGTTCTCTCATATTTCAGCTCTACGTGTACCAAAGTAACACAAAGTTTTAGAATAAGTACATTAAATAAAAAGTAGCTTCAAAATGATCAGTAAGTATACTGGAAACTCAAATTGAAATGCTTACTGATAGTTTCCGATAAAACGATTTATAAATTACTAGCATTCGCCTACGGTTTCGCTCGTATGGTACCAGGATGAAAATAAACCGATCTAGATAAATAGATCTGGTTCCCAGGTCATAATCTATCACTCTTCCAAACTTCATAAAAATCGGTGTAACAGTTAATGGCATGATTGAAAATTTTTGAAGGATTGTCAGACTATTTCTAAGCTGACATTAATTTGGTTTCAGGATATTTCCCGGTCAAGACCCGACCCACGTGTACATCGGCTGGGTGACCACGCAATACCACCTGCACTCCAAAGACTTCAATCAGAACAAGGTCATGCAGTCATCTGTCATCATCACTGATGAATACGATCGAGTTGTTGAAAGGTGAGATATTCATAAAGATATTTATTAGAAACCGGCGATACTACTTAATGGGCAAACCGCTCAAGTGGGAGTCGGACTCGCGTAGAGAGGGTTCCGTACAAGCCTACCCTAGTAGACCACTAGATCAATTAACTTATTTGTTAATCAATATTTTTTACTAAATGTTTGGCTCAGTAGGTTTGCTCCCTTCCCCCCAAACTAATGAAATGGTATATTTTCATTTTTGCGTATTTTCTTGAATATTATCTTCTAAACCAAGCATTTTAAAAATGTCAACATATTCAAAACACACATCATGTGGACGACATTATCCGAGAATATGGGCCAGGTTACCATGAGCTTTTATAGCCATTCATTCATAATTCAAAAAATATACAGTAAAAAATATCGGTTCGTCGTTGACATTTCCTATCTGTAAATTACTTTAATCGCAGAAGTCTATAGACCTTCTCCGATTGTGCCTTTAAATATAATTGCGGATTTCACAGAACCGATATTTTGTACTGAGTGGTATTTGAACTGAATAGCTATAAGAGCTCATGGTGACCCAGCTGGACTATGTATGTAACTGTTATGTTATGTTTTAGTGTGAATCGTCAGTCCTGTTACATGGTGCGCGCTGATGAGTTGTACAACGAGGTGATGGCGGAAGCCACTGCCAAGGGGGCGTCTCAAGGGATGTTCATCGGCTGTTCTGTGGACACGTCTACTGGCACTGTAGCCTTCACTTGTGAGGGGAAAGAGACAAGCAGGCAGTTCAAGGTAATCACATTTTTTGTGCAACTTCTACAGGCTTATGGTGATGATGATGATGAGGAGTAGATTTTTCATCATCATCATCATCATCACCAGTATGTTTACTTCCACTGCTGGACGAGGCCTCCTCCATTAAATACAATGGGGCGATTTGCCATAATCACCGCGCTTGGCAGGCGGATTGGTGATCGCAGTAGGTGATAAGTACTCAGCTGGATGCTGCTGCCCATCCCCTGGTAATCCCTTAGTAAGGATGTTACTACATCCACGGGAGGAGAAGGAGAGGCCTATTCTTAGACCGGACATACCACGGCCATGGTAAAAGTCTCATGTGCCTGTAATTTCACCGGCACCCGTACCCTTCAAACCGAAACACTGTAATGCGAGCACTACTGCTTGGCAGAAGAAATAGGTACGGTGGTATTACTTCCCCGGACGAACTCTTTCACAAGAAGTTCTACTACTAACAAAAAACTACCAACTAGTTGATGTAAATAAACACCAACTTACTTCACCAGATGGAGCCCGAAACCAAACTTTTCCCAGCCATCTTCGTGGAGGCGACATCCAAGGAAATCCTTCAGATAGAGCTGGGACGGTCACCTATCAGCTTACCGCTCAGCGCGGCGGTCCTGCCCACCAGCGACAAGCACGTGATCCCACAGTTCCCGCCTAGGCTTAAAGTGCAGTGTCTCAAACCCCACCAGTGGGCCAGGGTGAGTCCCATATTCTCATGCAAACTTAAAAGGGCAATATACTACAATTTAGGCTCCCTCTTGTTAAAGAGGGAGCTTAAATTGTAATTGTAATTGTAGATGGCGCGCTATAGGCTATAATTTATAATAATTTACAATAGTGGTTCCTCGCGGGTGGAGCTGCGAGCAAATGCTAGTAATTATTGCTTCATAGCAGCTTTTGTTTTCTTTTCACAAATGTTTATTATGTTTATGTACTTTGACATGTTAAAACTTTATGTTAATGGGTATACAAGAGCGTTATCTCCAACAAGCAATTATCTGATTAAATGGAGATTCCAAACCCTGAATGTAAAAATGAATATTGAAAAGTTTTTTAGTTATTTTAATACATATAGAAGATCAGAGATTCGAATGATTCTTCTCTACCGCTCTCTTCTAAACACAAACACGTACGCCTCTAATTCATAATCAATTTTTAAACCTTTGGTAGCTAAAATAGCTTATGTCTTATTTTGGAAACATCAGCAGGAGAATAGTAAAGTACGTGTTGTAGAGTCGTAATTTTTCTAAAATGATACCAAGCCACGATAATTTCAATTCTATTAGCTTATGTCTTGTTTTGGCTTATATAATTTTACATCAGAGAGAACAAAACAAAAGCTATTTTAACAAAAAAATATGGTTATGAATAAGGGGGTTACTCATTGTCTGTATTGCTATATTTATTTTTAGGTGCCAAACCAATCCCTTCAAGTTCACGCACTCAAGCTCTCCGATATCCGTGGCTGGTCCATGCTGTGTGAAGATGCTGTATCCATGCTGGCTTTGCACATACCAGGTGAATAAATCCTTATAAAATTGTATAACTGCGATCTCTCGAAGCGTAGACCAATTCTTTTGGCAGGCAATTCTCGTAACTATTTGACATATAATCTCATTTCGGTCATCAACCTTTCTGTCGCTCAGGCAGGCGTTGGTTAGAGCGAGAAAGATAACGTATGCATGCGAAGATTAAGTAACGGAGAATCATGAATCAACATTTTGTTTTCAGAGGAGGATCGCTGTATTGATATTCTGGAGTTGATAGAAATGGACAAACTTCTAAGTTTCCATTCTCACACTCTTACATTATACGCTGCGTTGTGCTACCAGAGTAATTACAGGTAAACTACTTAATAATAGTAATAATACTACTAGTAATATACCTACTCTTAATACTATATGTAGTAGCCGTAGTGATAGATTACTATATTTAGCATAATGGCTTTAACAGGTCTTGTACAACCTGCGTAATGCTGAGTTGGGGCCTTTTTAACTGACTTTCCAAAAAAGGAGGAGGTTCTCAATTCGGTTGTATTTTTTTTTAATGTTTGTTATCTCATGTCTCCGGCGTTTATGAACCGATTTGGAAAATTCTTTTTTTATTTGAATAGATATACTTCCAGATTGGTCCCATTTTGTCCAAAATCCAGTTCTGATGATGGAATTCATGAGGAATTGAGGGAACTCCTCAAATATTGTAGTCGTACGTATGGCGATTTTGATATTTTTAGCAACAAACCAAGCATTTGCATTCAAAAAGTATCATAACCCTTTCACCTCTATGGTTCTTTCATCATTTTTTTTTTCATCCAAATATTTAGTCGAATACAATGGCGGAAGTCGATTTTTAACCGACTTCCCAAAAAAGGAGGAGGTTCTCAATTCGGTTTTTTTTTTTTTTTTTTTTTTTTTTTAAATGTTTGTTACCGCATATCTCCGGCGTTTATGACCCGATTTGGAAAATTCTTTTTTTATTTGTATAGATATACTTCCAGATTGGTCCCATTTTTTTCAAAATCCAGTTCTGATGATGGGATCCATGAGGAATTGAGGGAACTCCTCAAATATTGTAGGCATACATATGGCGATTTTGATATTTTCAGCAACAAACCAAGCATTTGCATTCAAAAAGTATAATAATCCTTTCACCACTATGGTTCTTTCATCATTTTTTTTCATCCAAATATTTTGTCAAATACTATGGCGGAAGTCGGTTTTTTAAATGAAAAGTTATTTTCGTTTCGTATTATTGCAACAACATTTTTTAAAATATTGTATCCTATTTTAATTGCATAAGTCTCTTTTTTTAAATGTTGCTAATAAATCTATTCTTAATCTATTATATTGGTGTCTCCTGCCTAAGAATATACCTGATTAAACCCCTCCATCTCCTCCCGTGGGTGTCGTAAAAGCCGACTAAAGAATTACACCAGGGGATTGGCAGCAGCATCCACCTGAGTAACACGAATACTGTGATCACCAACTCGCCTGCCGAGCGTTGTGATTATGACAATTCCTCCATTGTATATTATGGGGACGGCCTTTTACATCAATCCGCTCCGTACCAGAAGGGCTATCAAGAAAAATGACGTAGTTTGCAGAACGTCAACATATTAAAACGTCTATATGGTGGCAATGTCTTGAGTGGCAAAATGACTTACTAGTAAAACGTCCAAAATGTAAAATTGACACGATTTTAAAGTACAGGTATCAACCAACGTCTGAAGGATGCTGGTAATATCACGGCATGAAAGTTAGCCCTAACGATTTTACAAGTCGCACATAAACTGACCTTGCAACCAAGTTTTAGCTGAGGTTTTAATTCTGGTAGAGAGACAGCCTTTTGTATACATACGTAATAACTATTTGCGTCACAGACTAAAAAGCAGACCTCAATCATAGTGTTAGCAACTTAATGCTCACGAAACTTTCCGTTTTTTTGTTCATAAATTACAGTGTATGTATCTGTTACAGGGCTGCCCACGCGTTATGTCAGCATGTAGATCAAAAACAACTTCTTTATGCCATACAATCCCAGTACATGTCTGGTCCATTGCGTCAGGGATTCTACGACCTATTGATTGCTTTGCATTTGGAGTCTCATGCAACTACCATGTAAGTATTCAATAGGATCTGGAATGCTGCTTATTTCTGCTGCGAAGCAGTAATGTGTACATTGCTGATCTCCAATTTGAAGGGTGTGTGTGTCGGTGATGTTACAAGCACAGGGGACTGTCATCTTTATGTCTCAGATTGACGGGGGAAGTACTATGCTGCGTAGAGCGCTTCCTAGGTGGACGTGGCCTACGAGATATTGCAGTTGTAATGAGACGTTTAACATAAAGTTGTCAGTCTCGTGTGCCTGTAATTTCACCGGCATCCATAACCTTTTAAACTGGAACACAGCAATTCTCACATTATTGCTTGTCGGCAGAATTGTGATGTGGTGGTAGTACTTCCCCGGCTAAACTCTTTCAATAGTAGCTCTATTTATAACTACAGGAACGCCCTTGACTTCGTCCGCGTTTTTGGAGTTTTTCATACAAACTTCAACATCCCCCTTTACCACTTTACCGGGTAAATTTTCTGGGGTTTTACAAGGGTAGGGTGTCGTTGAAATTACAGGCACATGGGACTTTTCATCAATATGTCTCAGGATGACGGGTGCAGTGCAATGCCAAGTAGGGCGCGTTTGTAATTGGCTGAGGTTACCGCTTAACATCAGATGGACAAGCCAGTTCCATCAGTTATTCACATCCTACTAATATTATAAACGCGAAAGTTTGTGAGTATGGATGGATGTTTGTTACTCTTTCACGTAAAAACTACTGAATGGATTTGAGTGAAATTTGGAATGGAGATACTTTACGTCCTGGATTAACACATAGGCAACTTTTCATCATCATCATCATCATCAAACGCGAAAGTTTGTGAGTATGGATGGATGTTTGTTACTCTTTCACGTAAAAACTACTGA
Source organism: Epirrita christyi (assembly GCA_951392215.1). Classification (NCBI taxonomy): domain Eukaryota; kingdom Metazoa; phylum Arthropoda; class Insecta; order Lepidoptera; family Geometridae; genus Epirrita; species Epirrita christyi. Next base: position 4,703,595 of record OX595857.1, on the reverse strand, counting down.
ATGGATTTGAGTGAAATTTGGAATGGAGATACTTTACGCCCTGGATTAACACATAGGCTACTTTTCATCATCATCATCATCATCATCATCAATTTTCATCATTATTCACGCGGGTGAAACCGCGGGGCGCAACTAGTAAATAATAAAAAACAAGATATTAGTTTATTCCTTGCACGCCAAAAAAATCAATGTATTCTCCAAATTTTAGGTTTCTAAGACTTATAGTAAAGACGTTGAGAGTCAATCAGTCACACACTGTTTTTATGTATATTAATGATTGTTGAACAGGGAAGTGTGCAAGAACGAATTCGTGATTCCACTCGGACCGGAACTCAAGTCGCTGTATGAGGAACCGGAAATGGGGCACAGTCTGCGCTCCTTGCAGACTGAGAGTGTGAGACCGCATTTGAAAATGACCGATATTACGTAAGTGCCTACTATTTACATTAGCTTTCCCCTCTAGGGGGGAAAAGTGGAATACGCCTATTTTTACCCGCGACAGAAAGAGCCGGTATATGTATTTGGGGTAGAGATGGTTTGTATGTTTGTTTTTCTGTTACCATTTATCTCCAAAACGGCTTTACCGAATGCAATGCGGTTTTTTGCAATCGTTTTGTATGATTTTACAAAAATTACTTTCGTGAATCATTCCTTTTGTAAAACGGGATCGTTTAGTAGCCGGCTGAGATGCGAGAGGTTGCGGGTTCGATTCCCGCTGCTGGACAAACGTTTGTATGATCTGCAAACATTTATTCCGGGTCTGGGTGTTATAATACCTAAGGTACTCTTAGTTCCTAATACCCACGACACAGGGAATCCTAGTGTGGGATCAGGACTACGTATGTGACTGTTGGGGTGTTATGTTATGTCTTTTCGGTCAGTCTAAACCTTGCCAGTGGGCCTACTCTTGAAAACAGTTGCAATCGCTATCCAGTTTCAACGCTTGTTTGGCACTCTTGAACCAAATCCAGTTTGAAATCGAGATAGAGCACGCGATTGTCTTTGCGTGAAGAACAACAGAGACAGAAAGTCGATTTCACTTCAATAAAATTCCACTCCAAATTATGCGCTAGTATTGAATTCAAATGACCAAGGAATCTAGTACTCTCTGACGACAAATGACACTAAATCCTGAATTAGGATCGGGTAGAGCGTCAAAAGTTGCCTTGCCGGTTTTGAACAAACGCCCGCTCATTGATACTGTGTTTGTTACAGAGAGAGTATCACAGAGATCAGTAATCTGTACTCGCCTTACTTCCCACTCGAAGTGGTGCGGGAGTTTGTGATGCAAGCCCTGGCTGATGCCGTGACCACCAACCAAGTCCACAACAGAGATCCAGTTGGAGGAACCAATGAAAACCTTTTCTTGTAAGTACAAAGATACCCTAGCTACTACAGGGCTTTTAAAGGAGTCATTCCTATAAGAAATCTTGTCAAAGGAGACATTAAGTTTTGAGTTGTTTGTTTTTAACGAGTCATTATATTCGGAAAAAAACTATTTCCTGGGCAACAGCTCACGCTCTGGGAGTTAGGGCTACATTTTATGTAAATCATCTCAATAAGGTATATAAAAAAAAAACTATTTCGTTTTCACTGTATATACTCTGATTTTTAATCTCAGACATTTTTTGTGAACAAAGACATGTCAATATATGCCACTGTGTGTATATGTGTCATGTATATGTATCATATGTGTATATATATATATGCTACCAGTATTTTAAAATATGTACTACTAAAACATAATAATTTTTCATATAACTTCAAAAACTCAATTTACGTCAATTCTGATTTTATATTCTATTTTTTTAGCAAGCAAAAAATCCTAACTATTTTTTTGGGCAAATCTAGTAAATCTACTACATGAACGTATAGTTCTTGCTCTGGTATACCTTTGTTTACAAAAAATGTCTAAGATTAAAAATCAGAGTAAAGTGTGGAAGGTAATTTTGATCATAAATTTATTTCAGGCCGCTTATCAAACTGGTAGATCGTCTACTCCTGGTCGGTATGATGCGAGATGAAGATGTAGAAAAGCTACTCATCATGATCAACCCGGAGACCTGGGATCCTACTTTTGATAAAGGTAAGTAACGGTTAAGTTAAGTAGTATTGAGATTAACAGAGTAAAATTGTCTAATGCGTTACTAAGTAGAACTAAGAAAAAAAGTCTTACCGTCTTTAAGTGGGATATTCGTGCGTAATAGGCTCAGTTAACGAGTTTGTATTGGTTGCAACACTATTTCGTCATTGTAGCTCGTATATTGAATAGACGTACATATATATAGTAACAATTCTGCCCCTCTTCACCGAAAACTCAGAAAGAATTAATTTTGAGAGGGGCGGAATTGCTGCTATATTTTTGTTCGTCTATTCGATATTGTAGAATAGATTTCCTCAAGGTCAGTGGCCCATATTAGCCCAGTAATACACAATTGCTGTGTTCAGTGATAACCTCAACACTCACGACGAACATCATCTCCACAGTTGGTAAAGACGAGCACCGAAAAGGCCTACTCCACATGAAGATGGCGGAAGGTGCCAAGTTACAGATGTGCTATCTGCTACAACATTTGAACGACATTCAACTTAGGCATAGAGTTGAGGCTATTATAGCTTTTGCTCATGACTTCGTCGGGGATCTTCAGGGCGATCAGTTGAGGTGAGTTTGTATTATGTCTTCTTCTAGACGTAAGTCTTCCCATGCCACGACGAGCGGTCTTAAGCCGCCTTCATCCACCGTCTTTCCGTGATCGATTATCTGCAATACATTGCGTCCGGTGCGTGGTCGCTACTTGAGAACCTTTATGCCCCAGTTGTTGTTGGTTCTGCGTACTGTATGGAGTTTTGGGTTAAATTACACACAGGTTTCTTTACGATGTTTTCTTTCTGTTCTACGTTCAAGCAGGGTATGATGATACCAGAAAGCTACGAACTCATTAACGCTTTAAAAAAACCAGTTCAATATTTGCATTTGTGCTAAGTTTAGTGACAATCGCTTTTAAGAGTCACTTACCTGACGCATGGCTACTAAAAAGTAGTGTACTAGCAGTGGCACAACGAATGAATAGACTTTTAGCCCCCGGATTTGAACCAACGACAATAAGAAGTCAAGGATGTCCACGATGATCTCCACGATTATATTGAATCATTATTGCAGCACTTTTACACTTGGAATATTTCGTACTGCTTTTGATCAGTTCACCATTAGATCAGTGACCAGCTTGTAATATAATGACCATGATAAGGGCCATGTGATTGTGAAAGTATCAGTGTGGTGAAAGGACAGTGCGCCTCGCAAAGGCTCCTTCCATGCACATGTCCTCTAAAACTGTAAAAGCTCTTGACGTTTCCAGACGCTACCAAGAAATCAAGCAGTCAGATCTACCCAGTGCAGTGGCCGCCAAGAAGACCAGGGAATTCCGGTGTCCGCCCAGAGAACAGATGAACGCCATCTTGAGTGAGTGATTTAACGTAACACCCAACACATCACATACATAGTACTGATCCCACACTAGTATTCCCTGTGTAGTGGGTATCAGGAACTTCGAACACCATGGTACCACAAGACAGACCAAGAACCTATCTGCTAACCTATTTGCAGATTACGCGCTAATCGCCCGCTGCGTTACGTAGTTAATTAACTTCTACGATTTCCCCCACAATCGTGCTTTGTCCAAAACTGGGATTTTTCCCAGCTGTGTGACCTAACTACATGGTTTGGTCATCCCAAAATTATCCATCGTGTAAATGATTAAAACCTGAAGAGCCGTATTCGAGATCATATACAGATAGACAGACTAATAAACATTGCTCGTTTAAAAAAATTAACAGGATTAAGACAGAGAAAAGATGCTATTTGAGTAATGGTCTCTCAACAATATTTCTTATGCGCTTGCATTTTGTAAGACCTTGGATGGAGTGTGCAATGTATTATAATGATTTCCGCTACTTTTACTTCTGCTCTTAACAATCAAAGCCTCTTATCAGAATCACGTACCTTGGATAAGGTGATCAAAAAAGAACCAGTAGCACGCATGAAAAAAAACAAGACTTTTTTCTTTTTTTTATACTACTTGGCAAGCAAACAAGCATACGGCCCACATGGAAAGTAGTTACCGTAGCCTATGGACGCCTGTAACACCAGGGGCATCACACGCGCGCTGCCGACCCTAAGATATAAAGATGAAAAGTCTCATGTGTCTGTAATTTCACCGGCACCCGCACTAAAAGTTCTACTATTAACAAAACTAACTGTTAGTTAGTTAGTGTTTGTACAGTCTCGTCGAGAGGCCCTTAACAGCTGGGCTGATTATGCTGGAATCTATCACGTTCTGTTGATCATGAAAGGATTTGGATCCTTTCAGCACACTGGTTCGTTAATGATAATGCTTTTCATCTCCAGGCTTCAAACACATGGACCAGGAGGAGGAGTCTTGGAAGGAGAACTGCCCGTGCGGTGAAGAGCTGATCGCGCGGATGAGTGACTTCCACGAGGGTCTCATGGTGCATGTGTCTCTCAACGCGTTACAGGAACCTCTATCTGAGGTACTTTAAATTATTACTCCAGGTCGGAGGAAGTCGGTGGATGGAGGCGGTATTTAAAACTTTTTCTCTGTTCGTAGAGAGATCTACAAACTGGTTTTCAGAATGGGTTTATTTATTTTCTTAATTTTTATTTGGAGTTTGTAAGTACATATATCTTTTGCGAGACGATTTTAAGGCAGTTTCGGCCATCTTACAGTAAAACATTAAAGTGACAGGAAGCTGATCTGATGATGGAGACAGTGATGCTGAAGGTGGAAAGCGGAACTGCTACTGTTAATAGTAGACAGACCATGTTTGGAAGCATTATCATGAGCTCAAATTCCAATTATGAATTTATTTTTAAAAAGATGATTTTTAACAAAATAACCCCGTAGGAATCATTGGAGCCAGAAACAAAACCTGGTGCATTTGGGAAACTCTACAGCCTGATCAACACCGTCAAAGAGTTGGAAGAGGAGGCTAAAGTAAGTAACACTTAAATACTACGTCCTTAAGTAAATATAGTTTCTGAAGGGCAGCGCCCTAACAATCCGAATGACATAATAACAATAATAACTGTATAAAAATGTACTGTGAAGTGGCACTGATTTATCGCTAAAACTGCGCTAAATAGCCGGTATTATCATCATCACATCTATCTCTTTACTTGCATTCAATACATAGGTATGTTTTAAGAAAGGGTTGGAAGTTAACAGATTACCATATTCATATAAAAATACGCACCTGACAGCCACATACATAGTCCTGACCCCACATTAAGATTCCTTGTGTCACGGTATCAGGAACTACGATTACCATGGATACTATGGATTTACCACCACAAAGCGCTGAATTAGAAAAAAATACCTGTAGATGAAGCAAACCTTTGCCCCGCAACGGGAATCGAACCTGCACCTATCGCATCATTGCGCGCTACTCGCCTGCCAAGCCATGAAAGTTGTAGACTTCTGGCTGGTGGTACTCAGCTAATCATTTATTTTTCAGGCTATCGAAGAACCGACCAAGAAGACGCCTGAAGAGAAATTCCGTAAAGTGCTGATCGGAACTATCGTGAACTGGGCCGAGGAGTCACAAATCGAGACTCCTAAACTTGTGAGGGAAATGTTTAGGTAAGAGTTATTATCACGAATAGCCTGCAGTGTCCAACTGCTGAACGAATGCATCCTCTTGATCTCTGCACATATCTCGCTCTTGCACCAGTTTGACCCACGCTCTGTCAAAGGTGTCAAGATGACTTTTTTGGTCTGCCACGACTCCGTCTCGCTGGCCTCAGGGCTTTACTCCTACGATCACCTAGGACGCGCCCTATTTGGCACTTTACTGCGCCCACTGTCCTGACATAGTTGTGAATAGTTGTAAAGTCTCATGTGTCTGTAATTTCACTCTTCAAACAGGAACGCAGCAATGTGAGCATTACTGCTTGGTGCCAGAAATAGATATTGTCAGTACTTTCCTGAATGAATTCTTTTACAAAGAGCTCTAGTAATATTAATATAAATATACTGATCGTAGTTTCTGATACCCATGATACATATAAACCTAATGTTATCTGTTAACTGTTCCAGCCTTCTTGTCCGTCAATACGATGCAGTTGGTGAGCTGATCCGCGCTCTAGAGAAAACCTACGTCATCAACGCTAAGACGAAGCTGGACGTGGCTGAGATGTGGGTCGGGTTGAGTCAGATACGCGCCCTACTGCCCGTGCAGATGAGTCAGGAGGAAGAGGAACTCATGAGGAAGAGATTATGGTAAGACTACCTCATCAAGGCGAAGCTGGACGTGACTGAGATGTGAGCCGGGTTGAGTCATATTCGCTTTGTTCCACGTTTATAGATGGCTAAAGACTAAAGGTTTGTATGAGAAGTTGGATCTTCAACTTGACTTTTTAATCGAAATGAACACAGATTTGTCGGGAACTCGGGCAGAGTAACTTCCATAAATCTGGCGCGAGTACAGACATTAGACTAGACACTCCTATTCTTCCATGTAGTCCCCTCCATTTTAAGCAAGTCTTGAAGAAGTCTCCCGCCCCCCCTCACTGTGCATATCTTTTGTTTCTGTCATGTAGTTATTTTTTGTATTTCTGGGTTATACTTTACTGTGGTTGTACTGTGTTTATTTACGACATGTACAGTACATGCATGTATTTGTGATGTTTTTATCTAGGACATATTTCATGAGATGTGAGGCTTATACTTCGTTGGAGCATCAATGTTGTCCAGTCATAGTTATGTTATCACTCACCGATTTCTCACAAAAAGTAACAAATTGTATTTATTGAAATTTCCGTAAACTGAGAAGAATTCAGCGGATTCAATATTTTTCTTTTTTTATTCAGGAAACTCGTGAATAACCACACTTTCTTCCAACATCCTGATTTGATAAGGTAATTGCAATTTTTTACACATGAAAATTTAATTAAATATTTTTGACGTGTTAACGTCTTATAAATCGATGGAGCCGGCTGCACGCTCGAAAAAACATGACTAATGCGTCGTTACCTCGTCATGCGTCACCTCGCAAAACGCATGCGGTGACGCTGCATGCGCGAAGCGCATGCGCTATATATGCTATATATATATATATGCGCATGCGCGAAGCGCATGCGCATGCGCGTAGCGCATGTTATATATATATATATATATATATATATGCGCATGCGCGCAAGCGCGGAACGAGCGACAAAGAAGCACAATAACGACGTTGACACGTTGAACTATCGTCAGTAAACCGACTTTACAGACAACCGTTTTTTTACAATGAAATGTGTTTGTTTAGTATAGAGTTTTTAATAAAATGAAATGTGTAAGAACGGTGAAATGTATTTTTTTATAGAGTTCTGCGCGTGCACGAAAACGTGATGGCTGTAATGATGAACACTCTCGGCAGACGCGCTCAAGCTCAGTCTGATGCTCAACCTTCCTCGCCGCAGCCCACTGAAGATAATGCTAGCAAACAAAAGGTATCAACCCTGGTGTAATCTCTAGCAGCAGATGGAGAGGACCAGAGGCCCAATTCTCTAACTAAAAAATAGTTAAAATAGAGTTCGGATCATGTTTCGATCTTGTGTCGATGTCTTAAATGTCAGAAATGGTATTCTCTTGACTTAAAATACAACACTGTAATATGATTATATCGAAATGTGACCGAAACTTGAACGATTCAAAGTTTTTTCGATAATTTTAGCTTAAGTAGATGGAGTCTCTCTTTACTCTTTCCAATTATATATATAACCATCCAACTCTAATGATAGTCACCGTGAATTGAAAGTAGACTAAATTGTTATTTATGAGGGAGCAAAATATCAACTTTCTGTCAATTCAAAATTCAGTCTCGATTCGGTTAACTTTCAGTGTAGTTATAAAATAATTTAGAGAATTGGGCCTCTGTTCTTAGGCTGGACACACCTAACATACCCATGTGTGTTACCCCATTCACATAATAATATATTTCTTTCTCAGGACACATCTCATGAAATGGTGGTAGCGTGCTGTCGGTTCCTCTGCTACTTCTGCCGAACTGGCAGACAGAACCAGAAGGCCATGTTTGATCATTTCGACTTCCTGCTCGAAAACTCCAATATCTTACTGTCCAGACCTTCGTTGAGAGGTTCAACGCCTCTGGACGTTGCGTACTCGAGTTTGATGGAGAATACTGAGCTGGCTTTAGCTTTGAGGTAAGTTATTAGTAGATCCCGATGATTTTGTGGTGGTTTCTGCAGTGGGTGGATGAAGGCGGCTCAAGACCGTTCGTCGTAGCATTTGTTGGGGTAGGTTTATGTCCATTAGTAGACTTCTACTACTACTACTTCGTATCACCGTTTCTTGAAAGAACCAATGTGTGATGAATGGATTAAGTGCACATCGCAGAGTACTTGATTGGGCTGATGATGATGATCAGCAGATTTGGTGAGGCTTTGAGTGGTGGCCAGAAAATACACGAGAGTTTTGGTAGATACAATTGAAAGAAAGCAAAGAAAATCATTTTCTCAGCTAAGAATTCTGAAGTTATCGAGAGGCTGGCCTGAATATTTGACGTTATCGTGCTAGTGACTTATAACGTCAGTTAATCGTGCTCCCAAAAAGATGGCGCTAGCAAATATTGCAAAAAAAATAATTAAATCATAAACTGTGTTTCACACCTTTCAAAAAAACCTCTGCTAAGTGCTTAGAATCCTTTCACCACGCTGTTTTTATTTTTTGCATCGGTCTAAGGCTCTTTTTTTGGGATCACTATACCTCGGACCAGTGTCCTGATCTAACGCAGGGAGAACCATAAAAGAACCAACCTATCGCATTTCTTCCTTCCAGAGAACACTATTTGGAGAAGATCGCTGTGTACCTATCGCGTTGTGGTCTCCAAAGCAACTCGGAGTTGGTTGAGAAGGGATACCCCGATCTGGGCTGGGATCCAGTTGAAGGTGAAAGATATCTGGACTTCCTTCGGTTCTGTGTTTGGGTAAGCAAAAATTTGCCTTGCTACTGTTAATTTATTGTGAAAACAAGTAGCCTGAATCTTCCGATTTCAAAAAATATGCTAGTGAACAACCGACCTTTGCTTTGAACTGAGAACAAAACCCTAAATCTATACAAATTCTTAAAACCACGTGACATCGTGCGCACGACTTGTGGCAAAAACTGTATCCTAATTTGATGTGCCAATGATATTTCTCCTCAGGTTAACGGTGAAAGCGTAGAAGAGAACGCCAACCTAGTGATCCGTCTTCTCATCCGGAGACCGGAGTGCCTCGGTCCGGCCCTCAGAGGCGAGGGCGAGGGACTGTTGAAGGCCATCGTGGATGCCAACAAGATGAGTGAAAAGATAGCCGATAGACGGAAACTGCGGGAGATGGAGCAGGACGGCGATATGAGCGTGAGTGTATGTAAATCTAGTGTCAGTTCAAGGCTTCGCTCGCATAATACTGAGTTAAAAAATAACAATTATAAAAATAATAATAAATAAAATGTATCCTATAGCTCAATCCTAGTCATAATAAATTTAATCAGTATCGGTTCAATCATTAAGGCGTGATAAAGTAATAAACGAACAATCAAAACATTTTTGTAATATAAATAGAAAGTAGGAAAGCGAAATAAATGCTTTTTCATTCTTTGTTTTCTTTCTCTCAGAGGAAGAGATCGCTTTTAAGCAATAAGACCTCTTATTGTACCACTAATTTAAAACTGGCATTTTTATCATCTTGCGTTTCTTTGACATCATCATCACTTTAATCCCGTCAAAACCGTATCATAGTTAAACGTAAATAAATAACATTATTGCTATAACTATACTTATAACTATTAGTGCTATAGCTATAACTAAACTTTTATTGTTGTAACTTATGTTTCTTATAATGTACTTAATGATAATAATTTAATGTCTAATTAATTAATTAATTTTTGTATTTGAAGTTCACAGCTGGGCATAGGTCTTCCTCGTAGAATGGAGACGCATCCATCCACCGACTTCCTGCGACCTTGAAAATGTTGTCGTTCCATCGAGGGGGGGAGGAGCCTTCCTGCACCGCATTTTCCGGTTCGCGGTCACCACTCGAAAATCTTTATTCACAGCGGTAGTCGGTTCTGCGTATAAGCTGTAGAAAATACAGGCAGAGTAAGAGAATTCCACTTTTTGTCATCATCACCAGCGTATCGAAGTCTACTGCTGGCCATATTTCTCCCCTAGAATGCCACGACGAACGGTCTTGAGCCGCCTCCATCCACCGAGTTCCTGCGACGTTTATAATATGTCTTTAGTCCATCGAGTGGTGGGCCTTCCTCTACCGTGCTTCCACTCTTTGTCTCTGTAAATAATTCGTATGTTTCTATCTCTTTCAGTTCAGTCATCCGCTACCCGAGTCTGACGAAGATGAGGACTACATTGACACTGGAGCCGCCATCTTGAATTTCTACTGTACACTGGTTGATTTGCTGGGACGGTGCGCGCCCGACGCGTCAGTTATTGCTTTGGTAAGTATTTATTCGACTACTTGATGATGAATGATACTGCGTGCTACCGGTTCTTTCCTCATTACCTAGTGACCAATCGGGAGTGGATTTAGTGCCAGCTCCCTGATTACAGTAGCAAATGGCAATGGGGAACGCAATAATGGGGATCATTTTGGCAGCCTTAGCGTTATCTAAATCTTATGAAACTTGAATAGGGGAAACTCTGTGTTATGTAGGTAGTTTAATTACTTTAGTTTTATGAATACCCGCTGTGATAAGTCTAGAATAAATGCCCTTGCAATTACGTTGTGGTTTCTATGAGTTCCCAATAAAAGTGAGTACAGACCACTCTGCATAGTCCTCCTTTGATGTTTCAAAAGATTTGTACAGTGCTAAGGCTGCCAAAATAAGCCTCATTGTTGCGTTACCCATTGCTATTTGCTACTGTTATTAGGGGGCTGTTTCCTCACAATGTTTTCCTGGAGCCATTTGAGAGCATGTAATACATTCGTTGTACAGTTGTTGCACATACATTTTTAGAGTGGATAAATCTATTGATGCAAGACTGGGATTGGAACCTATGTCCTTAGGATTTTAAGTCAAGGTCACTACCACTAGACTATCTATGCTGTCATGTATGGATAACGGATGGAGGTGATGTGTGATGATTTGATGAAGAACACTGAAAGACAGTCTTTCACTATTCTATCTCGTAGTTTTTAATTGGAAATTAATTTTAAACCTACTTGTTTAGGGCAAAAACGAATCTCTGCGAGCTCGTGCCATTCTCCGCTCTCTCGTGCCGTTGGAGGACTTGCAGGGAGTGCTGAGTTTGAGGTTCACGTTGAACAACCCCGCCGCAGGAGAGGAAAGACCCAAATCGGGTAAGTCTTATAGATTTCAATCGGGTAAGTCTGTTAGAATTCAATCGGGTAAGTCTGTTAGACTTCAATTAGGTGAGTCTGATAGACTTAAATCGGTAAGTCTCATAAAATTTAATCTTGTAAGGCTGTTAAATCTAAATCTGGTAAGTCTATTAGACTTAATTTGGTAATTCTGATAAACTTAAATCTGGTAAGGCTGTAAAACCTAAATCGGATTTTGATATATTTCAATCGGGTAAATCTGCTGGATCTAAATAAATTTATTACAGACTTTACCGATTTAGAGCACTTTTTAGGGCTAGGTTGGGGGGTAACCCCATAGCCCTAAAAAGTGCTCATTGAAACTATCTTACTACTTAAAAAAAGAAAAAGGTAAATTGTTTGGAAAATTTAATCGGAATAATATATATTTTTTCAGACATGCCGTCCGGTTTGATCCCAGGACACAAGCAAAGTGTTGGACTTTTCCTTGAAAGGGTCTACGGTATTGAGACACAGGAGCTGTTCTACAGACTTCTAGAAGAAGCCTTCCTACCGGACTTGAGAGCTGCGACTATGTTGGACAGAGTGAGTTATAGTGCGGTCACGTTTTGAATTTATTTTCGACATAATGAAGTTCTATCAATGTTAAAAGATATATTTGGCATTGACGAAATGAGTTAAATCACTAGTTTGGTTTCAGCCCCACCTATTCCCTAACTGCCTGCCATGCGTGGTGATTATGACAATTCCCCCCATTATATTTTATGGGGGAGGTTTTGTCCAGCAGTGGACGCCTAAATGCTGCTGATAATGATGATGTATAATAATGTTTGTTTTAACAGAATGATGGCTGTGAATCCGACATGGCTCTCTCTATGAACCGTTACATCGGCAACTCAATTCTGCCTCTGCTGATCAAGCACGCCAACTTCTACAACGAGGCTGAAAACTACGCCAGCTTGCTGGACGCTACCCTGCATACTGTTTATAGGTAATTTACAACTTTACTTAGGAATTAGGGTAGATATTTAGATAGATTATAACCGGTTTAACTTACGTAGATTATTTCCGAGTATACGACCCGAGGTTTCAAGCAATTTAGATGCTCTTAATCATGTATGAGTGTTATTCCCGCTGCGCGACGCGGAGGGCACTGCGTCTCTCAGCTCTTGCGGCCCGGCTGGTTATCGCCGGCGGCGGTGGGAGTTGCGACGCGGATGACTCATCCTCGTCCTCCGAGCTACTTGGATATGTCGATTGAAGAGCGACGCACACTGAACTAATCGTATCCGGACTATCGTTGGTCATGGAGACGTGAAGTTTCGCCGACGCAGCATCCAATAGAGGTTTCCAAGTCTGCGGAAGCATCCAACCCCTGTCCCTGTTAAAAGTGGCATGTCGACCGATTTCTATAGCCTCTCGTATCTTCCGTGGGGCCCAAAATTTCTCCCTTGAAAGTACGGTGGCTTTATCAAACCGAATAAAATGGGTCGCATTCGACTGGCACGCGTGTTCGGCTACGGTTGATTTCTCATTAATTGATTATTTGATTAATTTGATTCAATTTTTCTGATTTTGGAGAAATCAGCCGTAGCCGAACACGCGTGCCAGTCGAATGCGACCCATTTTATTCGGTTTGATAAAGCCACCGTACTTTCAAGGGAGAAATTTTGGGCCCCACGGAAGATACGAGAGGCTATAGAAATCGGTCGACATGCCACTTTTAACAGGGACAGGGGTTGGATGCTTCCGCAGACTTGGAAACCTCTATTGGATGCTGCGTCGGCGAAACTTCACGTCTCCATGACCAACGATAGTCCGGATACGATTAGTTCAGTGTGCGTCGCTCTTCAATCGACATATCCAAGTAGCTCGGAGGACGAGGATGAGTCATCCGCGTCGCAACTCCCACCGCCGCCGGCGATAACCAGCCGGGCCGCAAGAGCTGAGAGACGCAGTGCCCTCCGCGTCGCGCAGCGGGAATAACACTCATACATGATTAAGAGCATCTAAATTGCTTGAAACCTCGGGTCGTATACTCGGAAATAATCTACGTAAGTTAAACCGGTTATAATCTATCTAAATATGAATACCACTTACGAAAGTTTTTAGGGTAGATATGTTTACATGTTTATACTATAGTACCTGGGGGGGTATTGCTTATCAAACTGGTAATCGCTTTTAATTACAGTGTGCGTGCGAGCGCTTCTTTTCCATGAGCAGAAATATTCGAAACATAAAGCGCAATGTACCGTAAAATCGTATTCGAAAGCGATTACCAGTTTGATAGACAACCCCGTATTGTCAGAAAGTGCCTCAGAACTTTAAAAAAGAGGGAAAATATTACATCATTACTTTTAATACAAATGTGCGACATGGAAAAGAGTATGAAAATCCATTGTTAATTTGGAGCACAATAAAAGATTTGTTTAATTAAAATCGGATGTTATAAAAACAGCTATCGTTTTCCAAAGATTTTTGAAATTTGCTTTTCTTCTGTTAGAAGTAAGTTACACGTGCTGTTTTATTTTTATTTTTGCCTGCACTCTCAAATCCCACGACGGATCTCTCGAACAGACTCTACTAGAATATAATTGTTTTATTTTTTAGGTTATCAAAGAACCGTATGCTAACCAAGGGCCAGCGTGAGGCGGTGTCCGATTTCTTAGTAGCACTCACATCGGCGATGCAGCCTTCTATGTTGCTCAAGCTGTTGCGGAAACTCACTGTGGACGTGTCCAGGCTGTCTGAATACACCACTGTTGCTTTGAGGGTATGTACGAGATATCCATATAGATACACGGTTTTTTCTCTAGCAGATTCGGTCTCGTGGTTTGTTGCTACAATTAGTAACCAATGGATTGCGCATTCATTATTCGCTCAAAAAAAACCTACCTTGGAAAAACGTACCCTGCGGTTTGGAAAAACGTTAAATTAGTTAATATTGTTCGTAAAAATTAACTAACAAAAGGTAGATAATGCTTTCAGATATAAAAAAGGGCAAAAGTATTCAAAATTGTTTCTATTCCGCGCATAAGGCGGCCAAATAATTACCCCAAAGAAGGGCCAAAAGTACCCTTAAAATTTTTCTCCAATTTCAGGTATAAGGAAGAGACAAAAGTTACCATAAAATTTTTCTCCTTTCTCTAGGCAAAAAGAAGGGCCACAGGTTCTCCTAAAAAAATCCTGCGCACACATTTTTCCACAATATATTCTAATATTTTTTTTTAAAATTGTTATTATTTTTCACAATTATGTTTCAGTTAACTTTATTTTTAATTTATTTCCACAGCTCCTAACACTCCACTACGAACGCTGCGCTAAATACTACGGCAGCACAGGTGGTCAAGGAATATACGGTCAATCATCAGACGAAGAGAAACGACTGACTATGATGCTGTTCTCAAACATCTTCGACTCACTTAGCAAGATGGACTATGAACCTGAACTTTTTGGAAAAGCTTTACCCTGTCTTATTGCTATCGGTAAGTTTATAATTTCCCGTATTTCCCGTCTCACGACCTTCGAGCGTGGTCGCTCTCGGTGCTCATGAGGAAGGACCTCTAAATGGTCAACGAAACGTCAGCAGGAGAATAATAAAGTACGTTGTCGTAACTTTTCTAAAAAGTTTATAATTTGCCCAAAACGGACATCTGTTGAGATTATATTCAAACTCTACACTTTAAGTTTAGTGTTGCTCTAAATCTTGTAAAGACATATATGCGGCGTATCAATAGACGAAGAGGAGAGACTATGATGCTGTTTTCTAACAAACAAGTTGGACTTAAATTTTGAGCTGCTTAGAAAAGCTTGAATGTATAACTTACTAGATCACAACTTGTGCAAAAGTGACATCTCTTGAGATAAACTAAACTCGCGCATACGTATTTTATTATCACTGATCATCAATAATGTCTTTAGTCCATCGAGTGGGGGGCCTGCCTCTACCGTGTCGTCCGGTTTGTGTTTGCCACTGGATAACCTTTATACCCCAACAGTTATCAGTTCTGTGAGCTATAATATGACCTGCCCATTGCCACTTCAACTTGCTAATTTTGAGAGCTATGTCTTTGATCTGGGTTCTTCTACGAATTTTCTCATTTCTGATTCTTTTCACGTAGTGAAACCCCTAACATATCTATCTCCTTAGCCCGCTGCGTGACTTTGAACTTTTGTCTATTTAGTTGGAAGTCGGTTGATTGAGGCGGTTCAAGATCTTTTCTTCGTGGCATTCTAGGGGGAGGCCTATGTTCAGCAGTGGACTTCTACAGGCTGATGATGATGATGATGATTAATAAGATCGTGTTGTATTAATTGGTGGTCTTTTTCAGGTTGTGCATTGCCGCCCGACTACTCTCTCTCTAAGAACTATGATGATGAGTTCTATGGCAAGGAGCAGGCGACAGGTAAGACAAGAAAGAACCGATACTATTTGATCATTTCCAGTATCCTACTCGTCACTTCACTAGTGACATAAATTAGTAATTAGTGGTGACTACCTCTGTGGCGCGGCGGTTGAATAGCCGGCTGAGATGAGAGAGGTTGCGGGTTCGATTCCCGCTGAGAGAAAAATTATTGTATGATCTGCAAATATTTGTTCCGGATCTGGGTGTTATGATACCATGGTAAGTAGTTCCTGATACTCACGACACAGGGAATCCTAGTGTTGGATCATGACTTTGTAGGTAACTGTTGGGTGCTATGTTATGTCATTGTTGTCTCAAGGCCACTATACCTCAACCTGGGAGCTAATTCTAAAATCAAAAATAATAGACATAATTATAACATACTATAGATGACTCCCCGCGACTTTCTCTGCTTTTTTATATAGTCTATATTAATCAGCGATAGTGTAGCTTTCTATTTTTTTTTCTGCTAAACTAGTAGTTCCAGATATTACCCCCTACAAACAAACAAAACCTCTTCATAATAATAATGTATATGTGCGAGTAGAAGACATAACGTAAGGTCCCCTTACCTTGCACGTGCTTAGCACGTGCTGTGCTGTGCCTGGTCTAAAAATTTACCCCTCTATCTCCTCCCGTGGATGTCGACCCCCACCCCCCCCGTGGAATCCCCCCGTTGCATTAAATGTCCCCATCGAATGCAATGTGGGCATCGTCTATGTGCATGTGGAAAACAATTTCGAGGTAGGACTTTGTAATGAATAAACCTAATATAATTATTCTTTTATACGTTGTAGTATCGGACAATCCACAATACGACCCGCAACCCATTAACACGTCGTCGGTCGCTCTCAACAACGACCTCAACACCATAGTGCAGAAGTTCTCGGAGCACTACCACGACGCGTGGGCCTCCCGGAAGATCGAGAACTCGTGGGTGTACGGGGACTCTTACTCGGATGGTCAGAAGGCGCATCCACGGTTGAAGCCGTACAATATGCTCAATGATTATGTAAGTTTAACTGTACTAGTGTCTCAGAGCACTACTTACTACTCTGCTGGTGTCTTAGTTGTAGAACTTCTTGTGAAAGAGTTCGTCCGGGGAAGTACTACCACCGTACCTATTTATGCCGCCAAGCAGTAGTGCTCGCATTGCTGTGTTTCGGTTTGAAGGGTACAGAGTGCCGGTGAAATTACAGGCACATGAGACTTTTCATCTTTATGTATCAGGGTCGGCAGCGTGCGTATGATGCCTCAGATGTTGCAAGCGTCCATAGGCTACGGTAACTACTTTCCATCATGTGGGCCGTATGCTTGTTTGCTTGCCAAGTAGTACTTATAAAAAAAAAAGTGATGGTAAACTACCATCACTCGTGGTACTCCCAGAAGATAAGAGTACTCGAGGATTTACGGGGACTCCTGCTTCGACGGCCGGAAGGTGTATCCGCGGTTGAAGCCGTTTAATATTTAATTTTAATTTAATTAAATTCGGACAATATCTTATCATTCTTAAATTACGTTACACTTTACGCATGGAGACAACATGGCTAGCACCCAATAGAAGTTCCACGCGGACGAAGCTGCGAGTAAATGCTTCTACATCAGCCGGTAGTCATCCACTGCTGATGAGGCCTCCCCCATAGCATGTATAGCGTGCAATAGGGGGATTTGTCATAATAATCACGCTTGGCAGGATTCAATGTTGATTGAAATAAATAAATAAATTAAAAATTAAATATATTAATAATTTGACAGGAGAAAGAGCGGTACAAGGAACCAGTCCGTGAGTCTCTGAAAGCACTGCTCGCTATTGGCTGGTCAGTGGAACACTCCGAGGTGGATATACCCAGCACCAACCGTAGCTCCATGAGACGGCAATCCAAGTCAGGAGGCGTAAGTTGTGTTTCAGCTTTATGAAGACTGAATAGACTTGGCATAACATAACATAACACCCAACAGTCACATACATAGTCCTGATCCCACACTAGGATTCCCTGTGTCGTTTGTATCAGGAATTGCAGGTCATGCAAACATTTGCCCCGCAGCGGGAATCGAACTCGTTACTCTTGCGTCTCAGCCGGCTACTCGCCCGCTGCACCACAGAGGTCGTCCTTACGAAAGAGATCGAAGATAGAGTAACTAATAGACAAATGGTATTCGTGCCGCATGTGACATTGAACGATAGATTTTACATCCGAATATACTACACTGAACTATTTATCGAAGGAAATTCAATATAGAAATTTGTTATTTACCATTTTCATCTAATTCAGTGTGTTTTCCGTGCTCACAGTTTATTTTCAAATATATTTTTCACACAAGGCATGCAGAATTGTTTAGCACATGGATCTATCAGTAACTACTCCAATTGTGTGCTGACCTTCAAAAAATGGGCAAGAAAACGCAAAACTATTTACAGATGGCGCTGCTAACGCTTGACTCATAACAAAGCATCTTGACATTTTAGATTTTTTGTGATCTTCGATTTTACAGCAAAAAACCTAGAATTGTCTTCCATTTAGCTATTGTGGTGATAAATGTATGCTACGTGGACGGTTTCTCAGTAAAAAGCTGAGTTAAAGAGCCGAGGAGCTTCACTAAAAGGCCGAAAAGCTGATCTGGTCATCAGGTATTTACAGTCTATTTTCTATCTAATTTTGTAATAATTTCTTATGTTTCATGTTATTTTCTGGGTTGAAAATATTTTTTAACTCTGCATAGTAGTTTTAGTAAATTGACAATGCTTTATGTATGACCTACAATCATAAGAATCATAACCTAGCATTTCTCTTTCAGACTCAACTTATTTGATCAGAATTTCAACTTTGGGATACCCCAACATCATGAAACTGATGATACAAAGATGGATTTACCATCTCCAGAGAGTTATCATGATATTAATAGTAACATAACCTCGAATTTCCGATAGCTTTAAAGTTACGAATCTTGGTGACCTTTTCCCATAGTTTTTTCATTTTTAAATCTTTAGGAAATGCATGATTTCCATTGTTATTGCAACCAATCGCTACACAACGTGGCATTATTTCTTAAATACCAGTTAAAGTTTTTTGTAAACAAAGTTTTGTATGGTATTTGACAGATACTGATGCATTCCTTGGGTCAAGCGACCGCAGCGCCCTCGGTGGCAAAAGTTGCCAGTTTTCTTCCCCATTGTCACGCGACATGCCACATACAATCGTATCATTCTGTCCCATTTCTTTACATGACGTATGCATAAGTTGTTCTCTTTCTTGTATGACTGCAATGGATGTTATCTAGTGGTATATTGGTTACTCTGTCTACGGGATAGGCTAGTTCGAAAAAATACGAAGTTACGATCAGAAAACATTTTATACATCTTTTGTTCAACGTTTATTTTAAGAATAGTTTTCTGAATAAGCCTTGTGAACTAAAGTTATGATAAAAAAAATAACGATTAACTATATTACTTTTATAATCATCAGCCTGTAAGCGTCCACTGCAGTATTTAAGTTGAGTACTCAGGTGGATGCTGCTGCCCATCCGTCGGTGTAATCTCTTAGGCAGCTTTTACGTCATCCACAAGGATTGGGGGGTCTATTTTTAAGCTGGAAACACCACGGCATATATTACTTTATGTAGTAATATAGTTTATGTATGTTATAATCTAATACATTCGTGAGTAGGCGTGTTTATTGTACCTTTTTGTTAAACACATGCGTCAGGAGGAAGCTATTGAAAAATTACCGGTATTTGTACAGTATACTAGATCCTCTAATCAACATAACACCCACTAGTCACATACATAGTCCTGATCCCACACTAGGATATACCCTTGTCGTGGGTATCAGGAACTACGAGTACCATGGTACCACAACACACAGACCCCGAACAAATATTTGCAGATCATGCAAACATTTGTCCCGCAGCGGTTATCGAATCCGAACCTCTTGCGTCTCAGCCTGCTATTCGCCCGCCGCGCCACGGTGGTCGCCAAGCATGACATTAGATTTTTGCTTTATTTTCTGATTGCTATGGTAATAGCACGCACAAATGTCTTCCAAGAACCTAATATCCCATTTATAAGATCCATATTATTATTAGATTAGTATTTTAATAATATTGTTTCCTTTGATCCTAAACGTGTCCTATTTGCATGCTATGAAGCTGTCTATACATAAACTATATAACTAAGTACAACTATATTTCTGTATGCTATATATTAAACTATAATACTAAAAAGTTATATAGTTTATGTTTATCTATATGCAAAGGCAGATCTTTTTTTGTTATCACATCTGTATTTTAATCCCAATACTTGCAATTTTTATATTTTTACTTATTATTGTTTCAACATAAATATCAGTATGAGTAACAAAAAAAAAATTAAATATAAAGAAATAAATGAATTAATAAACGATTTTGATCAATTAATTTGGTTCATACGGCAATGTGCCAAGAGCACTGGCTTCATTCCCACGTTGAATGGCCACAGAAATTACTTGTGCATGGAAAGAGCCCAGCCCTCTTGTCACCAGCGGCTTTGGTAATAAATTACCTACTTACTTGCAATGTATTATTTTGATTTGATTCTATATTAGAATTGAAATTATCGTGGCTTGGTATCCTTTTAGAAAAATTATGACTATACACCACGTAGGTACTTTACTATTCTCCTGCTGATGTTTCGCTGACCATTTAGAGGTCCTTCCTCATGAGCACAAACCCGCTCCCGTCTCACGACCTTCGAGCGTGGTCGCGGTCAATGCTTATGAGGAAGGACCTCTAAATGGTCAACGAAACGTCAGCAGAGAGCTGATACTGAGTTTTGACAAGCAAATGACACGGACGTCTGGTGTAGTGTAATGTGGATTTTTGTATGGCGACACCGATGAGCGCCTCTAGCGTACACTCTGTGAACCTCATTTTCCATATAAAAATCCGTGTTACACTAAACCATACGTTCGTGTCAATTGCTTGTCAAAACTCTCAGGAGAACAATAAAGTACGTGGTGTATAGTCGTAATTTTTCTTAAATAATTCTTTGTTGTTATTTATGCATGTTTGTTAGCTTTCTTGCACTAAAACACTGTGAATAATGTGTAATTGTTTCCATATACCCCGCACCCGATTGCAGCGCGGTCCCGAAATCTTGGTAAGAGTACGCATTAGTTTTTGCTTACTCTTCTCTTTGCGATAAATATAACGCCACATCAAAGGTGCTTCTAAGCGAGCCATATTTTCACGGCAGGATGTAGCTACATATTAGCCAGCATCATTGCCGGCATTGACAGCAATACTTTGCATTATACAACAATATGTTTAAATATAGAAAAATTGCGAATATTCACCACCTACTTTACTATTCTCCTGCTAACGTTTCGTTGACCATTTAGAGGTCCTTCCTCATGAGCACCGACCGCGGCCACGCTCGAAGGTCGTGAGACGGGAACACCCCCGTCGTTGTATGTAAAGTAAAGTAGGTGGTGTATAGTCGTAACTTTTCTAAAATTATACCAAGCTGGCTTCTTACTATTACTTCAAATTGAATTTACGTACTAACAATACATTGCATGATATTTTTTTTCATATTCATATTCATAATATATGGTATATAACTGTTTGCGTGGTAATAAATAGTTTTAATTACAAAAGGGTGTCGTAGTTAGTATATTCATTATATTGCTTACTTATAGTAAATAGTAACCCTGTCAACAATATTTATATATAAAACATTTTTAAATACATATTATTAATGAATAATCATAAATAAAAAGAATTAGGGATTCATATGTAAAGGATTATTATCTAAATTTTTGATTTTATCAGCTCTCGAACACAAGGCACTGGTCTCACCGCCAAAGAAACGAACAAAAGATAATCGCTCCCGTGTAAATAAAAGAGAGAGATTATATTTATAGTTCATCGCTGGCTACTCTTTCTACGTACTACGTTCTACTTGTTTATCGCTCGTCACCGGCGGTGGGACCAGTGCCCAAGTGTTCAACTTTGACAGTAGACAAAACTTATGCCGAGATATATAGACGTTACTTAGCACAAGCATAGCACGTACTAATGTTTAGATCTGTCTCTGTCACTGTCACACAAATGTTAAAACACGCGTATTAGAGAGAGACAGGGACGATTTCAAAGTAAGACTTAGACTAAGTCACCGTGAATTACGTTCTATTTATCTGGACCTTAGATACCTAACTGAGGTGGGTTTAGCCGTGATCAAGTATTCTTAATTATTACTATGGTTTTAATAAATGAGTATGAGAATGAGTGAAATTTGGTTTAACCATAGATAGACATAAGTAGCAATATAGTTTATATATGGTTAAAAGTAAAATGAATGACCACAGACTGACTCAGCGACTCCGTTCAACTACAACCCGCATCCAGTGGACATGACCAATCTCACCCTGTCAAGAGAGATGCAGAACATGGCCGAGAGGCTTGCAGAAAACGCACATGACATCTGGGCGAAGAAGAAGAAAGATGAACTTGTCATCAATGGAGGTAAAAGTCATCAAACCGTAACATAGCTGAAATATCTGTCAGCATTTTACAACTTTTTATTTTACTTAACTATACCCTGATTTTTAATTTTAGTAAATTTTTGTAAACAAAGAAATGTCAAGATATGCCACTGTGTGCACAAGTGTCAAAATATGTGTATCATATGTGTATATACACATATGATACACATACATGACACTTATACACACAGTGACATTTCTTTGTTTACAAAAATTTACTAAAATAAAAAATCAGGGTATAGCTTTGTATTTTGATGTTGACTTTGAAGATGTTTCCATATGAGATTTAGCTGAAATTCATTATAATACGGCTAAATTATTATGCCAAATTTTAATGACAATACATTATTTGGTGACAGCATATCATAAACCATGGTGCCGTGGTGTGTCCGGCCAAAAAATATACCCCTCCTACTCCTCTCGTAGATGTAGTTAAAGCCTTATAAAAGGGATTACTCCATGGGATGGGCAGCAGCATCCATCTGTGTACTTATCACCAACTGCGATTACCAATCCGCCTGCCAAGTTTGGTGATTATGGGAAATCCCCCTTTTGGATTCAATGGGGGAGGCCTCGTTTAGCAGTGTAAAGCAGGCTATTGATGATCATAAACCAAATCAGTCTGTCAGAAGTACATTTTTGTAATTTTCGCGTTCCAAGTATTATGGAGAATATTTATTATCAGCAGCCTTTAGACGTCCACTGGATTTGCCATAATCACCACGCATGGCAAACGGATTGGAGAGCACCGTACTTAAGTCGATTCTACTACCTATCTCCTAAAGTAATCCCTGAGTCAGCTTTTACCACATCCACGGAAGGAGACGGAGGGATATCACCACACATCATCGATGTGTGGGTATCTCGTACAGCTCGCTTTACGAGATCTTTCCTCCCACATACGTGCAAATTGTGGAATGAGCTCCCTTCTGAGGTTTTTCCGCTTAACTACAATATGCACAGCTTCAAAAAAAATGTGAAAAGGGTCCTCCAAGGCAGGCAACGCATTGGCAATGCCTCGGGTGTTGCAGATGTCAATAGGCGACGGTAACCGCTTACCATCAGGTGGGCCGCATGCCAGTTTGTCGAGCCATTACATAAAAAAATATATATATATATATATATATATATTCCTAATCCGGACACCCCACATCGTAACGGAGAACGTAGCATTAAATAACTGTTAATTTAACGTTGACAGGAGGTATCCATCCACAACTAGTGCCGTACGATCTCCTCACTGACAAGGAAAAAAAGAAGGATCGCGAACGTTCCCAGGAGTTCCTCAAATATCTGCAATACCAGGGCTATAAACTACACAGGTACAAACTACACTACATATAATATGCCATCAAGCTGTAATATGAGCATTGCTGTGTTCCGGTTTACGAACTCCAGGGCTGCAAGTATGGATCGACATTAAAATTCGACATAACGGGACTATGTAGATGTATTGTCCCGTTTTGTCGAATTTTATTGATCGATTGATTTAATTTGATCGATACAGATATCCATACTCGCAGCCCTGTTTCGGTATTGTAAATTTTTGCATATTTTCTTTAAAATCTTCTTTTTTTTATCTTAGTAATAGCTTAGAATTCGCTGATTTACATTGTCATCGACAACCGATATTTTGTACTGAATACTTTTTGAACTAAATCGCTATAGGAGCTCATGGTAACCCCCTGGACTATATGTAATAATATGTGTCTGACTGTTTTTTTTTTATTATTATATCCACAGGCCAAGCAAACTAACAGCAGGTGACACGGAACAGACTGCTGCGGGCGTCGCAATAGAGCTCAGATTCGCGTACTCGCTACTCGAGAAGCTCATCCAGTATATTGACAGAGCTACTATCAATATGAAGCTGTTGAAGCCTTCTACGACGTTCAGTAGACGACCTAGCTTCAAGACCAGTACGAGAGATATTAAGTTCTTTTCGAAGGTAACTAAGGGTTATTTTGGCATTCACTTTTTCCAAAAACAAAATTTATAAGTATCTTACGACCGACCAGATAACTTCTAGGCTCAAAATAAATTATATATCCTAGTAAGTAAATAAACTATTTGATTACGCAGTAATAACGTTTTTTTAAAACGGAGTAATATAGTCTATCTATATTATTGCGTTCTAAAATAGTTTACTATATTATTGCAGAGTGATTTAGTTTATCATATAAGTAATGATAATAATTAGGGAGTATTATAGTTTGTGTATATTATTGCGTAGGAATATAGTTTATCTATATTATTACGGAGCAATATAATTTATCTAAATTATTGCGGAATAATATTATAGTTTATCTATATTATTGAGTAGGAGTATATATATATTATTGCGTAGTAAAATAGTTTATCTATATTAATATGAAGTAATTTATTTATCTTCGGTAATACACTTTGAAGATACATAGGTACAAACTGTTCAATGGTTAAACTATTATATTATACCTGACTGTCTAAGGAGGATGATTTTGATGTTTTTTTTTAAATTTACAAGCAACATAAGTCGGAGCTAAAATACTTTAAGAAGGTACTCATACACACAAAGCCTGCTGAACATTCCGCCTAATTTTTATAATTTTACCATGCCAGTTGCAATGTTTAAAAATATTACACATTTACAATATATTATAATTCTGGTAGCAAATATATTATATACATCATCATCAACACCATCATACGGAAAAGTCCACAGCTGGACACAGCCCCACAAAGAAACTCATACATATTGATGTGCTTGCTTGATTTTATATCTCCATTATAAAGTGCTTAGCAAATCGTGCTTTGACTATTCACTTGGGAGAGGAATTTGCGATTTATTTCAATCTAAGAAAATCTAAAATAGATAAGATAGATTTTCAGTTTCAAATAAAGTTATGTATTTCATGGAATTTTACACTTGGTTTTAACACTCAGACCCGAAACTAATATTTGCAGATCATACAAACATTTGTCCCGCAGCGGGAATCGAACCCGCAACCTCTCGCATCATAGCCGGCTGCTATTATTCATCATCATCATCATCATTATTTTAGTCACAAGCCTAAAATTACACATTTTTAGTTTCAAATAAAATTACCAAAAAACAATATACCACATATACGTTTCTCATTCGCGCTACTGATGCTTGGCTTCTAAACCAACCCATATTCCAAAGTACTAAAGTCTAAATTCCCGGCAGGTCGTTCTACCGCTAATGGAGAAATATTTCTCGACGCATCGCAACTACTTCATAGCGGTCGCAACGGCGACGAACAACGTTGGCGCCGCCAGCTTGAAGGAGAAAGAGATGGTGGCGGCGTTGTTCTGTAAGCTGGCTAGCTTGCTGAGGTCACGGTTAGTATGTTCGCACTCTTGTCTATACAATAACTTTTCATTTAAAAAACCGACTTCCGCCATTGTATTTGACTAAATATCTGGATGAAAAAAAAATGATGAAAAAACCATAGTGGTGAAAGGGTTATGATTCTTTCTGAATGCAAATGCTTGATTTGTTGTTGAAAATATCAAAATCGCTATATCGGGAGTTCCCTCAATTCCTCATGGATTCCATCATAAGAACTGGATTCTGAAAAAAATGGGACCAATCTGGAAGCATATCTATTCAAATAAAAAAAGAATTTTCCAAATCGGTTCATAAACGACGGAGACATGAGGTGAAAAACATAAAAAAAAAATACAACTGAATTGAGAACCTCCTCCTATTTTGTGAAGTCGGTTAAAAAAAGAAAACGTATTTCCACCACTCAATATTATCCGATCTATGTGACGATGGTTATGACGACCTCTGTGACGCGGTGGACGAAGGTTCGCTTGCGACGCAGGAGGTTGCGGGTTCGGTTCCCGCCTTGGAAAAAATATTTGTACAATCTGCAGATATTTGTTCAGGGTGGGTATTTTCTATGTATAATAAAAAACATCTATTTGTGTAATGTGTTGTATTAAGTATATCAGTTATCTAGTACCCATAACACAAGCTCTGCTTAGTTTGGGGCTGGATAATATTGTGCGATATGTCCAGCATTTATTTATTTATATAGTTTTTAAGGTTTTGTACCCAACGGGTGCTATACAGAACCCTAGTGCTTATATACTTTTGTTAGTAGTAGAACTTCTTGTGAAAGAGTTCGTCCGGGGAAGTACTAGCATCGTACCTATTTCTGCCGCCAAGCAGTAGTGCTCGCATTGCTGTGTTTCGGTTTGAAGGGTACGGGTGCCGGTGAAATTACAGGCACATGAGACTTCATCTTTATGTCTCAAGAACGGCAGCGCGCGTTTGATGCCTCTGGTGTTGCAGGCGTCCATAGGCTACGGTAACTGCTTACTATCAGGTGGACCGCATGCTTGTTTGCTTGCCAAATAGTATAAAAAAAAACAAAAAAACATTTCTTAATCATTGTCACTACGTTCAACTAACGTTTAGTCTTCATAATTCCATAATTATATATCCAAGTAATTTGAACTCTATAATAATTTGATCTGTTACAGATTGGCAGCGTTCGGTCCCGACGTACGGATCACTGTCCGCTGTCTCCAAGTGCTGGTGAAAGGAATCGACGCCAAGTCGCTTGTCAAGAACTGCCCCGAGTTCATCCGAACTTCAATGCTGACCTTCTTCAACAACGTGGCGGACGATCTGGGGCACACCATCTTGAACTTACAAGATGTATGTACCAAGTTTATTTGTTCGACCGATAATCACACTAAGTACACATCATCTTCATCACCACCAGCCTGTATACTTCCAATGCTGGATGAAGACTCCCCCATTGAATACAATGGAAGGATTTGCCATAAACACCACGCTTGACGCGTGGATTGGTGATCACTGTTTGATAAGTACTCTGGTAGTTGCTGCTACCCATCCCCTGGAGTAGTACCTTAGTAAGCTTTTACTAAATCCACGGGAGGAGGAGAGGTATATTCTTAAGCTGGACAACACCACGGCATACACATACCATACCATACCACAACCATCATACTTCATATCGTCATAGACACAAGCTGCTGTTCGTACACAAGTTCAAAGTCGTGCAGCGGGCTATGAAGCGAGCTGTGCTTGGTGTTGCTTTATGTTAATAGAATCGGAAACAAGAAGATCCGTAAACGATCACCGGCATAACTCTCAGAATTAGCAAGTTTAAGTGGTAATGGACAGGCCTTATACGCAGATCCGACAACCATTGGGGAATAACGTTGTTCGAGTGGCGATCAGAAACTGCCCCCTTATTCCCTAACTGAAAGTCACTCGGTGACTAACGTTTGACAAGTAAAATTTGTCATTTTTTTAATTCTTAAGGCTTATCCGCACACAACAGTGCCGACACGTGACCGACAGTTCCGTACCGTACAGTTCCGTGACGTGCTATTCATACATGTCAGTACCGACATGACGCGTACAGTGATTTTTAGTACCAATTCAATCAACTTTTCGCCGTCCATCTTGGAATACTGCGACAGTCTCAGTCAAAATATTGTCCGTTAGAAATTCACGTCGGATCACGGCGAGCGTCGGCGCAGCACTGACATCACTGTCACTGACGAGTACGGATAGCGTCGTACAAAATGTATGCTACAATATCATATTTCACTGAGACTGATGGACACGTTACTGATCGGCACGTGTCGTCACTGTGCCGGCACTGTTGTGTGCGGATAAGCCTTAAGAATAAAAAAAATGTCAAATTTTACTTGTCAAACGTTAGTCACCTAGTGACTTTCAGTTAGGAAATAGGGGGGCAGAACGACGCAGTATAGAAATGGCCACCTACGATGGACTGACGACATTGTAAAGGAAGAGGAAAAAAAATTGTAGGTAAAAAATTTATTATGAATAAGAGGGTAAGCATCTATCTATTTGCAGGGTAAATACGCTCACCTCCGAGGCACACATCTGAAGACCTCCACCTCGCTCGGTTACATCAACGGCGTCCTGCTGCCGATCCTGACCGCTATGTTCGATCACCTCGCTAACTGCGAATACGGAGCTGATCTATTGCGTAAGTTGTAGCTGATCATGAGGGGTTCAAGAACAATCAATGTTTAATTTAATTTTGAGGGACCCCAGAACCATCGCTTCAGTTATTTGAAGCGAAGACGCACTTTTACTAGGTGTACTGAATTTTTCAGTACACTAGGTCTTTCACTATTAGTCACTAGGCCCTTTTCAAGGCCACCAATACCTCAAGTTGGTCTTTGACTTAACTCAGGGTTACCAAGAAAGAACCGTCGACACAAAATAATAAGGGTATTTGATGACTAAAGCCTTACTTACTTTACTTTACTTTGGTAGGTATTTAGTACCTACCAATTTATGAATATTTTTAACCGTTTTCGCTATCAATAAACTAACTATGACTACTACTAATCCTGAGATAAATAGACGTTACTTATTAGCACGTACTAATGCTAACCATTTGTCGCCGTCACTCTCTAACACGTATGTTATAATATTTGTGCGAGAGTGACAGGGACAGTTCTAAGCATTAGCACGTGCTAAAGTAACCTCTATTTATCTCGACCAAACCTCTATTTATTTGACTATTTTGCGTACCTAATGAGAATTTAGAGTAAAGGCAGTAGAAATAAAACAAATTAATGAGAACTAATCAGATGAATCATCATCATCATCACTATCATCATCACTATCATCACTGTCTGAATCAGTACTCCCATCACTATGTCTAAAAAGCTTGTACACATGTTTACATTGCTTTTTACAGTGATTTTTAAACGCTTTCTTCGTTACCTTTGAGCACTTATGCGACTTACACATTTCTAAGTAAGCATAATTGCAGGCATTTTTGCATTTTCTGCTTGAAATCTTCTTGCAAGCTACTTCGAATCTGTTCCGTAGTACGTTAAAGTTTTGGCTGGTTTCGTTTTTGTCAGCTGGCGTTTGGCTGCGGAAAATGTTTTCCTGGAAGAAAAAGTGACTAGAATGGATAAAATAAGAAATAAGAGTATAAGGCCCCGTTTCCACCAAAGCAGAGACGAGAAGAGACGACAGGAGATGTGTTTGAATAAACCAATCCGTTTTAATTATTTCCACATCTCTTCTCCGCTTAGCTTCGGTGGAAATGGATCAAGCGAGAGGAGAGATGTCTCATTTTTCTATGGAGTTTTGTGTGGTGAGCGAGCAAGCGGCGCGGCAGAGCGGAGAAGTGTCTAGTCGAAGTCTAGAGAAGTGTCACCTCTCCGCTTTGGTGGAAATAGCCTGCCAGCTTTGCAGCACATCTCCTTTCGTCTCCTCTCCTCTCTGCCTTGGTGGAAACCGGGCCTAAGAAGAAGTTTGAAAATTTCTGTCGGTGACGGAAAAATACAATTTACAACCGAAACAACAAAAGATAAACAAAGATAACAAGAAAAGGTTTTATACAAACGAACAAAAGATAATCGCTCCCGTGTAAATAAAAAAGAGAGATTATATTTATAGTTCATAGCTGGCTGTTCACACTGCCAGCGAGGACTTTCTCTTCACTAATTGATCGCAGCGATGAAAGCTATCAACGATAAAACTCGCTCAGCGGTACTCGGTGATGCCCGCTTGGCGATCAGAGCGATCATTCTACCGTACACCGTGCGAGTAATCGCCCGTCGCACTAGAACACTCGCTTACAGCCGGGCGACAAAACTATCGAAACTACACACTCGCTTCTCGCCGCTCGCCCACTAGTTTCTAGTTCTACTCGTTTACCGCTCGTCGCCGGCGGTGGGACCATGCAGTGCCTAAAGCGATTCACGAGTGTTTTTTTTTTAGTAAATGATGTTCGTGGTAATCCTGTTTCCCATCTGGATAGTTTTCGACGTCAGTTATTCCCTGTTAGTTGGTAAATGAGAATAACATTAACTAGCTTAAAAATTTTAATCGAAGCAAATTACCTTTTCGCCTATCACAAGAGGCAAACAAGTCATGGATAGGATGTCAGTTGTCGGTATATCTGAAGAGTTAGCTGCAATAATACACAACAGAATTATGTTGGCGCATGTACATAAAGCCACCACCTTGCCGTGGTGTTCGGCAAAAGAGTAGATCCCTCCGCCTCCTCCCGTGGATGTAAAATTTGACTTAGTAATTGATTACACAAGGGGATGAGTAGCAGCATCGCTCTGAGTACTCAACACATATATTGCGATCACCAATCTGTCTTCCAAGCGTGGCGATTATGGCAAATCCCCCCTTTGCATTCTACGGGGGAGGTTCAATAGTAGACGTTGGCTGAAATTGGTTAAATTAAAAAACAAAACTTACAGACCACGGGTATTAATGTACTGATCATGTAGACAACATTTTATAGAGTTTCATGAAATAATAGCCAAAATAGAAGAAAATTTCGTTTGCGTACACGAGGTTAAGCGCCCTACCGGTAATATTTTCTTAATAATTCTCGTAATTTAGGTACGTGAATTAGCAAGTTGAAGTGGCAATGGACAGGTAATATAGCTCGAAGAACTGATAACCGTTGGGGAATAAAGGTTCTCGAATGGCAACCACAAACTGGACGACGCGGTAGAGGCAGGCCCTCCACTCGATGGACTAAAGACATTATAAACGTCGCGGGGAGTCTGTGGATGGAGGCAGCTCAAGACCGTTCGTCGTGGCATTCTAAGGGGGAGGCCTATGTCCAGCAGTAGACTTCTACAGGCTGATAAGATACGTTACTCACTGTCTTCAGCCTTAGATCTTCCTACCAGCACCGGAAACATCGTGATTGCCGTAGTCGCTTTCTTGTTCTTATTTCCATCCCCTTGGAACTCATGGATGCATCCAGTTTTGGAAAACTTTATAAAGTCTGCCCGAGCAGCGCTCTTGCAACTGGCGCTGCTGCACGCTGATTTTGATGCCTTCTTGCAAGCCTATAAAAATATGATGGTTCTCCTTGATAATTCATTTTGTAATTAGTTTTTTTTTTTTTTTTTTACAATTAGTTAATATTATACAGGATGTAAAAAGACAGCTCCCGAATACTGAAGGTACCGGTAAAGCTACCTATATCTACATCGTAAATGTATTTTACTGATGGAAATTAGGTTTTTGTGTTCCTTTTATGATGTTTTATTGATATTTAAAGAAAACACGAAAAAAGCGGCCCAAATGTGAGCATGTTTTCGCTTTTTTTCAGCTTATATTATATTTTCAGAATCATGGTCTGAGTGCACTATTTCAGTTTTCGGGAGTAGTCTTTTAACATCCGTTTTTTTTTTTCAACGGCTTTTAGACGTCCACTGTCAGAAAGACACGAAACCTCTCTCATAAAATGCAATGGGAAGATTTGCCATAATCATCACGCATGGCATGCGGATTGGTGATCGCAGTTTGGTGTTAGTTAAGTAATCAGGTTGATGCTGCTGCCCATCCCCCCCCCTGGCCTCCCCCTAGTTGAATCCCTTGGTAAGGTTTTTACTACATCCAC
Source organism: Epirrita christyi (assembly GCA_951392215.1). Classification (NCBI taxonomy): domain Eukaryota; kingdom Metazoa; phylum Arthropoda; class Insecta; order Lepidoptera; family Geometridae; genus Epirrita; species Epirrita christyi. The sequence continues at coordinate 4,671,887 of OX595857.1, read as the reverse complement.
GGGAGAAGGATGGGTATATTCTTAAGCCGGACAAACCACGCCACGGCAAATTAAAGAAAATATGCGAAAATTTACCATTCTCTTCCATTATTTCCGAAACTACCGAGTGAAAATTAAAAAAAAATTGATTATTGAGCCTTACACGAAAACTTAAATGAAAATCCTAAAATTTTTCCTTTGGGTAACCAAATACAAAAAGTTTTTATCACTAAGTCCGGAAAATATTACTGGCCGAAGAACTAACAAGTGACAATCGCGCACCGCCCTTTCTTTCGTTTTATTTATAGAATTTTCAATTTGTGTTTGATCAAAAGGGACTATATCTACTCGAAATGCTGTCTAAGTAGTAGTGATAGAGAAGATTTCGCGGCGCCAGATTTAAAAATATTTTATTTTCCTTGTAGGTATAGTATAAAGCACTATGTGTTACTCGGGAGACAGTGCGATTCCCACCTCATGTGTATTATTACATCCGCGTTGGGAATCGGTTACTTTCTCCCCTCAGTGAACAACGTAGGTTCTATTTCTGCAATGATGTTTATGTTGCTTAACAATAAAATTTTCACTTACCTTGAAACATTTTCTTATAACCACTTTCAAACAAGATTCGCCGTAAGCTTCCCTGATTGCATTCGTTTTGAGCTTTTCTTTACTCGAGACATCATCATCATCTTCGGGGGATTCGATTATCTTTTTCTAAAATATAACAAATTAATTATGATCATCTATTCTAGTTTTTTTTTTACCTTAAATCAAACATTACAGTGAAAATCTAATTTTATTGTGTCCACCATTCGCAACAAGCTTGATTATATTGTCCCAATCGATTTTTATCAAAGCTTTTCTTATTTTTCCTTTAGTTTACTACAGTTATTTACAATAATAATAATTAAGTATTTATTATTTTGTAATACCTCAATCAAAATTTTTGTAAACATAACAGAAATGCATTGTTAAAATATATTGCCATGGACTATCTAAATTTAATTTTGCTTTCCGCTACAAAACTGCCACTTTACCTATAAAGATCGAAGTTTTATGATGTTTCGGAAGAAACAGCTTTATTTTCACTCACCTTAGGTTTAGTGATTTTTGCTGGTTTATTTTTGATTGCATTCGTTTTGAGCTCTTCTTTACTCGAGACATCATCATCATCCGACGATTCAATTATCTTTTTCTAAAAGATAATAAACTAATTATGATTATCTACTGTAGTTTTTTTTTACCTTAAATCAAATATTACAGTGAAAATCAAATTTTACTGTGCCCACCGTTTGCAACAAGCTTGATTATATTATCCCAATAGGTTTTTATTAAAGCCATTCTTATTTTCCCTTTTGTTTACGACAGTTATTTACAATAATAATAATTAAGAATTAATTATTTTGTAATGCTTTAAACACAATTTTTGTAAATATAACAGAAATGCATTGTTTAAATATACTCCCATGAACTCTCTAAAACAAATTTTGCTTTCAGCTACAAAACTCCCAAAATCGAGTTTAATACTCAATAAAATGATGTTTCGTAAGAAACAGCTTTATTTTCACTCACCTTAGGTATAGTGATTTTTGTTGGCGCCTTTTTGTCATAATTTCTCAGGTTTAACTCAAATTTATTGTTATTGTCTTTTCCATGTATTTCCATACCAAGTGCTTCTAGCTTTATTGGCTTGTTGTTGATAATATCATTCCAAATTTTCATAGGTGAAAACGTTTCAGAGTACACAACTTTCTTAACATTTTTGGTTTCATTGAAGTCGTTATATGGCATCCGTTTTTCTTCTTTAATAACCTTGTAGTGGTTTACTTTGCTATACCTTGTCTTAGCTGGCGGAGGTACTTCAAAAAATTGAGTATTAAACTCGATTTTGGGCTTAGGTTTAACCTTTTTCGGCTTTTTATGCATATCAACAACCTTACTCGATTTGTTATGAGTATCAATAAATATGACATCTGCTTCCGGTTCTTTAGGTTTTGCGATGACTTTGAAACTTTCAGACTTTTTTACTGATTTTTCTGTAGGCTTCATGATGTTTTCTTTGAATGCACTCGTATCACTAGATTCGTCGCTTAATTCTGATTCAGAAGAAGTAACTGGTTTCAAACTTGTTGTTTTAACATCAACTTTCTTTTCGTTTTCTTTGATAGTTTCTTTTCCATCTTTAGACTCATCATCATCATCATCAGAACTTCCATCGTCTTCCTCGTGGTCTGACCAGAACATTTGTGTTGCTGCAAACTTTTCTGAATTGGGTTTTTTTGTTGCTATTTCTTCGTTTTTACTTCTTATTGCTTCCATCTTCTTTCTTTTAAATATTTCGTCTATTTCTGGATCGGAATATGCACTTTCTTCATTTTCCTGTGATTTGTATATATTTTGCAGTTGTTCATAGTTGGTAATCAGTTCTTGGAGTACATTGTTGACTCGAGATATGTTTTTGATGACGTCAGCGAATAATATATCTGTTTGTTTTGGCGCATCATTATAAGGTTTATCATTTTCTGGATGTAAAGATATTGCCTTTAAAAAATATGTATAGATAGATAGATTAACACTTTATTGTTCACCAGGAATACCATAATAGGATTTATTAAAATTAGCAGTACAATGGCCGGCCTTACCGCTGAAAGCGATTTCTCATCAGTATTACATACATTTTCAATACTGTGATCACAAATCCTACTGCCAGGCGTGGTAACATTATGGGGAATACCCCCATTGCATTAGATGGGGGAGGTCACGTCTAGCAGCGGACACGTAAAGGCTAATTATGATACACTTTTTCTTTCTCTCGTGCCGCTAGTTGTGTTTTGGTTACACTGCGTATAATTTGTATCTCCAAAAGCCTTTGTTTTGTGATCTTAGTAGAAATGTCCAACATGGTGAATGTATTCAATGTGCGCTCCGCAATACTATACTCATAAGTCGTGCAGCAGGCTATGGAGAGAGTTATGCTCGCAGTTTCACTACGTGAAAGAATCTCCTTCTGGAGGAGGAGATCCTTAGAAGAATGAAGATCACTGACATTGCTCTCAGAATTAGCAGTTTGAAGTAGCGATTGGCAGGCCATATAATTTGCAGAACCAACCAACGTTGGGGAATAAAAGTTCTCAAGTGGCGACTACGAACCGACGACGCAGTGTAGGAAGGTCGAAGACATTTTAAAGGTCGTAGGAAGTCTATGCCTGGAGGCGGTTCAAGACTGGTCGTCGGTGGCATTCTATGGGATGTCCAACAGTAGACTTTTACAGGCTGATGATGATGATCATACTCATAAAGAACATGGTAGTGTATCTATAATTGACGACCTCTTTGGCGCGGCGGGCAAATAGCTGGCTGAGAAGGGGTGCTGGTTCGATTCCAGCTGCGGGACAAATGTTTGTATGATATACAAATATTTGTACCAGATCTGGATGTTGTGGTACCATGGTACTCGGATCTTAGTTCCTGATTCTCACGACAGGGAATCCTAGTGTGGAATCAGGAGTATGTGACTGTTGGGTGTCATGTTATGCATGATTAAATGCATCTTTTTTAACCGACTTCCCAAAAAAGGAGGAGGTTCTCAATTCGGTTGTATTTTTTTTTTTTTTTTTTAATGTTTGTTACCGCATATCTCCGGCGTTTATGAACCGATTTGGAAAATTCTTTTTTATTTGAATAGATATACTTCCAGATTGGTCCCATTTTTTTCAGAATCCAGTTCTGATGATGGTATCCATGAGGAATTGAGGGAACTCCTCAAATATTGTAGGCATACAATGGCGATTTTGATATTTTCAGCAACAAACCAAGCATTTGCATTCAAAAAGTATCATAATCCTTTCACCACTATGGTTCTTTCATAATTTTTTTTTCATCCAAATATTTAGTCGAATGCAATGGCGGAAGTCGGTTTTTTAAATGAAAAGTTATCATTAAATTGATCAATAAGTATCAAAAGATTACCTGAGCACATTTGACAATATTTAAAAGCACTAAACAAGCACAAATGTATAACCACATTTGATATATTATATCGAAGCATGGACGCAGTAAAAATAAATGGACTATTCAAGGTTTATGTTTTATTGATATTGACTTTGAGATTGTAAATGTAATATTCGTTTTATTTCGCCATGACAAAAGTAGTACATGCTTTAAGATGATAATTTTCGGGGAGATGTGCCTGTTAATATTGGTCTGCAACCCATTATCGAGAAGAAAAACTTTGAAATCAACCCCTTATAGGGAACAGCAGCCGTATGAGTTCTGACAGAAGGGCCATATACTGTTGTGTATCTATGATTTATTTTCTGTTTTTCATCTCGTTCAGATCATAATTACCAAGTCATTTGATAAGCCACTTACATCGCAAATACTTTAAGAAAAATAACGACTATACACCACGTACTTTACTATTCTCCTGCTGACGTTTCGTTGACCATTTTGAGGTCCTTCCTCATGAGCACCGACCGCGACCACGCTCACGTGGTCAAAATGATACCAAGCCACGATAACTTCAATTCTATCGCAAATACTTTCTAAAATACAAGTTGCATTTTTCGTTTATGCGTGTTCACACACATACATAAACACAAGCCTTTTTCCCGAAGGGGTAGGCAGAGCCTCAAAAGGCCTCTTTTCAACGTAGGTTGCACAATCGCAGGAATATAGACGTGACAAGTGGTGAGCTCACCGCCGCCATTGCTTTCCACGACAAACTCGGCTAACGCTTTCTTCCAGTAATAACACACTTCTAAATAAGCCAGCAGCCAGGACATAGTATACCAACAAAAACTGCCCAAAAAGTCCGGGTGTTCATGGTAATTATGGTGTATCTCCCCAGAGATTCGATGGGGGAGGCCTCGTCCAACAGTGGATGTCTAACGGCTGATTACGACACTTCCGTGAATGATGTCATTCATTTTATATCAAATCAAATCAAATCAAAAATATTTATTTCAGACAATGTCCATAATTTTGTTAGTAAAACTTACAATAATGTTAGTAGGGAGGTACATATAAAATCAAATAAACACATTTATAGCAAACCCATCCTGTAGGCGCATCCAGTGGTGTAATATAGGACAGTCCCACCTATCCGACAACATAACTATATATAAACTATATATATATATATATATATATATATATATATATATATATATATAAACTATGCATTTCCTTTACAGTGGATGAAATCCAAGTGGCTTCATACAAGATGCTGGGATCTCTCTATACACTCGGCACCGACGCTTCTCTGACACACGAGAGAAAATACTTGAAGACTGAGATAGATAGAAATAAGCCTGCTTTGGTAAGTTTTATATCCCCATTAAATAACATTAACATTATATAATTGTTTTTGCCTTTACTCAGATGTATGGTCTGATCCTCGGTAGTCTAGAATAGTCACTAGTTCTATATGGTATCATGTACCTAAATATCAATCAAACAATAGTGGTGTTTCTGTCACACATTCCTAATATGACAGAGATAACACGCTGTTTGACAGTCGAAACAAACTTATCATCTAAAAAAGTAATAAAAGTAAAACCTATCTTTTCAGTGTTTTTTTTAACTGGGGTAGTATGGGGGAATTTAAATCCTTGACAGATACAGATAAACTGTCTGGGGCACCATTAGGAAATTTTTGGTTAAAACTGAGATTTTCATAAAAAAATATCATTAATAAAATCATCTAGAGTGTAATATGCTTTTTTTTAGGGTTCCGTACCCATAGGGTAAAACGGACCCTATTACTAAGGCTCGGCTGTCCGTCCGTTTGTCACCAGGCTGTATCTCATGAACCGTGATAGTTTGAGAGTTGAAATGTTCACAGATGATGTATTTCTGTTGCCGCTATAACAACAAATAATAAAAAACAATAAAATAAATACTTATTTAAGAGGGCTCCCATAGAAAAAACGTGATTTTTATAGATGCCGTTGTAGGTGCCGTTTTTATAGATAATGGTACGGAACCCTTCGTGCGCGAGTCTGACTCGCACTTGGCCGGTTTTTTTCTGAGCTGGAATGACGTAACCCATATGTGTTGTATTACAGGGTTCGTGTCTAGGTGCGTTCAGTTCCACCTTCCCGGTGGCCTTCCTAGAGCCTCATCTGAACAAACACAACCAGTTCTCGCTACTCAATAGAATTGCTGACCATTCGTTGGAGGCACAAGGTTAGCTTATTAACTTGTTATTTATGATCTATAACATACATAACACCCAACAGTGACGTACATAGTCCTGGTCCCACACTAGGACGCTGTGTCGGGGGTATCAGGAACTAAGAGTAGGTACAATGGTACCACAACACCCAGATCCGAAACAAATATTTGTAAATCATGCAAATATTTGTCCCGCAGCGGGAATCGAACCCGCACTCTTGCGCATCAGCCGGCTACTCGCCCACCGCGCCACTGAGGTCGTGAAATCATGTATTATCTATGTATATATTAATGGTGGCCGTGGTGTCTCCGGCCTAAGAATACATCCCTCCATCTCATCCCGTGGATGTTGTCAAAGCCAGGCTAAGGGATTACACCAGGGGATGGGCAACAGCATCCATTTGAGTACTCAACGCCAATACTGCGGCAACCAATCCGCCTGCCAAGGATGGTGATTATGGCAAATCCCCCTATTGTATTTTATGGTGGAGGCCTCGTCCAGTAGTGAACGTTTAAATGCTAATGAAATATTAATGTTATTTTTATCTTGCTTTGTTTGTTTGAATGCATATTTCATCAAGGGGCAGGCCTATGTCCAGCAGTGGACTTCTGTAGGGTTATGATGACTTAGATTTTTATTTAGGTGCTAGGTAATTCAAAATAGTGCTAGAGCTAGCACCAAACCTGCTAAAATGGCAGCACTGGCCTAGCAACAATAATGGCCCTGGGAGTAGCCTGGTGGCGCAGGTACTTAAATCAAAACAAACCAAAATATTTTTATTCATTGAAATCACAAGAATCAAATTGAAAACTCAATAATATTATCCCGAAAAATAACTCACAAATTACTACATAAAATATTAATGTATCGGTATTATAATACATCATATATCAATATTTTAACTTATGAATGAAACTACCAAATTGTATAAAAGCAATCTGTGACGAATTTACCCTACTTTTTTCGGTTACAAATTTACCTGATGACGAAAGGCCTCTAACCCAAATCATGCTCTAATAGCTCTCTCTTAACCTGTTCAATACTACGACCGCAAAACAAAGAAAAGCAGCTATTTTTCCGTTGAAAAGGGATTAAATCATCCTTATTTTATTAGACATAATGGCGAAAATGGAACAATCAATGCCTACCCTGGAGACCATACTAAGCGAGGTTGACCAATTCGTGGAATCAGAGAAGACGTACACCGAAGCACCCCACATCATCGACGTGGTGCTGCCGCTCCTCTGCTCGTATCTGCCGTTCTGGTGGGCGCAGGGGCCTGACAATGTCACCCCTACTGGGGGGTAAGTACCTACTATTCACATTGTCAAAATATAAATTTAACATTTTGATATTGTCACTAAGAAATAAATAATTAGTCAGTGATGGCAACTCCAAAATGTTTGACGAAGGCAGGCACATAAGGTCGTCAAATGTCCGAATATGCCAGCATGAATTTGATAATTTTCATACGATACTGTCGTTTTGGCATGCTTCAACTGTCAAGGTGCAATCGAGTAAGTTTTAAGATTTAGAGACAAAATTTTGAAACAACCGCGACCTCCTTTTTAACTGATTTCCCAAAAAAGGAGGAGGTTCTCAATTCGGTTGTATTTTTTTTTAAATGTTTTTTACCTCATATCTCCAGCGTTTATGAACCGATTTGGAAAATTCTTTTTTTATTTGAATAGATATACTTCCAGATTGGTCCCATTTTTCAGAATCCATTTCTGTGATGGAATTCATGAGGAATTGAGGGAACTCTTCAAATATTGTAGGCATACAATGGCGATTTTGATATTTTCAGCAACAAACCAAGCATTTGCATTCAAAAAGTATCATAATCCTTTCACCACTATGGTTCTTTCATCATTTTTTTTCATCCAAATATTTAGTCGATTACAATGGCGGAAGTCGGTTTTTTAAATGAAAAGTTATATCAGTTAGTAACGCAAATCCCTGCTAATATAAAAAGTGAAATTAATGATGATGATGGTTTAATGTTTATCGTGCTTTTACACCAAACGGCTCGGCCAATTTTGATGTAATTTGATACACAAATAGATTAAAACCTGAATTAAAACATAGGATACTTTTTAACCCAAAATTCACTTCCCTCAAGAGAATAACGTGGGTGAAACCGCAGGCGACCCCTAGTATGCTTATACTTTGTTTCGTTATTACAGAAACCACGTAACAATGGTGACCTCAGAACACATGAACCAGCTCCTTAAAAATGTGCTGAAACTCATTAAGAAGAATATTGGCAACGAGAGCGCACCCTGGATGACACGCATCGCCACCTACACACAGCAGATTATAATCAACAGCTCCGAAGAGTTACTAAGAGAGTCGTTCCTGCCTCTCGCGGAGAGAGTTAGGAAGAGGACTGATAATATGTTCCACAAGGAAGAGAGTTTGAGAGGATTCATTAAGGTAAGTCTAGCTTCGAAGAGTTACTGGGAAAATCTTCTCTGTCTCTAACGGAGAGAGTTGAGAAGAGCACTGATCATAAATTATGTTCCACGGGGAAGAGAGTGAGAAGATTGATCAAGGTTAATCCTAGAACAATTTCCCCCAACTTTTATAAAGCTACTCTTATCGCTTTTCTAGCTAGACTTAGATTTTTATGGATGGAGCAGTTGTCTTTACCAAAAGTATAACCTAGAAGCAACGAACCCCTAGGGTATCACTAGGAAAAACTCCCAACTGCCCCTACCGGTTGGTTATCGAGGGTGGCTGAGAATAACCCGTATACAGGCACATCAAAAGTAGTACATATTTGTTGATTCATCAATTAAAAAGTGTGATTCTTCTAAGCTTGGTCGCGTTAGAAGAGTAATTTTAGTTTAAAAGCCGATTCAAAATGATCCTTGTGATTTCAATGAATCTGAAATTTTGATTTGATTTGATTATTTTCGTTATATTTTCAGTCATCTACCGACGATACATCTCAAGTGGAATCCCAAATCCAAGAAGACTGGCAGTTACTGGTCAGAGATATTTACTCATTCTACCCACTGTTGATCAAATATGTGGATCTACAGAGGAACCACTGGCTGAGGAATAATGTGCCAGGTAAGTTGAAATGAAATGTTTTTTATTTGTGTAGCCAAAAGCAAAAATTTTACAAGAAGGTTAAGGGACCTCTTTTAAGTATAAAAATACTTGAGTTAGAGGCTCTTCCATAGCCATATTTATGGTTGCTAAAAATAGGCACTAAAATTTAACAAAACAAAAAAATACAATTATAACAAATAAACTATTGCTGTCAACAATATTCAGTGTATGTTACGTGTGTGAAAGTGTGGTGGTGTGTGTTTGGGTATGTTGAAAGGTGTGAATGTTTGTGTGGGCTTTCCTGCTACCACCAGTCTCTTGGAGTCTGGGTATCACAGGAGTGACCATCATGTGGTGTATATGTGTGTGTGGGTGGGGGTGAGCGGAGGTGTGTGTGCATGTATGATTATAAACAGTTAATATTTCACCCGCGGGAAATGCCAATGGTTCTTCACTGGTCTTCGTGCTTTGGGTCAGTGACCAGCTTGGAGGTATGGTGGCCCTGAACAGGGCCTTGTTATAACCAAATAATCATCATTTAGCCTTTAGGTGTCCAGTACTGGACGAGGTCTCTCCGATAAAATGTTACGACGGTGAGACAGTGGGGTTTATTGTTTAGCCGGACACACGACGGCTGAGGATCAGCTAGGAACCATTGTGGTGAATGGAGTTAGTTTTGGTTCATCATTTGATTTGAACCCACCGATATCCGATCGAGCTTTAATTTTGCAGACTTGTCAAATTCCAATGACAAATATAATATAGTGACAGGGAGCTGATCTGATGATGGAGACGAAAAGTGGTCAATGGAACTCCTCGATGGATAATAGTAGACTGGCTGTGTTTGGGCTCATTTTTATCACCCTAGTGTAGTGTAGTAGTTTTAGTAAAACTACTTTCATCATCATCATCATCATGAAAAACTTATTTGCAGAGGCGGAAGAGTTGTACAACCACGTGTCAGAGATATTCAACATTTGGTCAAAAAGTCAGTACTTCTTGAAGGAAGAACAGAACTTCATCTCTGCCAACGAAATTGATAACATGGTAAGTATTCCAGATGAATTTTCTTAAGTAAGTGACGCTACTGTCAACTAGCCTGTCCTTTGTAATACCTCTTAAGTCACGTCTACTTGTCTACTTAGGACGCGACCTACCTGGCATTACACTGCGCCCGCCACCAAAGTTGTAAAGTCTCATGTGCCTGTAATTGCACCGGCACACATACTCTTGAAATCAGAACAGCAATACTTACATTACTACTACAACTTGGCATTTGCAGCTTTATTCAATTTGATATCTTTTCGTTATTGTAATAAAAACTATAATTGTTTGTCTAGGTCCTTATTATGCCGACGGCAACCAGAAGACTGACAGCAGTCGTGGATGGAACACAACAAGGTGGTGGAAAGGTTTGTGCTCTATATACTTGAGATGCTTTGCCGTTTAGTGCGATCTGTCCGATGCGTACGATGCTGAACTGTGAACGCTCACCTTGTGTTGGTGAATTGTAGCCGTGTGGTCCATTATAATCACCATAACACTATTTTGGATCTACAGTATAATTTTTAAGCCACGGAAAATTAAGTTTAAGTTTGAATCTATAGAAAATTAATCCACAGAAAGTAAATTTAAAGTTTTAATCCACAGAAAATTAAGTTTAGTTTGAATCCACAGAAAATTACGTTAGGTATGAATCCACAGAAATGAGGTTTAAGTTTAAATCCACAGAAAATTAAGTTTAAGTTTTAATCCACATAAAAAAAAAATATTTCGAATCCACAAAAAAAAATTCAGGCATGATTGAATTCATAGTAAATGAAGTTTATTTATGATTTCCACAGAAAAAGAAGAAACACCGCGACAAGAAACGCGACAAAGACAAGGAAGTGCAAGCCTCTCTCATGGTCGCGTGTCTGAAACGACTACTACCGGTCGGACTGAACCTGTTCGCGGGCCGAGAGCAGGAGTTGGTGCAGCATTGCAAAGACAGGTTCTTGAAGGTGAGCAAGGGAAACTACTGCAGCGACAGGGGGATTACTTGACCTGCGGACGATGATAACTATCCAGTGTAGTTATTACCCAGCCTAGATTGACAGTCAAGCCAGCTGCCAAAAACTAAATCTTGTGACCCTATGATCAACCGGTGAACCCCTAGAAGGTCACGTACCATGTAACCGTGGAATTACATAGGGGTATGCTCAGTCGGGGAAATTATTATTAGAGCCGGTTTCGAAAATTTTAAGATAAATACAGTGTAGGAAGATCGGTGGACTCGATGGATGGTTTGCTGGAAGAAACTCTTTTAGGGTTAAGCTAACCTTTGTACACGTACTTTGTATAAGTTTTTTGTCTGTAATTTTGTGTACAATAAAGATAAAGATAGACCGACAACATTTTGAAAATTGAATTTGAGTAGGAAGTGAGTGGATGGAGGTTTCATAAGACCGTTCGTCGGGGTTCACTAATCATCATAATAATCAGCCGATAAACATCCACTGCCTGACGAGGCTTCCCCCATAGAATGCAATGGCGGGGTTTGTCATATTCATCATGCTTGGCAGGCGAATTGCTGATCGCATTCTCGGTGTTGAGTATTCAGGTAGATGCTACTGCCCATCTCCTGGTGTAATCCCTTTGTCGACTTTTACGACATCCATGGGAGGAGACGAAGGGGTCTATTCTTAGGCCGGACACACCTCGGTCACTCTAGAACTAATTAACCTGGATAATTACCGACATCAAAAACCGAAGTCTGAGTTTCACGGTCGTGTGGTGTAGTATAACAAGGATTTTTGTATGGAAAATGAGTGTACGCTAGGGTCGCTCATCAGTGTCGCCGCACAAAATCCTTGTTACACTACACCTGACTACACCATACGTCCGTGTCAATTGTGTGCTAAAAACTTAGACTTAGCTCTCTGGGGTGAAAGTCTCTTCAACAATGTAGTTCTCTGTTTACAGAAAATGAGCGAACAAGACGTGTCGGACTTTGCTAAAACGCAGCTCACACTACCCGATAAGATAGACCCGGCGGACGAGATGTCATGGCAGCACTATCTATACAGGTGTGTTAACTTACTGTGCCCACTGATAGGACTCTCAACATTCTTACTCATCAAGCAACAGTTTACGGAGACATTCACACCGTCCGACAGTCACTGTAGTTACTATTCTTAGTTATTCCTACAACATTTTTGTGTTGTCAAATCTTGAAACTGAATTTTTAACCAGTTCCACCCAACCGATTAAGCTGAAATTTTGCATACCTGTCAAGTTCCGATGACAATATAATATTATTTTGACAGCGAGCTGATCAGCCCCCTATTCCCTAGCTGAAAGTCACTCGGTGACTAACGTTTGACAAGTAGAATGACCAACATAAAAAAAAAATATTATGTAGAATTCTCAATTAATGGTAATTTTACTTGTCAAACGTTGGTCACTGAGTGACTTTCAAGATAGGGAATAGGGGGGCTGATAATGTTGTCGGAAGGTGGACAACAGAACTCCTTGATGATTAACAGTATCCTGGCAGTGTTTGGGTTAATTTTAATCAGCTCACGATTCCGGTCACTAATTTAATAAAATTTTATTTTAATTAACCGTTTATTCGAGGTTCTTCGACACTGAAACGACTATTGGGACGATATATTTGTTGAATCCAAATTATTATTATTATTACAGTAAACTGGGATCTAAGAGTAAGACCGACAAGACTATGGAGACGGCCGAAAACAAAGCTAAGATCATCGACGACACAGTTGAAAGGATCGTGGCCATGAGCAAAGTGCTTTTCGGACTGCATATGGTGAGTTTTACCTTATCAATTAGCCTCTTACTACTCTTGGTTACCGTCTGTTAGGTCAGAGCCAAGCCTGTAAAAGTCCATTTCTGGATAAAGGCCTCCTCTATCTTAATATAGAAGGCCACGACGAGTGGTCTTGAGCTGCCTATATTCATCGACTTCCTAGTAACCGTAAAATGTCGGTACATCTAAAGAGGGGTCTTCTTAAACTGCTGGAGGAAATATGGTGGCCTTGAAAAGGGCTTAGTGGCCAATGGCGAAAGAACCAGGGTGATGAAAGGATTGAGAGGCTCAAAGCAGCTAAGTAATGTGTTTTTTAAATTCATTCATCATGGCAAAATGCACATGCTTCACGTTGCAATAAAGTAATTTTTTTTTTCATTTTCAATTGGCTGTATGGAACTTCATTTTGTCAAAATGGAATGTAAACGTGTCCCTACTCCCTAGCGCAATTAAAATTTCAAACTCTGAATTAAATAAAAATACACAGAATTATATAAAATGATCATGGTGCACATAACCTGCTTACAATCAATTACAAAGATAGGCATTCTATAAAATACGGAATGGAAAGTAAGAAACTGAATAATAATTTCTAAGGATAGAGAAATAAGGGCTATTTTGATTTATTTTATGTTTTGTGTATAGATTGACCACCCGCAACAAATGAGCAAGAATGTGTACCGCTCATGTGTATCAATTCAGAGGAAGCGAGCCGTCATCGCCTGCTTCAGGCAAACCTCGCTGCATTCCTTGCCAAGGTTTAATTATGTCGTGTGACTGTTGTTATAAGAATGTTTTTTTAATAACAAAATCCTACTCAATTTATAGCTAAGAATACGCATTCTTGTAGCTTGTACATACCAGAACGTATTTACATCAGGATTGCATATATACATTCGTGGTTTTTCAAGTAGGATTGTGTGTGTTTATGTTTAGTTTGACGTTAATAAGTTGTGTCTTTGTTGTTTATAACTATTTTGTGTTAAGGTGGGCGTTTTGAATAACCAATTTTAAGTACCTTCTTTAGAACAGAATTGCGTTAAAGAATTACCGTACTGCGTTTAGTTGTCGCTAAGATTTTATAATATGCCAAATGTTACCGACCGGGTATCCAACCCGTGATGCTCCTCTAGATATACGGATTCATTAACCAACTGCGACACTGACCGGTCCTCCTGGGGGAAGCTAGCTAAGCTAGCTAGAGATACTTGAAGCCTTGCCTATAGGATGGTATCTACCAGGAAGATACCATCCTATAGGCGAGATTTCAAGTATCTCTTGACGGTCCAAGAGAATCTTGAAATCTTGGATATTCAACCTCTTGTCCAACTATAACTACTTAACCTTTCCCAAATAATTGTTTACTAGTAATCTTGCATGCCGCACTGGACTAATAAGGCCACTAAACCGAAACAACGTGACAGTAACTGGAAAAGAGTTCTCTGCGCAGCGAGGAAGCGAGCCGTCATCGCTTCCTTGCGATCAGTTCACTTGTATAAGCTTAGTCGGTAAGTACCACTTTCATCTACTAGGGTTAGTGTTTTAAACTCCTGCATTATAATGCTAACTCTAATTGGTGCTATTGGGCTTATGTTTATAAGAAAAGTATCTACCTGAAAAGTTATTCAAATCCAATGATAGCTTAGCTCGATTAGCTGACTAGTTTGGTTATAATAGTAATACACGGACCGTATACTCAACCAATTCAGTGCAAAAAGGAGCTCATAGTAAACTCTTGAAAATGTCACCTGAGTGACGTTTTTATAAGTTCTCACTGCAAGCACTGCGTGGTTTAAGAATAAGGCCGGAACAAATAAACGCTGAGTATAATTTTGTATATTACATTGGCATGTAGTTTCAAATTTGAGAAAGAGACAAAACACGGTGTTACTGTTTTTTGGTTACGCCATGTCTATTTGTAACAGCTCTGGCCTAAACCAATTAACTACCCGTTGATGCTTCGCATGAAATAACTGCAGAAGAATGCAGTAAATGGTTACTAAAGATATTACAAGGATTTGTATAACTTTGTTGTTAACACTTCCAGACATCGAGCTATCAATATCTTCGCTCGAACATACTACGAGCTGTGGTTGGAAGAAGAAAATATTGGCCAAGAAGTTATGATAGAAGATCTCACAGTAAGTTCAAAAAACTGGTCAGCTGGCCTACACCGACCGCTACAGCTTTCCTATTATATTAAAAGATCTGGTATGAGAGGTTACTTTTATCTGGATTTTTATGAGACGTGGCTGAAAAGAAAGCTAGAAGTGTCACCTACACGATTAGTTTCCTTAGTAGCTTAGTTATTAGGTAGGTGTTTCCTTTCTACACTATAGAAAATACTTCTAGATTTATTTTCAGTTACGTCTCATCAAAATTGAGATGAGTGCATAGTCATTTCTTTGCCTGGATCTTGTACGATTTGAGTCTCGAATGCTGTTATAGTTGACCCCAAAATAAATCGCAAATTGACAAATATGTAGTTCAACTCTGTTTGGGCTTTGGCATGTCACTTCGTGGTGACAACTTCAAGATATTTGGCTTATTATCAGCTGTTGGATGCTATCGTCCACTGTTGGATGAGGCCTCCCCAATGGGGGGATTTGCCATAATACCACCCTTGGCAGGTGGATTGGTGAACGCAGTATTGGTGTTGAGGACTCAGATGGATTCTGCTGCCCATCTCCAGGTGAAATCCCTTAGTCGGCTTTAACGGCATCTACGGAGACGGGTGGGTCAATTCTTAGCCAGCATTGTAGCTTCCAACGGTCAAAAAATTTGGCTCTTTCAAGACCACATGCCATAAGCATTTTACCTGAGTCCTGATGCAAGAAAACCCTTTCCTAAATTGATAAAGGTTTTAATTTCCAGCAATCGTTCGAAGATGCAGAACTAAAAAAGAGTGACGTGGTAGAAGAGGAGGGCAAACCCGACCCTCTCACTCAACTGGTGACAACCTTCTGCAGGGGCGCTATGACTGAGAGATCCGGCGCTTTACAGGTACTGGTTACAGCTCTGATATATATTGGACTACCTGCAATCTATTAAAGATTTCTACGGGACATTGATTGAAGACTTCTAACCAACCCTCAAAAATAGTAACGTGGTAACAGAAGGTAAACCCTGTCTTTATTGATCATAGATCCAAAAATGTCACTGTTCCCCATAATACCACACCGTACCACAGCTATGCAATAAATACGCTTAAGAGACTAGTATTGCAGTTTTTACACCCAATTAAATTGGGTCTAAAAACGGTCTTCAGCTGCCTCCATCCACTGACTTTCTGCACCCTAAATAATTTCGTCGGTCCATTGTGAGGCCTTCCTTCGTCGTTTGGTTCGTGGTCGCTACTCGAGAACCTTTATTTCCCAATTTATTTGTTTTAGTTGTATTATTATTTCTGTAAATAAAGATATTTATCGTTGAAATTTACAGGAGGATCCTCTCTACATGTCATACGCTTACATCATAGCCAAATCTTGTGGAGAAGAAGAAGAAGAGGGTGGCGGTGAAGAAGAAGAAGGCGGTGGAGAAGAACAGGGCGAGGATGAGGGCAAGGCTAGCATACACGTAAGTAATTTTAAAATAACGAGTCTAATTGTAACCCTGGAGTCCTAATAGGATACCCTGTGTCGCGGATATCAGTAACTGCTATGTACAAACATAACAGTCTTGAAAACTTGTATATAATGCCCATTTCAACTTGAAATTAACAACTTACTAAAACTTGAGTTTAGCGGACTATATCTTCTACTACATTACTAGTGGTTCGTCCCGAACTGAGACCTCGCGATGACACCTTTATCAGCCCGACTAATTTAAGAGGGGAAGAAAGGGTTTTGTATTTAACGGCTATGTAAGTATGTTTGTATGGATGATCCATCAGAAATCTAAAACTATCGAGTCAATTTCTCTCATATGAAAGAGATTTTGTGAAGCAAGAAAAAAGTTTTTTTTAATTAAGCAGTACCGTGCCATCTAGTTGTAGTTTTGCTACCTCATTTTTAAAGATTTAAATGTTCTACTCTAAAAATGGATATTACAAAGAAAAATCCTCAATTTTCGACTTCTCCCCGTAGAACAAAATATACTTAAATAATAAATTTCAGCATTACCAGAGAACTTGAAGTATCTTCGAGATATTTTTTTGCATATTTTATTTGCTTTACCCTTCTAACCGATTTCTAAAAACATTTACTGAGAAAAAAATTAACCTCTATAGGTAATTGTTCTACACATCATCGAAATAGCCTTTCAATAGGACTAAGCAACAGAGCGTAAATACTACATACCTGTTAGTATTTAAAGTACTTGACGTTTCATAAAGCTACAAGAGATAATGTACAAAAAATTATAACAAAATTAAACTCAAGTAAAGCCCCAGGTCCAGACAACATAAGAGTATCTGATATTAAAATTATTAGTGGTGAGTTATCAACAGTTATTGCTAATTTAATCAATTGTAGCGTTAAGTCTGGATTGTATCCAGATGAATTGAAGTTCGGCTGTGTTAGGCCTATTTATAAAAAGGGGAAGCGTGACAATTATTCTAATTATCGTCCAATTACACTACTTTCTTCCATAGACAAAATAGTGGAAAAGTATGTATGTGAACAAATACATACATTTTATAGGAAACATGAAGTTATTTACAGAAATCAATTTGGGTTTCAATCGGGTAAAGGTACAACAGACGTCTTAACAAGTTTTACTGATCAGGTCAATATGCATTTAAATTATAAAAAACATGTACTTGTACTCTTTATAGACTTATCTCGGGCGTTTGACACTTTAGAACATAAGCAACTGGTAAATAAGCTAGATCATTGTGGAGTACGGGGCCCTTTGCTAAGATGGTGTGAAAACTA
Organism: Epirrita christyi; assembly: GCA_951392215.1. Classification (NCBI taxonomy): domain Eukaryota; kingdom Metazoa; phylum Arthropoda; class Insecta; order Lepidoptera; family Geometridae; genus Epirrita; species Epirrita christyi. The sequence goes on along the minus strand of OX595857.1, from coordinate 4,653,982 downwards.
CCTTAAAAATAGGACAACTACTGTTAAAATTGATAATACGTATAGTGACCCCTTAACAGCAACGGAGGGTACGGCTCAGGGATCCGTCTTAGGACCACTTCTTTTTCTATCTTATGTCAACGAAATGAGTAATTGTATCAACCACTGCGAATGTTATCAGTTTGCTGATGATACGTGCCTTGTAGCAGTTGATAAGGACCCACAAAAAGCGTGTGACCTTCTGCAGTCTGACTTCAACGCCCTTACAAAATGGTGTCACGATGCTGGATTAGTACTTAATGCAAACAAAACCAAACTTCTTGTGATTAAATCCCCATATATTAAATATTCTCCATTGAAAAGTATTGTGGCCCACGACCACAGTTGCTTGCATTCTAAAAATATAATTTCATGTTCCTGCCCTGCTGTAGAAGTCGTAAGCAGTCAGACGTACCTCGGCTTATCGATTGATAATAAATTTAACTGGTCTAGTCATATTGAACGTGTTTGCAGTAAGTTGAGGCAGTTTTTAGCGAATATTATAATACTTAAAGATCGTATTCCTTTCAAGGTCAAGTTAATGTTATACAACTCGCTGGCTGAATCTTACGTTCAATATGGCCTTAGCAGTTATGGTCGTACTTACGCTACGTACATTAAACAAATTTATAGGCTTCAATTAAAATTTTTGAAAAATATTGTTTCTACCAAAATTAAACTCCAATTTCATAATGATGACATAGCACTTTTTAGGCATTGTAAAACTTTACCCGTTCACACGCAATTTAAATACATGTTTCTCAAAGAACACTTTTTTAATGAAACACTTAAGAAAGTAATTGAACACCCTGTATACACGCGAGCAGTTGCTCGAAACCGGTTGTGCACGTCGCACGCAAGCAATGCGTACGGCGAGAGGACAGCTGCTTATTTGATTCCACGGTTGATTAATGAACTACCTACTGACTTACTCGATAGCATTACACAAAAAAACCTCAAGCATAAGTTAAAATCATATTTTCTTGCTAACATGGGAAGATACCAACAATAATAACGCACTTACCTAGTTCCAAGTAGGTATGACGAATAAGTGTCTGTTTAAGCAGGTATCTACTTTATTTTTAACTGTATCTAATCATACCTACATTCCTAACGTTTATGTATCAGCTAAGACTCACCAATAGCACTATCCCTACAAACCTTGGTGGTTTTTTAAGTGCTATTTATATATAATAGTTTAATACAATGTTAAATGGTAAATAAATTTAAAAAAAAAAAAAATTAATTGATAACGTCCTTTTTACGAAAACATAGAAATGTCATTCAAAGGAATGGGGGGTCAACAATGGATGTTATATTGGTTATTGTTTATTAAGGTTCAGGTTTCTAATTTCTTCAATTTCAGACTTTTCCCTGTAGTTGTGACACAAAAGCCACAAGCATACCAAATTTCAGCATTGTGGAACTGCTGGAAGTACCCTAGAATTTTGGATTTTTGCGTTTTTTATTTTCCCTAATATCTCGAAAACTACTAAGTTTAAATACTTATTAAAAACAGTTTTGAAATGTCCAACTAAAGCGCTGACCGATATAGCTCATAACCTTACCTACAAATTGTACCAATACTATCTACCCCCATACCAAATTTCATGAAGATCGGATTAACGGTTAGGACGTTTTCATCGGACAAACATACATACATACATACATACATACAAACGCCGATTCTTCTCAGAGAACTCGCTTCGCTCGTTCAATTATGTCAGCCAAAGATGGGTTATAGTCATTGTTCTTCGAATTTTATCGCCCTACATTAATTGTTTTTGACCATATTAAGTCAATTTATGGCTGCCATCGGGTATGCAATAACTACATAATCAGACTTGTAAAGAGTCTTTACAAAATGTTGATAAACTTTATCATTATCAATAAAAAAATAGGGCGTATAAATAAAGAACACCGTAATGAGGTAATCAACCCATGTACATATGTATGACATCTAGGGGCAGTTATAATTAGTACCTATATTGATTCATTCAGTCGTTCGTAATTCATTCTTAGGGGGAATGAAGTAGTCCCGGCGCAAAAATGAGTGAAATAAGTTTAAGTACTAACATTTATTTATTTAAAATTGTTGCAACCAGAAGACTATGGATACTTTCATGGTATGTAAAAAAACTAAACTAATTAACATTTAGCATACTCAAATTATGAACTACATTCCTAAAGTTTGGTGTAATTTTTATATGGACATATTGATATTTTAGGAGCAAGAAATGGAGAAGCAAAAGCTTTTATTCCACCAAGCCCGATTAGCCAACAGAGGCGTCGCTGAAATGGTGCTACTACACATATCAGCGTCTAAAGGCATGCCCAGCGAAATGGTCATGAAGACTTTAGAACTGGGCATTTCTATACTGAGGGGCGGCAACATTGACATACAGATGGTAAGTCATTACTTCAGTACAATTTTTAATATGTTCTTCAAAGTATGTTAGGCTTGACCAAGTCTCTCTACAAATTAATTATGTCAGCATACAGCTGTATGATCCAAGTACACTCTATTACCGATCACAATTAAAGACTCTTTTCAGAGAAACTTCTTAAGCAGGGTGACAGAGAAATAACTAGAGACAAACCGCGCACTCATGCTACACAGATCTTTGACGAAATATATTGATGTATTTTTTAGGGAATGCTGAACCACCTCAAGGACAAGAAAGACGTGGGTTTCTTCACATCAATCGCTGGATTGATGAACTCGTGTTCTGTGCTCGATTTGGACGCATTTGAGAGAAATACTAAGGCTGAAGGTACACAAATTTTGTTTATAACAAGGTATAGTTTGGGAACTTAAGGCCCAACCAATCACAAAAGAACTATTACATATAAGGTGCTTCAGTTGGCCAATAAGAAGAGGGTTTTGGGCCCTAGTAGAGATCGTAGCATTTCTGTTTTAGGGCCACCATATCTCAAGCTGATCTCTGACTTATCGCAGAACAATTCGGCAATGGATCGAGCTGAAGCTAGCTGCGAAATTAATTTCTTAATATTTCTAGGTTTGGGTGTTGGTCTGGAGGGCGCGGCCGGTGAGAAGAACATGCATGATGCCGAGTTTACTTGCGCGCTCTTCCGGTTCATACAGCTCACATGTGAAGGACACAACTTGGGTGAGTATATTGCTATAACACTGAGCACAGCAGTTACAAAAATAGAGTTGCCTGTGTCGTGTGTATAAGGAATGAAAAGTAACACGGCACACAAATACAGACCTGGAACGAATATTTGCAGATCATGCAAATATTTGTCCCGCAGCGGGAATTTAAGTCGCACCTTTTACGCCTCAGTTGTGTCACGAAGATCGTCATAAAAAGTGGCTTATGTGTCAATCTACCTCTGTACCAAAATAGTAAACGAAAATTAGGTTTTTATCAACAGGTTCCTAGTCTGAGTTGTATGTACTTTTGTTTTATTTTGTAACTAGTTCGTTGTCAGTAATTTAGTTAGCAGAACTTCTTGATTAGGTATGTTCTATACTTGGCCAAACAAACAAAATTTCAAATGAATCGAATTTCAGTTATACGCATCCTTTATCGCACGTTAGTTGTCAGTTTTTCATTGAAACCTGTCACTGTGGCATGTGAACTACGTATTGGTTGGTGCATATAGGAATTAGTCGTGATACCGCACACTAGACTCTGGCTTCCTGGCTATCGCACACTCGGCGTTCGAGTCGCCTCGACCAAGCTATAAGCTTGAACAGTGCTGAGTAACAAAATAACCGGCCTTTGTCATCGAGTGAGCGCGTGTGACCGGTGAGTTGTTGCGACCACTGGTGACTAAATTTTCGGAGGCTTTTATATTTAATATTATTCTGAACAGAATGGCAGAACTACCTGCGTACGCAAGCCGGTAACACAACGACAGTCAACGTGGTCATCTGTACTGTCGATTACCTGCTGCGATTGCAGGAGAGCATTATGGACTTCTATTGGCATTACTCAAGCAAGGTAAAGTACTATAATAATAATGTTTAATTTTGACTGTAAAATTTACAGTCAAACTGACGTTTGATAATTATTCAGGAACTTATCGACCCAGCCGGCAAAGCGAATTTCTTCAAAGCTATAGGAGTTGCATCTCAAGTGTTCAACACGCTCACTGAGGTCATCCAGGGTCCTTGTACGCAAAATCAGCAGGCTTTGGCGCATTCCAGGTACATATAAACTATGACTTGGTGTGTAATTATGTACATAATTACACACCATAATACTTACCTAATTAGTGTAACTGGTATTTGTTGCCGTTCTAATTAGTTAAATAATAAATAAATAAATAATAAATAATAAATAATATAAATTCTACTGTAGTAAATACGCTGCACTAGGCTCCAAATTGAAGTTAACCCTAGGTAACCCTGACTTTTGAGAAATACGTGGGTACTGATCTAATGACACTTTGATTAAGAAATGTTGGTCGAACGTCGGTGATATTGAATGAAAGCGATCTTAGCTTTCATTTTGATTATAGAATTCCAAAAAATAGTAACTACATACTTCATAGATTTGCTATGGAGTCGATTAGCAACCAATGATGACGTCATCTCAGTTATCCACTAAAGTTAGAAAATTCGAATGACGTCTTTTGACAATTCTTGATAACTTTGGGCAAGTGATGGTAATTTTACTTGAAGAACGTTGGCCACCAAGTGGCTTTCATTATAAGGAATCGCGAGGCAGAACTTGATACTAACCTTATTTATCACCTCGGACTCAGACGTTCAGTATTTATTTATTTAGCCTTTATTAACAATCTTAAATAACGTAATTACACTATAATTTTCACTATAGTAAACATATTAGACACCGGTTTCTTCATTGTCTTGCTTTCCAGCATAGGCCTCCCCAAGTGTTCTCCATAAAGATCTATCTCTTGCTTTTCTAGTCCAAAGCGTCCCCGCCACTTTCTTAATGTCATCTACCCATCTACGATATTGTCCACCTTTCCTTCTCTTTTTATATCTAGGGCACCATTCTGTTAGCTCTTTGGACGTTCAGTATAACTTTAACTGAATGCCCTTTGGGTTGACAATTGCACCTGCTTTAATGAAAATCCAAACAACAGTTTTAATCTTGATTGTCTATTTGTTTGCATTTACTATGCCCCAGGCAAGGAATAATTCTTACTTTATTTTTCAACATTGAAATAATAGACCACATTCTATTTACTAAAGAACATTATCTACATCATATACTTTGGTTTCCAGATTGTGGGACGCGGTGGGAGGATTCCTCTTCCTCTTTTCTCACATGCAAGATAAGCTGTCCAAACACTCTTCTCAAGTGGACTTGTTGAAAGAATTGTTAAACCTTCAGAAAGACATGATCACTATGATGTTGTCTATGCTTGAAGGAAATGTTGTCAATGGTAATATAATCCTCACAAAAAGTATTTAATGTTCAGGAAATGTTGGTGCCAAGGGTATATTTGCTGCACATGTACGCCAATTGCGCAGTGACATTGAATGAACTATAGCGAAACAGACTACAAATTGGCGAATGGCTCAACAAATTTAATATTGTTGTGCTCTAGTTCATTTGATGTTCACTCTATTTCGTTCTAACTGCTCAATTGGCTAACATAAGCGGCTCAACCAATCGTTAAACAATATTATTGCGCATCGATAACCTATGTGCATGGCACAAAGTGCTCTGAATCCAGTACTCACATTAGTTCACCACTCTTATCAGGGCTACCATACCGTACCCTTGTCACTAACCTAACGTATAGCCAAGAAAAAAACCAGTGATACGACGAACAAACGATTCTAAACTTCATTTTTTCCAGGCACGATCGGTAAACAGATGGTGGATACGCTAGTAGAATCCGCCTCTAACGTGGAACTCATTCTAAAATACTTCGACATGTTTCTCAAACTGAAGGACCTGACCTCCAGCGCCAGTTTCCAAGAAATAGACGCCAATAACGATGGCTGGGTGCTTCCTAAGGACTTCAAAGAGAAGATGGAACAGCAAAAGAGTTATACTCCGTAAGTTTATGTCTATTTAATAAAACACAAAGAAAGTGCTTGAAAATTTGTATACAGAGTTTTAGCTTAAACTTAAGAATATGTTAGAACAAAAAGACGCTTACAACATTACGTATCAATTATGCAGATAAACTAGTAGAATGCGCTTGCAACCACGTGCGAGTTTTTTCCATACGGATTTCAACGCCCCGCTGCACCCCCTTAGGGCGTGAATTTCGAGATTCCCCCGCCCCTAGGCCATAAATTTCAGCTCTATAGAACCTTCTGTTTAGGCTGTGCGTTGATTGTCAGTCAGTCAGTGAGTGAGCCAATCCGTCACGCAACGATTTGATATACATGTATATTGACTAGTGGAACGCCTGCGACTTCATCCGCGTTGAATTTTTTCTATACAAACTTTAACAGTTCACGGGTGAATTCTACGTTATAATGGGTAGTGAAAGTGGTTGTTTCACTAGGAACAGTCATCCTACAAATTAGTAGAGTTACTTAACTTCACTGTGTGAGAGAAGGCATACGTTGTAAATTATTCATTTTTCTATCCACAGTGAAGAGATAGAGTTCCTACTCGCCTGCTGCGAAACGAACCACGACGGAAAGTTAGACTACGTCGGGTTCCGCGACCGTTTCCACGAACCGGCCAAGGAGATTGGTTTCAACTTGGCTGTGCTGCTTACCAACCTGTCGGAACACATGCCTAATGAGCCCAGGTACACTATATAGTATATACCATAGTATAAGTCTGACTACCTTGAGTTCTGCGACTAGTTCCACGAACTGGCCAAGGAGATTCAGGTCAACTTGACTGTGCTTATTACCAACCTGTCTGAATACACCTACATACTAGCATATCTTAGATTTAGTTGGGTTCTGCGACAGGTTTTACGAACCGGCCAAAGATATTGGGTTCAACTTGGTCAAGCCTCGAGGAACGACCCGCCTAATGAAGTACACGGCGTTATTTGCCGCGCATACCGAAGAGTTCAATCTTTTCTGAAGAACGCTCATAAACCGTTAAAAATACATAACAACCTACTGGGGAATGGCGGGTTTCCTTTAAACTCACAGGGGGTCAAACGGGATAACTGAGTGTCCGTGGATCCTCCAGGGGTCAAAGGATAATAGTGAGTGTCAATGGGTCTCAAGGCTGGCCAATTCGCCATCAAATCGTTATAGGCCTGTTAGACCAGTGTTTTTCACGACATTTAAGCAAAACAACAAGACAGCAAGTATTTCGGACTCTGATTCTGATTCTGATTCTTCAGTAGGTTGATGTATATTACTGTAATGTTCCTGTTTTACGACCAATGTTTACTGTTTGACGACCTCTGTGGCGCGGCTGGCGAGTAGCCGGCTGAGATGCAAGAGGGTTCGATTCCCGCTGCGGGACAAATGTTTGTATGATCTGCAAATATTTGTTTTCGGGTCTGGGTGTTATGGTACCACGACACAGGGCATCCTAGTGTGGGTTCAAAACTAAGTATGTGACTGTTGGGTGTTATGTTCCAGACTCGCCCGTTTCCTAGAAACAGCTGGTTCAGTGCTGAACTACTTCGAACCATTCCTCGGGCGTATTGAAATCATGGGCGGCGCCAAGAGAATCGAGCGAGTCTACTTCGAGATAAAGGAATCTAACATTGAGCAGTGGGAAAAACCACAAATCAAGGTAAATTTTATTTCCAACTAATATTACAATTTCAAAATATTATTATAATTTCATAGTTTGGACGTGTTTTATTCAATCAAGGCGTGATAGATTTTGATGAAATTTAGTACCGTAAAACTGGGGAGGTAACTTTGGCCCAAGTTTGAACTTCTCGCCCTGCGGTGTGAGCGTAATTTCTGCTCGTAGTTTCTACTTAAATTGACAGATGGCAGGTCTTTTGCTCGCCCCTGAATAATTTCACACGAATCTGTCACGATTCGTGGGGAAAAGTTTGATTTCACACGAATCGTGACAGATTCGTGTGAAATCAAACTTTTCCCGATTTGGGCCAAAGTTACCTCTTGGGGTAAAAGTAACCCGGTTTTACAGTACACATATAGATTTTGTCCTGAATTAATTATTTTTAATAAGTAGGACCCGGATTTGTTGGGCTATTTTCGTTGGAATAAAATTTGTCCTAGCTGCTGGCCTAGAATGTGGGATCAGGACTACGTATTATTGGGTGTTATGTTATGTAAAAATTCGACTTGCTAGATTGAACTCTACAAACAAACAGCTTAACTTGTAAATATGGAATTATTTAATCTCTTTAATCTATTTAAAACTTTTTAACCTTACAGGAATCAAAAAGAGCCTTCTTCTACAGCATAGTAACGGAAGGTGGCGACAAGGAGAAGCTCGAAGCGTTCGTGAACTTCTGCGAAGACGCCATCTTTGAAATGACGCACGCTTCGGGACTCATGGCCGCTTCGGAAGAGTCGGCCGGCGGACCCAAGAACAGAGAAGCCAGTTACATGTACATGGGAGATGATGATGATGAAAGGTACGTACAAAGTATTAATCTTCTTCATCAGCCGGTAAACATCCACTGCTGGATGAGGCCCCCTTGCTTGCTGTGCATGCCATGGGGGAGCCCATGGCATGCACAGCAAGCAAGGGGGGATTTGCCGTAATCACCACGCTTGGCAGGCGGATTAGTGATCACAGTATTCGTTCTGAATACTGAAGTGGATGCTGCTGCCCATCCCCTGGTGTATTCCTTTAGTCGGCTTTTACGACATCCCCGGGAGAAGATAGAGGGGTCTATTCTGAAGCCGGACACACTACGGTAATTTCCATATAAATGACTGTCAGAAGCGAGTTACTTTACATGGAAGATGATTTTACGCCTAGTATCAAATTTACTAGCCGTTTTAATATTTGAAAAACTATTCCTGTTTCGAGTCTGGTCTATAAACCTTCTCCTCCCGTGGATGTCGTAAAAGCTAACTGAGGGGGGTACAACGGATGGACAGAAGCATTCACCTGAGTACTCAACACCAACAATGTGATCACCGATCCGCCTGCCAAGCATGCTGATTATGGCAATCCCATTGCATTCAATGGGGGAGCAATTCGGTCCAGCAGTTGAAGGTAATTTTATTAAAATCCCCTGCGAAATTTCCATCTTTGAGATGAACACTTAGTTGGTAAACGGGCCAAAATCCAACAATTCATAACACGTCCCACTGCTGGGTATTAGTTTCCCCAAATCCTTCTACCTACTTGTCTCTGTAGTAGTGCCTGTACGGGAGTGGCATGGTCACAGTGTGATAAAATAACTTTTAAAAAATAAAAATAAAAACTTGTCTCTGTTCTTAAATTACAGTCTTAAATGACTTTTATTTATATTTCAGAGCCGGCAAAGATCCCTTCCGTCGAGGACTCCAGTCAGTGAAAGATGGCATCTACGCGGCATTCTCGTCCCTGTCACCCTCCAACATAAAGGCTAAAATCGCGGACGCACAGCAAATGCCACCCGCCGAACTTGCGGTTGGCTTCTTCAAGATGTTCTTCTATCTTTTCTACTACTTGGGATATGGAGTGTTGGTGGTCATCAGGTGAGTTTAGTCTCTATTAATTAGATATAAGGTTTATATTTTGATATGTGAATGATCGTACTTGTGTCTTTTCACGCGTCACGTATTGTGGTATTGTGGCACAGTCATTGGTAAATTCTTGAATTATTCTGGTTTTAGTTTGTGATATTTAAATAGTATCTTTGAATTACTTATAATATTTATGTGAAATAGTTATGGTGTGGCTTTTTACAGTGTATGTGATAATTATGAACTTGACTATTATTTACTTATATTATATTTTTAGATTGTCTATGTCTATACATCGTGAAATTTTAGTTCAGAACACGGACCAATAAAAAAAACTGCATTGTGCGATCTTAAGTTGACAATCGCATTCTATGAAAAAAAAAAAAATCTTCTTATTTTATGCGATGTAGACCATTGTCAGAACAAGTAATTTTAAGGAAACAAGAGGTTAAAATTTCACGATGTTTTTTTTAATGTAATAATTTAGTCGCAATTGCTACGAAACTCCTACTTGAAATAGGTTTTTGACTAAGCTTTTCCAACGTTGTTTAACCTTATGTATCATAATACAAATTTAAACTAGAAGTTTGCCCCAATTTAGTCTTAATTCCAATTCTATCTATGCTTCCAACTAACTGTTTGTTAAAGCTTCCTAAAAACACAACATATCTTCCACTACTATCTACGGATTGTTGATCTAGACACATGCTATATTCACGGAGATGACTCTGCCCGAGTTCTTGAGCAATTATTGTTATTGTGATTGTTATTTTGTTGTTTATTTTAATACAAGAATCAAGTTAAAATTCCATCTCTCCATTCATTTACCGACTAAATACACTGCGGTTTGTATGGCAAGGTGAATTTTTTACTTGAACCTTGGATTGATCGCTATTCAGGACCTCAGGCAGAGTAATATCTGTAAATATGAAGCGTGTACAGATCAACACTCTGTATATCGTGTTTATTTAGCACCAATTCTTCTATTTTCTGGTATTTTCTTCTCTTTCTCATAGCGTTTTTGTGAAGAGCATTGAAACAGCCTTAAGGTAGATCGTCTAGCATGTGGTGCGAAATTCAAATTTTATTGTGTGTTTTGCTCATCGACAGCTCATAAACACTTCTTGTAATAGCGAAAACTTATTTTGCGAAACTAGGAAACCTAACCACATGTTCTAGTTAATAGTATCTCTAAAAGATAATTTAGCTACGAATATTGTTCAATTATTTTTTAGTGTTTTTTTTGTTTAGGGATATCCGTAGCTTAGCTAATGATATTTATGAGATACTATTAATTAAAACATATGTATTGGGTATGTTTTCGCTATCTTAAAAAGTGTTGATGAGCTGTGAGGAGCAAAAAAATTTGAATTTCGGTTCACACGCGAGACGATCCACCATAATTATGAAACTTATTTGCATTGGATACAGTTAAAATTGCTATTTAAACTTTACCATCTCTCCAGGTACATATTCGGCGTGCTACTAGGCTTGATGCGAGGTCCTCAAGTGGAGGAACTGCCGCCAGAACCCACGGAAGAAGAGAAAATCGGTCAGTTGAGACACAGGTTGCTCAACACCACAAGTAAGAGAACTGATTACAAGCGTGCGCTGAACACGCTTGGATGCTTTGCGTTTGATCACTATTGTCAAATATAGTCAAAAAGTTTAAGGCAAAGTCTATAGCCGAAATGAGTCAAAATAAATGTCTAGAGTCAAACTAAAAGCTAGAGTCAAATTAAAAGCGAGAGTCAAATTAAAATCTAGAGTCAAATTAAAAGCGGGAGTCAAATTAAAAGCGAGAGTCAAATTAAAAGTGAGCGTCAAATTAAAAGCGAGAGTCAAATTAAAAGTGAGCGTCAAATTAAAAGCGAGAGTCAAATTGAAAGCGAGAGTCAAATCAAAAGCGAAAGTCAAATAAAAATCCGGAGTCAAAATAAAAGGTTTAAGAAGACTGACTTGTGCGTAAGCAGACGCTTTGAGTTACCATTATGATCGGTGTTCAGTTCATGTAACTATTTGGTTTCCGGAATTTCAAGAAATTAACGAAATCGAAAGAAAATTACTAGGTATGTAGAATTGTGTATCTATATACACAATTCTACATACCTAGTAATTTTCTTTCGATTTCGTTATTTTCGTTAGTCCATCCATATCCTCGTTCATCATCACTATTATCAGCCTGTAGAAGTCCACTGCTATAGGCCTGCCCCCTAGAATCCCATTACGAACGGTCTTAAGCCGCCTCCAACCACCGATTACCTGTGATCTTTATAATATAATTAGTCTGTCGAGAGGAGGGCCTTCTTCTACTGCCCACTCTCTCTCTCTCTCTCTGCCTCTACTGTCTTTATCCTCGTTATTTTTAACGAAAATCGTGATTCGGAAAAATCCCAAGAAGGATCTGACCATAAAACAGTTTTTTTTTATTCCAAATTTTTCCAAGCTTAGTGACCAAACGCAAAACCAACACACTAAATCGCCAAACGCAGGTTAACATTTGTGAAGCATTTAATTAATTAAACTTATGATTGGCATTAACTTTTTAACAATATTTAATTGTAAGTAATAAATTGTACAATATTATGTAACTTGATTAAAAACCTGTTTTTGAAGCGACAGGTAAGTATACTCACAAAATTGACGATCGAATATTTACTTACATTTTATAACTCTGATGCAATCTGTAAAAACCTACTGCAAGACACAAAGCAGAGTTGTAACACCGACAAACTAGATGGCGCTGCTACAAAGGCATCATTCCTACAATCTTAAGTTGTCTTTAAAAAGACTTGTCTTATGGTCGATCTAACAATTAACTACAAAACACCTTACGCATGATATATCTGACTTTGGCATGCCGTCATCATTATCAATAGTCAAAAGACAATCAGCTAATACACGTCCATACATAGACGAGGTCTCCCCCATAGAATACAAGGGGGGGATTTGCCGTAGTCACCACGCTTGGTTGGCGGATTGGTGATCGCCGTTTTACTGTGTATAGTCCCTTAGTCGGTTTTTACGACATCCACGGGAGGAGACGTCGGAGGTTATTATTTAGCTGGACACGTCACGGCATTCCTAAAATAAGACGTTACATGACTTTTACATACACTCATTTTATAAAACGGGAAATTTTCACGTACCGACATGTAGGTCGAAGCACCAACAGGTTTCAACCCTAATCGAGGGTCTTCATCAGGGTGAGTGCGATCTGCGCTACACTCTCTCCGCGTCCCTCCTCGCACTGCGTCTCTGAGCTCGCTCCTCTCGGTTTGTCTGGCGTGGGGGCGGGGGGTGTGCTTGTGTCCGTGTCATCACGCGTTCTTCAATGACGTCATTTAGGTCGTGATGCGGTGGTCTTTTATCGTTGCTGCCGTTCCCGTCGCAACCACCAGGCGCGCCAGGAGCGGCCAGACAGGCTACACTACTAACTTATACATAAGTTGTTCTCTTTCTTGTATGACTGCAATGGATGTTATCTAGATGTACATTGGTTACTCTGTCTACGTACTTAATGGATATCTTTTGAATCCATCAGGTCCGCTAAGACATCTGCCAGCTTTGCCACCAGCGGATGACACCGGACAACTGCAAGTGTCGGCGTTCGGACTCGACATCACCAAAGAAGACAATGGACAGTAAGTTATATTTTATAGATGAAGGCAATATACAAAATTCACTAATGGTATTCTCCTCAACTGACAATACAGCGTGGAAATGTACTTGTTCTTCATCAGCCGGCAGACTTCCACTGCTGGACAAGACCTCCCTTACAGAATAACGGTATTTGCCATAATCACCACGCTTGGCAGGCGGATTAGTGATCGCAGTATTGGTGTTGAGTATTCAGGTAGATGCTGTTGCCCATACCCTGGTGTAATCCCTTGGTCGGCTTTTGTGACATCCACGGGAGGAGAAAGAGGCGTCTATTCTAGGCCGGACACACCACTGCTCGGAAATGTGAAATGTGAAACATGAACGCATAAAAATAATTATCCATTTTATCAAAGAATTGCTCAGTTTTATTTTATTTGCAGATTATGCGAACATTCGTCCCGCAGCGGGAATCGAGCGTGCGGGTTTGATTCCCGCTGCGAGTAGGCAGTTAATTTTTGTAACAGATTATGTGTTGTTTGGTTATGAACCCTATGCAAAAAACCAAATTCCGAAGGGGGTACAAATATTCCCCACCCAAAGAATAAAACCGATAGGGCATTCTAATCCAGTGATTCTAATCTACTAGTGGCGACATCTAGTCATGAGTTGAGTAAACTTCGGAACCATATGCAATGCTATGACTTCTTCTTTAATCTTGCAAGCGCCCTCTACTTTAAGTTCCCGAGATCATATGCCATTGGACCTTACTATCCAACACTTTGCTCAAACTAAGATGCTTGCCCCCAGGATACAAGTGAAGCCGCATGAATCACCAAGCACGTCGTCTCCGTCTTCCGGCGAAGAAGCGGAGGTCTCACCAGACGACTCCGCGGAACACACGGGGGAGGAATTACGGCCGCCGTCGCTTATTGATCTACTGGGGTAATTACATTAACAAAACTCTATTGTTATTGCTTTTAGAGCCTGGTGCTATTGACTTAAAAATGTATAGTGCTCATAACTACCTGCTCTCAAACGGTGAAGAAAAACACCGTGAAGGAACCAGGCTGTCCTCTGTGAGGCCAGAGGCTGAGTATTTCATTGCAAGGCCACTGAAACCTTTCGCCACATTGGTTCGTCCAGCATCGGTCACAATTCTCTATTCAGGGCCACCCCACCAACCTGGGGGGTATTTGCCTATCAAACTGGTAATCGGCTTTCGACTACGATTTCGCTGTACTACATTGCCCCGCGTGTTTTAGCTTCTTTTCAAAAATATATTTTTTTAAACAAACAGCGCAATTTACTGTGAAATCGTAATCGAAAGCGATTAAGATCAGGCTGCCCTCTAGTTTAGTATAAAATTAAATACTCAACTTAACCGTCTTGTTTTTTAGAGGTGAACAAGCCAAAAAGCAAGCTCAAGAACGGATGGAAGCGCAAGCCGTCCAGCAAGCTGCTATGTCTGCTATCGAAGCTGAAAGCAAAAAGAAGGTAATACGAATTTCAGCTTTATGTGTTCTTTCTTAGAGTCCACTAGCAAACGGAGCAGAGTTCAGAGAATATTCTCAATAGACTACCCTCATTTTAGAAAAAAAAAAGAAAAAGTAACATTGTGTAATAATATACTGCACTGCGCCTGGTATTCCATGTCGGTGACGTCGGGGAACGGCCCAAGACTACGTCAAGACCAATAAGACCCAGCTTTTTTTCAATTAGACCAATTATAGGTACTTATAATCGTGATCTTGGGACATCGCAAGAATACCTAATTTTTTATACGATGGTCCATCATAGTAGATTCATCCACTATCATTAGAGAATAGCATTCTTATTCCTAGAATTGAATATGGTGGCTCTTTCTAGTTAAAGTTATATGACGCCATAGTTCTATAGAACAAATTGTAGGTATTCGGTTTATACCGAAACTAGCTGTTAGTAAAAGTTCTAAACCATTACAGCCTACACTTACGGAGTCTGTCAAACGCTAATCTATTTGAGTATTGCCATCTATTACGACCACCTGTATCATGAAACAAAATAGCAAGCAAATATAAAGCAGAGCTTCTAGTCTGATTAAAGCCTTCTTATGTAAGCAATAATCCATTCAATTAATCCATCATTCATCATTAATAATTCATTTCAATGCTGTATTTTCACATTAGTTTGCAATTGCTTACATTTAAAGCAGCGTGGAAGTTTGCGAGGATTAATACGAGCTAAGAAGGTGAGTTCAGGGTCATTCAAACCCTCAACCATACATACATAGCCTCACGCCTTTAATCTCTTAAGAATGATATCTTCACATCTCCTTCAGAACCATGAGCAGGATATCCAACATTGATGGTCGTCGCATAAAAGCGACTGATTTAAAATATGTGCCGTGGTGTGTCCTGAGAACAGAGCTCTCTATCTCCTCCCATGGATGTCGTAAAAGCCGACTAAGAGATTTACCAGGGGGTAGGCAGGCCTCCAGGCTGCTGAAGCTCGATGGTGATATTATACATTTGTTTTGACAGGCCGTCCAAGGACCGACCCCATCAGCACTTGCCCAAGTGGACCTATCACAGTACACAAGACGAGCAGTATCATTCTTGGCTAGAAACTTCTACAACCTCAAATATGTGGCTTTAGTGCTGGCTTTCTGCATCAACTTCGTACTGTTGTTCTACAAGGTAAGCCTCCGATCGATCAGACAGCAGTAGGTAGAAACTGTCGTTTGCACAAATGTCATACCTTTTGTAAAACTGTAAAGATTCCCAAATTGTAATGATCCTAGAATTAGCTGCGTCCTAGAATTGGTTAGAAAGGGGTGATTCGTCCTACCTTTCTGAACAATCTTTTTGAAATTCGTTTCTTTTTTAAAAAACGTAATAACTCTTCAATTGTTGACTATGTTAAGGAGAAAGGTGACTTCAGATAGATACAAGCGTTTCAAATTTGTGTACCTAATGCGTAGAGGGACTAAGTCGCGTTATGACTAAATATAATTTTCTTTAGCTTTATGTCTAAAACGGTTTTAGTCTATCTAGCAGTTTGCTTACTTCCTTTTAAAGCTAATCTTTATCAGACCTAAATGTTCATCAGCCTACAGCATAGTGTAGGGTTCCGAAGTCACAGTTTTTAGAGTTCCTAACCTCAAACGTACCAACGGAACCATTATAAAATCATTCGGGTGTCTGTCTGTCTGTCACAGACTATTTTCTCTGAATCTACCGGACCAAAAAGAATTAAATTTGGTACATATCATACAGAATTAGAGGATCCAATAACTGGCGTACACCGTAATAAATGAATTCTGATTTGGGAGATTAATTTTGGGCCAAACTAAAAAATTTAAAAAAACTGGGTTCGAATGAATGAACTCGTTATGAGAAATGCAAATGTGCTTTTTTATCATTTAAAATGCTTAGTTTAAATTGATAACTGAGCCAAAAATTTTGAAAAAAATATGGTATATTGGATCTAACTCATAGTTTACAGTGGGGTCAGCACGAATAATTTACGTTACCAAAACGCTAACGAGACGATCGCAAATGTCAAATATAGACCAATGACATCAGGGTAACTTGAAATCTTAGTAAGTTGATTGGTTCATATTTAACGTTTACTATCGTAACGCTAGCGTCTTGATAACGTTAGATTTTCGTGCTTGGGCTTCTGGAAAACCTGATTGGAAATCCTGAAATTCCCGCAGGATACGGAAAAATTTCCGGGCGGGTATATCTTGCTGGCGGTAGAGATAATAACACTGTACCAGTAACCGGTTTTAATTGCCCAGGTATCAACATTGGACGGCGAGGGTGGCGAGGGTTCAGGTATTGGAGACATCATCGGTGGATCCGGTTCCGGAGCAGGATCCGGTAGTGGTGATGGTAAGAAACTGCCCTTTCTTTTGCTTGCAACTGGTATTAAGTTTGTTTGCTTTAGAATTAGGGTTCGATTCTAACGAATTTTGAATATTCGAAATTTGATGAAGAATCAATCTCTCCCAGAATCAGCAAGTTAAAAGCCATTTAGTTCGCAGAACCGACACTGAGGAACAAAGGTTCTCGAGTGACCAAGAACCATCTTTCCATAATCACCACGCTAGGAAGGCGGATTGGTGATCACAGTTTGGTGTTGAATACGTAGGTGGATGCTGCTGCACGTTTTCTTGTGGCCCTTAGTGGCCTTTTACGACATCCACTGTAGGAGTTGGAGGAGTCCTATTATTAGGCCGAAACTACAACGGCTGCAAAAACATTGATGTGCCTATATAAGTAAATGACTCTCATTCCCCAGGCAGCGGAGAAGCTGAAGAAGATGACGTCATAGAAATAGTCCACATAGACGAAGACTTTTTCTACATGGAACACGTCATAAAGATCGCTGCTGCTGCCCACTCCGTCGTCTCATTGGCTATTCTGATTGGATATTATCATCTAAAGGTAAAAAAGATATGTGCCGTATTTCCCCAGAACACAAACCCATACTACAAAAACGGGTGAAAATGCCCGAAACAATGTTTTTGCTGTTGTGCAAGAAACGTGTCATAAAAAAAGCTAGGCTTCTTACTCGCGATTCTGATTGTAGGCAAATCAAAGGGCGATGTAATTGACACTAGAAGGAATTTAAGTAAACTAACTTTTTCTACATGATTTTAAATGTTAGTTCGAACCTAAAAACAATATGATGGCTTCAACAGGCCGATGACTTTATAAAGGTCGCGGGTTGACGGTGGATGGAGGCGGCTCAAGATCGTCCGCCATGGCATTAGCCGTCTTCCGGCTGAAGAGATTCAAACTCTAAAATTCATCGTCATCAGTCGTTAGACGTCCACTATTGGACGAGGCCTCCCCCATAGAATGTAATGGGGAGATTTGCCATAATCCACGCTTGGCAGGCGGATTGGTGATCGCAGTATTGTTGCTGAGTACTCGATGAATGCTGCTGCCCATCCAAAGTCAAAGTCAAAAAGAACTTTATTCATTGAAATCACAAGGATCATTTTGAATCGCCTTATATAAAATTAAATTACTCCTGTTCCAACGCGACCAAGCCTAGAAGAGTCAGGCAACAAACTCGGCTTGGCTTACATAAATGGTCCGTCTTACCACTAGGTGAGAAGCGCCTGTGTGGTGCCTCGGAGCAAGGAGTTGCTGATACATAGTAAATGAGAACTTAAAAACCTTAGGAAGGTAGTCAAAAGTAAATAAACATCAGCAAAAATATGCAAGACAGCACACGCCACGCTTGTTATACTTATAAATAATAATCTAATACAAACATGTAAATAGGTAAGTACAGATATTGCAAATTTCCATATTAGCAGTTGAGGGGCAGAGCGACATCAGGCCACGCGGCTTTATCATTAATATAGTCATCAAGAGTGTAATACGCTTTCTTAATTAGATTCATCTTTATGTAGGATTTAAATCTTCGAATAGGAAGTTTACATGCACCTTATGGAAGTTTATTATAGAACCGTACAGAATTCCCCATAAAAGACCCACTTACTTTCTTTAATCGAAATTTTGGTATATTTAGTTTGTGTTTATTTCTCGTGTTAATACCATGCATGCACGTCACTTTTTATCATAAAACTATCCAAGTGTTTGTGTGTATGTAATAATATTTCATAGATATATTGCGATATTACTGTAAGATGATTTGTTTGAAACGCTCCCTCAAGGAGTCACGCGACTTCATTTTATAAATGGCACGTATTGCCCGTTTTTGTAAGACAAAAATAGCTTGGATATCAGCTGCTTTTCCCCACAGTATGATACCATATGACATAACACATCCCCTGGTTTAATCCCTCAGTCGGCTTTTACGACATCCACGGGAGGAGATAGAGGGGTATATTCTTAGACTGACTACACAACGGCACACTTTAAAAATATTCATTATCAATTTTCAGGTGCCTCTAGCCATTTTCAAGCGTGAAAAGGAGATTTCCCGTAAACTGGAGTTTGATGGTCTGTACATCGCCGAACAACCGGAAGACGACGATCTGATGAGCCATTGGGACAAACTGGTCATATCTGCCAAGTATGTACCTGATGGTGGCACTTCACTTGGCGTATTTGCGCAAATGTTTGCATTATTTTGCCAAGGCAAACAACATTGTGCACTGATGGAGTCATGGTTGATTTTGCCTTGGATAAATAACGAAAACATTTGCGAATATACACCAAGTGAAGTTGCACCTTCACACTTTTCACATATTTTATATCTGCCATAATTCTGTCTCCAAGATACTCGTAGTTCTCGTAGTAGTCTTCTATGCCTACACAGAAGAAGAAACTACGAGTATCTTGGAAACAGAATACTGGCAGATATAAAATATGTGAAAAGTGTGAAGGTGCAACTTCACTTGGTGTATATTCGTCCCATACCTATATGATCTTTGTTTTATCTAAGCCGTTGTTGGCGTGTGAATGAAGCAAAATAGGTATGTCAGGATCGTAGCAAATGGAAATCCGTGATCTCTGCCTACCCTTCCGGGAAACAGGCGTGATTTTATGTATGTATGTATGTTGGCGTGTCCCTTGTTGGTAGATATATGTAATGCTATCCGCTTACTATTACCTTATGCATTTAAAGTGGAAGCCTGGTGTTGGCCATACTTTCTATATCAATCGTAGTATTAAGTTTTTTTTAATGTGTCGCTGTTGGTTTCCCAATAAATAAATAAATAACACTCTTGTTAACCATCAGTAGTAATAGCACTCCATCTCCATCACTTTTTTAAGTGTGTAAGTGACAGAACTGGCAGATAGCAAAACTGATGCCATGAATGGGCTTCATACAACTGCAATACCACCTAGGAGGCTTCCTACTCGGCCAATTCCCAGTGAAATATGTACCTAATCCGGGGAATTAATCCTACCGCCAAGCGGGAATGTGGGCATTGCAGTGTTCCGGATTGAAAGGTATGTGTGCCGGTGAAATTACACGCACATGAGACTTTACAACTTTGTCTCAGGGTGACGGGCGCAGCTAGCTAAATGAGCTCAATGCTAGGTAGGACGCGTCCTAGATGGAGGTATTGCAGTTTTAATGGGCCAAATGAAATCAGCATGGCACCATGCCAATTGCGTCACTTATTCACTTAAAAAATAATAGTGAATTTAGAATTTAGTTCAGTTTAGTAAACGGTGTAATAGAATCGACACCATCAGCACTAAATGTAAAGTAAATCTTCAAATTAATCTCATTAACTTATTCCAGGTCATTCCCGGTGAACTACTGGGACAAGTTCGTGAAGAAGAAGGTCCGCGCGAAGTTCTCGGAGACGTACGACTTCGACTCTATCTCCAACATGCTCGGCATGGAGAAGACGTCCTTCAGCGCGCACGAGGACGAAGGCACCAAGGGGCTGCTGCATTAGTAAGTACTCCTCTTGCCTCACTGGTTCATTCTTGGTCACTACTGGGACAAGTTCGCGGAGAAACGGTTTAATTTGATAAGATATCTGTCCCACTTTGAATGCTCTGAGAGATCAGGTCGATCAAGCAATAATAATGATTCAAAAAATTATCATTACTTCGAGGCGTTCAAAGTGGAATACAAGCAACTTTGAATATTCTGATAGATCAGTACCTACATGGGCCACTTTGAATGCTCTGATAGATCAGGTCGATCAAGCAATAATAATGATTCAACAACTTATCATTACTTTGAGGCGTTCAAAGTGGAATACAAGCTTTTTTTAATGCTCTGATAGATCAGTACGTGGGCCACTTTGAATGTTCTGATAGATCAGTACTTGGGCCGCTTTGAATACTCTGAAAGATCAATACTTGGGCCGCTTTGAATGCTCTGATAGATCAGGACGATCAAGCAAAAATAATGATCCGAAAAACTTATGATTACTTTGATTTGAGGCATTCAAAGTGGAATACGAGCAACTTTGAATTTTTTAATAGAAACGATTCGACCCCCAATGTTTATGCGATTTGCTAAATTCTCACTTTAACTATTTCGGAAATGGCTATTTTTTTAATAATAGTCGTCAACAAACTTCTGTTATAGATTGGGTCGATCAAGCAATAATAGGTAATAAAAATAAAACATTTATTAAAAAAATACTTTACTAATAATACTTCAAAGAACTTGTAATCACTCCGATAGATTCATATTCATATCATTTATTCACCGTAGGAACACTGGGAGCACTTGGTTTTGTTATGGTGTAAGATAATAATGAATTAATTCTAAATATACCTATATAAAATCATTATGTCATACACATTACATACACAAAACCTTCAAAACCTTGGACGAATTATCGTCCAAGTTCAAAACAATATTTTTTTATGAAAACAACACAACAAACTAAACAAAAAACAAATTATAACAAAGTTATGTGTTGCCGTCTTAGAGAATTAATAGTAGGGAGATGGCAAGCATACGCTTTCCCCTCTGCCGAAGTACATGAACGGTCGTTCGTGTCAGTTTATAAAAACTAGTTTAGCCACGATCGTTCGCCATTCTGCGTTCATACCTGTCGCTATACGGAGCTCCTAAAAATGGTTGGTTGTGCTGTGGTTTCGTGTAAATGGCGGTCGGAAACATCAAATTTAACAAAATATGGAGTTTCTTATCACATTTAAGTAATTGACAACACAATTAAGCCATTAATTTCACCGTAAAATATATTTTCTTACTGCAAGCTTACGACAGAAATAACGATACGTAATTTCTTGGTACGGGGACAAGTGATGTGAAAACAACGAACGAATGAATGAACGAAAGAGGCTGCAACGATTTTTATGAAATTGACAGGGTAGGGAGTTTTCAGGCCAAAAAAAGATCTAAAAGCTGTAAAAAAAAACCTGATTCCAAAGAAAGTATCAATACCTACATCGTTCAATACCAGCCTAAAATATAGGTTAAATGGGCTTGATTAGCTGTTTTTCGGGTTTAAAGGGGTTGTAAGGTTATTTTAGAGGTTTGTATTTCCAATTTTTTTTACGGTTTTAGTGTTAATTCGTCAATCACAATATGAAATTAGGAAGGTTTGCAAAAGTTTACGGATATTCGAATCTCGTTTCGTATGAAAAAAGCAGATCCACGAAAATACATTTTCTTAACAATAAATTGATCCATTTTAAAACCAATAGCTTATTTATATTTTCATTTAAAAAATACAATAAAAAATGTAATCCCAGCTTATAATTGTTAAATCCGTATGTGGCACCGAATCATAGACTTTCTTATAATCAATACAAGCAGCCGAGAGGTTTCCCTTGCTCCTCCTGACCTTCTGTCTGATGGCCATGTCAATGAGGAGGAGCTCCTTAATACCACGGGACCCAACCTTACATCCATTCCGAGCAGGAGCCAAAATATTGTTTTTTTTAACACTCAACAGTCACATACGTAGTCTTGATCCCACACTAGGATTCCCTGTATCGTAGGTACCTATCAGGAACTACGAGTACCTGGTACCATAACACCCAGACCCGCAACAAATAGTTGCAGATCATACATGTCTGATGCCAATACCAATAAAGACATTATTTTTAGACTGCAAAAAAGATGTATAAGAGCCATGTATAAAATAAAAACCACTGATAGCTGTAGACCATTATTTTCAAAGCACAAAATTCTGACACTTCCGTCCCTCTACATATTAGAAATAGCTCTATTTGTAAAAAACAATCCTCATCTGTTCCCCCGTCTATCTGATTTTGTGAGTCGAAACAGGCGGGATAATACTAGGTTAAGAACACAACCTGTAAAAACAGCTCTAATGCAGAAAAGTATTGTTTGTGTTGCTACCAAAATCTATAATAAATTACCTAGACTATATAGAGACATGAATTTACAAATGTTTAAATTAAAACTTAAAAAAATGTTAACTACAAAGTGTTATTATAGTCTTGACGAATTTTTAAATGATAAATAATAATTTGTTGTTAAATTTTTGCATGTTTAAAATATACGCATGCCATCTCTCTACCTAATTTGCATACCGTAACCGGTCAAGCATGTTGTTTCACTGTTATATTCTTGTCATCTTTTTACACATGTTTTCTGCAAATAAATATCTTTGAATCTTTGAATCTTTGATGCGTGTGATTTGGAAACCATATCATTTTATAAGAAACCAACGCACCACGGGTCTATATATTAGTGTACAGATCATGAATACAAAATTTGAAGAAATAATAGCCAAAATAGAAGCAAACTTCGTTCGCGTGCAAAAGGACGTACGCGTCCTACTGGTGAGCTCTTAAATCCTAAAACTATTTTTAACTGACTATGTTTTTTTTATATGTTTGTTACGCGATTACTTTTGATCAACATGAATCAATTCACCCATTCAAACATAATAAACATACATCCATACACTAGATCCATAGACAATTAATAATCATAATTTCATTCAGTCTTTCACACCCCATCACTAGTTTTTGCGCTAGTGTGCAACTAACCAATAGTGTAATTACAGAAATTATTTATTTGTGTGCTTGTTGTATGTTTGTGTGACAGCTTTTATTTCCGTGTGCGTTTATAGAGACGCCTCAACTTTCTGCATGAGTGTGCGTGAGTAAGTAAATGTGTGCTGTACGTGTTTACCTCGCCTCCCGCAAAAAGTGGCAGAAATAATTTAGTACTAGAAGTTGAGCATGCCATCTCCCTACATAAATTCTCTAAGGTTGCCGTAGAATAATAAAAAATTCTACTGAAACATTTTTGTTGTTTATTATTTTATTTATTTTTTCGACTGTAAAGGGGCCTTGTCAAATAGTGAAAATACAAACAATAAAAATTAAATTAAATCAAGAAAATTATAAAACATAATTATTCAAATATGTCAAAAGTTAATTTTATTTTGCGGCTGTAAAGGAGCCTTGTCAAACAGTTTAAATAATAAAAAAAGTACAATACCTAATGATTAAATTAAGAATAATTATAAAACGTGTACCTTATTATATTATGTCAAAATAGTTAAAATAGGTAGTTACATGTTGGGATACTATTTATTTTTGTATTTTGCCAGGGCAGAGACGTACATTGTCCAAACATCTTTATCGCTATTATACTCGCTACACTTATAGTATGCAGCCCTAGTTAAAGCAATTTAAATATGTTTTTTGAATTGTCTCTCGCTTAAGTCCAATATTTGCTTTGGGATTTTATTGTAGAATCGTATACCATTTCTAAGAAATTATTTATTACACTTTTGAAGTCTACATTTGGGGAAAAACAGCTTACATTTATTTCTTGTGTTAAATGATTTCCCTTATGATCGAATTACCTTAAACGCGAGATGCCAATGAGGGCATTATACCTAAATATGACATTTATCAGTATCACGTACAATTTGCTCCTATTTCTAGCATCATCAGCATCGACTGGCGCTACCAGGTTTGGAAGGCGGGCGTCACCTTCACCGACAACTCGTTCCTGTACTCGCTATGGTACTTCTCCTTCTCTGTGATGGGAAACTTCAACAACTTCTTCTTCGCGGCTCATCTGCTGGACGTGGCGGTCGGGTTCAAAACGCTGCGTACCATCCTGCAGTCCGTCACGCATAATGGGAAACAGGTTAGACTACAACTTTAAACACTTCCTCTTCGCGGCTAACCTGCTGGACGTGGTGAGACACCTGCTGACTAACCTGTCTTCTCTGTGTCTGTTGGCGTCTAGTCGTGAGTTGAGTAAACTTCTGAACCCTACACTAAACGCAGAGGAGACCTCTGCGAGGGATAATTACCAGACATGTGGTAATTATTACCAATAAATAAGTACTGAGCATTTTTTTTATGAAATGTGTTTAGGGCTCCTCTGTACATCTCGTCTCACTGTTATTCCACTTGGTACAGTTTTACCCAGAAAATAAGTCCGATCGACTGTTTTCGTTTGCGCAGAAAAGCGCAGACTGATATCCGACAGTAGCCGAACGTATAGTATAGCTCTGTCCCGCTGACATGATTCGTACACTGTCGGACAGAGTCAACTGATGAACAAGATCGCGCACGACCGGCCGCGATTTTACCGCGAAATCGATTAACCAATAACAGCGCAAGATTTTAGCGCGCGATTGCTATTGGTAGAAAGAAGGTTCCCGCGCTTTAGAAATTGGTCTATATACGGCGCAAGTACATCGGGGCGACTTATATTTTGGGTAAAACTACCTGTAGGGTAGGTACCTGTCTTGTGTTGGGTCTTGGGTGAACAAGAAATAACCAACAAAAAACCTATCTGTTTCCAGTTGGTGCTGACGGTAATGCTGCTCACTATAATAGTGTACATCTACACTGTGATAGCATTCAACTTCTTCAGGAAGTTCTACGTTCAAGAAGAAGACGACGAGGTCAACAGGAACTGTCATGACATGCTGACGGTGAGTTACAATTTACCATGTCTGTCTGAAAACCACCTAATCTTCACGTAATTACCATAAGGGGGTGAATTTAGGAAATTCCTTTCTTAGTGCACCCCTATATAGACCACAAAAGGAATTTACCCTCCAAATTTCAGGTGTGTAGGACTTACTGTTTAGGCTGTGCGTTGATGGTCAGACAGTCACGCAACGATTTTATATAATTATAGGTACATTTATTCAACCAAATGTTCTTCAACAGTGTAGAAACACTTGATCACTTTCATTCTTTCATTGTTTTATATTTATTGGCAACTTGTTAAAAATTCTTACTGCCTAGCTTATGCTGAGACAGGGATCCATTTGAACTCACGCAATACAATTATATATTTTTCACTGTACTAACTTGCACTTGTCAAATTTATTTTATGTTCTAATTTACCCCCCGCCCTCCCTCACTTACACACATCCACTCATTCACATAATTACACATTCACTCACGTATACCTAAGCTAGAGGGCTGTAAAGTACCTATTTTTGTTATAAACTTTAGAAAGATCTATTATTTTTAACATAAATATCTGTTTTGTTCCGTCTGCAGTGTTTCGTATTCAACCTGTACAAGGGTGTGAGAGCGGGCGGTGGTATCGGTGACGAGCTGGAGCCCCCGGATGGAGACGACTCCGAGGTGTACCGCATCATCTTCGACATCACCTTCTTCTTCTTTATCATCGTCATCCTGCTGGCCATTCTGCAGGGTACGTGTCGGTGCAAAAACTATTTAATTTGTTCAGGAATCATCCCCCTCAACAAACCATGTTCTGAGATGATTCTCTGAACAAACCGTACCCAGATAGGGGAAAGGCAATTCACTGCCACTGTTTTAAGAATGCTGTTATGACTGCCAAGTTCTCTGCTCAACAGAGATGCTGTTTTTATTCGAATAATGGCGTGGAAACAGTTAATTCTACTCTTGGCAAACATCTCTGAGGCACTACAAAAACGAGGCAACCCCAACAGCATTCTCAAATTATTGAGTGTTAGTTATGTATGTGCAGAATTACCCACTTTCGGGATTTATTATTATTTATTTGATTATTAGATGGATTATTTTGTTAGTAGTAGAACTTCTCGTGAAGAAGTTCGTCCGTAGAAATATTACCACCATTCTGTCGCCAAGCGATGATGTGAGCATTGCTGTAAAATTGCTGTGAAATTACAGACCCATTGCTCAAGCAGGGTTCTGTAATTTCACCGGTACACATACCCTTCAAACCGGAACACAGCAATGGTCATATCATCGCTTGGCGATAGAATGGTTTTAGTACTTCCCCGGACGAACTCTTTCACAAGCTCTAATTACTGCTTCTTTCTTTGGTCGATGTTCCAATCTTGATTAATTGATCATCTATGTCCTCCAGGTTTGATCATCGACGCGTTCGGAGAGCTCCGTGATCAGCTTGAGTCTGTGAAGGAGGACATGGAGTCCAATTGCTTCATATGCGGTATCGGGAAGGATTACTTTGATAAGGTAACTTACTGTCCCAGTTCCTGTTATGCGATTGAGCTGACATTTTTCATCCCTGTTTTCTTCATAACCCGGTAGACATCTATTGTTGGACGAGACCTCCCCCATTTAAGAGGGATTTTCCATAATCACCACGCTCGGTAGGCGGATTGGTGATCGCATTATTGGTGAAGTACTCGAATGGAGTGCAGTGGTGTGTCCGGCCTAATAATAGACCCCTCGTTCTCCTCCCGTGGATCTACATCCACCCGTGAGTGAAGAACAAAACCATCTAGTCTATCTGGAACAAAACTGACCGAAAATTCAAATTCCAAAATGTCCGACTAGTCAGGCTAACAGTTAAGAATATTTTTGTCCAAACAGTTAGATCATCGAACTGGTAGGACAGTTTGGAATAAACGACGGATTACACCAGGGTATGGGCAGCAGTACTCACTTGAGTACTTAACACTAATCCGCCTGCCAAGCGTAGTGATTATGGCAAATCTCCCCTTTTCATTATATGGGAGAAGCTTGGTCCAGCAGTGGACGTCAAAAGGCTGTTGAAGAAGATTCAAATGGATGCTGTTGCACATCTCCTATTGTATTATATTTCGATTCAATACAATTTTTTGTATTCAATTTACACATGTCCCCTCCGTCTCCCGTGGATGGCGTAAAAGCAGACTAAGGGGTTACGCCAAGCAATGGGCGGCAGCATCCACATGAGTACTAAACACCAAAATACTGCGACAATCCGCCTGCTAGGCGTGGTGGTTATGGTAATGTATTTACACAATATTAACAATACATTATGCTGCAGGTTCCACACGGATTCGACACACACGTGCAAAGAGAACATAATTTGGCCAACTACATGTTCTTCCTTATGCATCTAATTAACAAACCAGACACCGAGTATACAGGTAAGAAATATTTATTATTGACTAGTTACGGCCCGCGGTTTCACCCGCGTGAATAATGATGAAAATTGATGATGATGATGATGATGAAAAGTAGCCTATGTGTTAATCCAGGGCGTAAAGTATCTCCATTCCAAATTTCACTCAAATCCATTCAGTAGTTTTTACGTGAAAGAGTAACAAACATCCATCCATACTCACAAACTTTCGCGTTTATAATACACTCGAGAGCAATGAATCCGGGTCACTTAAAGAATGTTAAAAATCTCGGAAACTAAAAATGATAGATTAATGCAATAAATTGTATTTAATAGACAATGTAATACTCCTTAAATGAAGGTTAAAAAAAATATGAGTCACCATACATTTTATTAACACAAAATTACATAAAGAAAAAAACTGCTGATCTCTCCTTAAAACAAAAATAGGAAACATGAAATTTTTGAACTTTATTACGATTTTCTTGAATTTTAATACTTCGTATTGCCTCCTCGTGCTTCCATTACTGCGTTTACGCAGAAAAAAAACAACAAAAAAACAGAAATCAAACAATGATAAATGACAGATTACAAACAAAAGCAAAACCAAATGCTGTAATTTCGTAGTTCCATCTTCGAAAGTGGCCCTTTTTCAAATTTGATTTTTTTATGATATAACTTTACAATAACTAAGAAGTTTTAATACCTTCATTTAAGGAGTATTACATTGTCTATTAAATACAATTTATTGCATTAACCTAGCATTTTTAGTTTCCGAGATTTTTAGGATTCTTTAAGTGATCCGGATTCATTGCTCTCGAGTGTAGTAGGCAAATTCAAAATCAAATACTAGTCTGCCCTACTAGTTTCAACTCTCGAACTAGTACTCGGAACTCTGTCCCAGTAAAGGGTTAATTAATAAATAAATAAATGCTGGAAATTTCACACAGCATTATTTAGCCCCAAGCTAAGCAGAGCTTGTGTTATGGGTACTAGATAACTGATATACTTAATACAATACATTACATAGATAGATATTTTTTTTATACATAGAAAAATACCTTACATCCCTAAACTTCTCACGCTATGTAACGTTACGTGAGTTTTCACTAACCAAAATCATTAATCGTTTCGTTACAAGCAAAAGTAGTGATCCCACACTAGAATTCCGTGTAGTGGGTATTAAGAACTATGAGTACCATGGTACCACAACACACTGACCAGTGTGGCTACTCTTGGCGCTCTACTCCAATCCTAATTCAGGATTTTAGTGTCATTTGTCGTCAGAGTACTAGATTCCTTGGTCATTTGGTACTCTTGAATTCAATACTAGCGCACAATTTGGAGAGATAGGTGGAATTTTATGGAACTAAGTAAAATCGACTTTCTGTCTCTGTTGTTCTTCACCAATCAACACGCGCGCTCTATCTCGATTTCAAACTCGATTTGGTTCAAGAGTGCCAAACAAGCGTTATTAGGATTGAAACTGGATTGCGATTAGAACTGTTTTCAAGAGTAACCCTACTGGAACTAATATTTGTAGATCATGCAAGCGTTTGCTCTGCAACAGCAGGAATCGAACGCGCACCGCTTGCCCCGCCACGCTACGGAAGTCGTTTTGTTTAGATGTCTGTTTAATCACTTATAATTTTAAAATTTGTTATTATATCATTTTTGTTCTTAGGTCAAGAGACGTACGTGTGGAACATGTACACACAGCGCTGTTGGGACTTCTTCCCGGTGGGAGACTGCTTCAGGAAGCAATACGAGGACCTCATGGGAGAATAAACTGTTTGGACTTGCCTCTAACTACTCCCTAGTAGGATCTCCTCACATATCTGAGGATATCATCCATAGGGAAAGAGTTATGAGCCTATTTTATGTAAATTGTTAAATGAACTGCGTTTCGCTCGAGAATTGGGCGTATAACATTTTTGCTTTTTCCCACCTGTGGGATCGGGCTAGAAAACTCTGCCTTCTTGTAAATTTCCTCAAAATTTATAAGTGTAAAATATAAATAAGATAGTTATCTATATGTACACTTATTTCAGCAATTTAATAATATGCTCAAAATTGCAACACCAAATAATATCTCTTGTGAATTATTATTCTAAATAAATCTGTATCTTTGTGAATAGTAAATTATGTAAAATTATTATAGAGCGATTTTTCTTTTCATAAAGTTACTTTGACAAAACCTATATTTATTTAGTAGGTTAAATAGATATAGGGTATCTAGAATCGTACTCAGGTATTATCAACTATTATATTTATGTAGGTCGCTCTGATATCTAAAGTACCAAAGAAATGTGCTAAATTGAAGATAGTGTTTTATAAAAATATGTCAGATTTAAAATTAAATTCCAGTCCTTTGAAAATACTAATTTTTCAATAAAATTCGAAATATTTGTAAATTTTTAAACTGATCCTGTTTTTTTAGAAAAATATATAAAAGATTTTTCTATTTTTCTTCTAAGTTATTGTATAAGGTGGCCTTTCCAAGTAAACATTTTCTATTTTTAACTATTTCGATATAGTTTATGTAAGATAATATAAAGTTGTTAATAAAACTCTTAAATGACAAGAACTTTGTTTGTTATACAATGTCCCTAGTCCCTAGGCTACTAATTTCTTGATAATTAAGCAGGTCTATTGAATAAATCAAACTGCTTTGAATCTATTGAATGCAACTGATTGCCGACCGACAAACATCTCAACCATAAGAATAACATAATAGGGTTAGCTCCTCTAGCCAAAGGTTGTCTGGATCGCTTTTTAGCTAAATACCGCTCATAGTATATTTAGTTTCATTTTATTGATGTGTGTAATTCTTAACTAGTTTCTAAAAATGGTATAAAATGTTTTCATTCATTAATTCCAAATAATGATTCAACGAAAAGTCGCGCTAAATGTCTACTCATTCGGGCCACCAGTACATTTAGTAATATAATTTATTTATTTATTAAAAAACTATTATAACACCTTACCAGAGTAGGACCTAAAGCGATGTTATATGCACATGATTATATAAAATAAAAACAAAGAACCAAGCTTAAAAATAAGTAGGTACCTACTGGGGAATACCTATAATATTACTAATAGGCACCACAACTATTCAACTTTCTCCAAAACAAGCTGCGCTATCTCCATGAGTTTCGGCAGGCTGTGATGAAAAATGTCAACATTGTTCTCCGAAAGAACATTAACTAAACGGATGGCGTGTGACATTGGGGCAAATTTGAGTAAGTTTGTTCTAAATATTGGCTGGCAGAGCAAGGCGGGGCGGCGGCGCGCGCAGCCGCAACGCCGCCAGCACTTCCTCGTGGTGCACGAGCCCACTCAATACTCGCACGATGTACTTGACCAGCGCCATATCCCTTCTAACCGACAGTCTACAGTACCCGACCATACCCATAACAAATAAACTCGGGTACATAAGCGGGTAGTAGGGTACTCCAGTGGTGGGGGGTAGGAGTATAACCCCTACTACTCACCACTTTTATACACTAAGTATAAAAAACGTGTGAATTTATTTTGAATTTTTTCAGTCATTAGTCTGTACTTGGCTTCCATACTAGATGGCTCCGAACCAAAGCATTGTAAAGGATTTTGATGATAAAAGTATTATTGAAGTTCGTACTTTGCCTCAGAATAAAACCCTTATTTCTGAAGGATTTGGCGCATAGGTTAATGGTATGCTTGCGAAACGTTAAATCGGGTACCATTTCAAGGCCCAGGTCGCGCACTCGCGTCGCTAGCGGTAACACCTCGCCACCGACCTCATACAGATGCCGCAGCGGCGCGCGCGCGCACGAGTATAGCTCACCATGCAGCACTTTGCTACATTGAAACGCAGCTTGTTGTGTTCACTCCATAGGCACATGCGGCCCGCCTAAAGCCCAATCCCTATCCCAGCTAAAGCTCATGTTTTGTTTAAACTTGCGTAGTCCCTTTTGTCCTAGAAAATAATCCTATCCTACTAATATTATAAACGCGAAAGTTTGTGAGTATGGATGGATGTTTGTTACTCTTTTACGTAAAAACTACTGAATGGATTTGAGTGAAATTTGGAATGGAGATACTTTACGCCCTGGATTAACACATAGGCTACTTTTCATCATCATCATCATCATCAAACGCGAAAGTTTGTGAGTATGGATGGATGTTTGTTACTCTTTTACGTAAAAACTACTGAATGGATTTGAATGAAATTTGGAATGGAGATACTTTACACCCTGGATTAACACATAGGCTACTTTTCATCATCATCATCATCATCAAACGCGAAAGTTTGTGAGTATGGATGTTTGTTACTCTTTCACGTAAAAACTACTGAATGGATTTGAGTGAAATTTGGAATGGAGATACTTTACGCCCTGGATTAACACATAGGCTTTTCATCATCATCATCATCATCAATTTTCATCATTATTCACGCGGGTGAAACCGCGGGGCGCAACTAGTATTAGAATAACTCAATGAAAATGCATCAAATAACTAAAAATGATTTTATTGACTGTCTGTTCGCTTTGCGAACACCTCACTTTAACAAAAATATCAGTCTTAAATCTAAAGACAATTTACTTAAGTTATCCTTAGGTACTAATTACTTATTAAGCATAATATTTTCAGCCTTCCCACTGCTGGGCAAAGAATTCGCTTTGTCCTCCTCATTCAATCCTTTTCTGTGCCAAAATGGACCAATCAGCTCTGAACTCTAATAATTTAATCAAAGGAGACCTTAATTCACGCTTCATACAAGTTTGGGCCCAGAAACGGAAGTGCCGGCCAGTAAAAAAAAATGATTTTATATTGTTGGTCACGTTAATTTGAGCATTTTATACTATTACACGAAAATTGTAGATCCAATATTTTAGCTGCTATCGCAGTTTGTAAACAGATACTTCCCATACATTTTAGCAAAAATTAAAGAATTTTTTATTGACATCGCACAGATTGTGATTCAAGAACTAATTGATCAAGAGGTCATCATCATTGTCTTTCCCTTATCCCAATTTATTTGGGGTTGGCGCAGTACGTCTTTCTCTTCGACTCTCTCCTGTCAGCCGTCACCTCATCATAGGTCTTCCTCTTCCTTTCCATTATCATTTTCTTAAGTTTCATTTATTTTTATGTTAGTTAGTTAGTCAATTAGGTAAGTGGTAACTAACATAATTATTGATCAAGGGCTATGTACCTATATTCTTATTACGTTCCAACTGGTTAGTTGTATTGAAGAATCCTTAAAAGCTAGCTCCAGAATAACGCGATCTTCACCGATCGTGTTTTTCAATAACGTTCGCACTGTACATTGTAATTATAACAAGTCACGCTATCGCCCACTTGTACTGTACGTGTGATATTGGTAAAAATAAATAAATGCTGGACATTTCACACAACATTATCTAGCCCCAAGCTAAGCAGAGCTTGTGTTATAGCAACTAGATAACTGATATACTTAATACAATACATTACATAGATAGATATTTTTTATTAATACCCAGAACACCCGGAACAAATATCTGCAGATCGTACAAATATTTGTTCCGAGGTGGGAATCGAACCAGCTACCTCCTGCGTCACAGGCGAACCTTCGCCCGCCGCACTATAGAGGTCGTCAAAAGACAAAAGAGACAGAAAAGAAGGTCAAAAAAAGACAGTAGGGTGCTGCGCACATGTTATGTGCATTGTGTGGTTTATATTAAGATATAAACTACACAATGCACAAGTGTGCATAAGTGCAAGATTTGATATATGAAATGCAAGACGATCTCCAGCAATGGGATTAGAAAATATATTAGTTCGACCGAATTAGAAATAGCTACATAATATTGTATATAAAATAATATTTTCACACTGTTTCTTTTTCAATATACATATTTTCTATGTAAAACGTGTATGTTCCTTCACTCATTCAACAATTGAATGACTGGTCGTAAATTATTATTACACCTATAGTAAAAAAATTTGAGAATGACCTATAATTTAAGCCAACATATTAATCATATCAGCCTTTAGAAGTTTACTGCTGGACGTTGGCCTCCCCCCTAGAATGCCACGAGGAACGGTCTTGAGCCGCCTCCATCCACCGACTTCTTGCGACTTTTATAATGTCTTTAGTCCATCAAGTGGAGGGCCTTCCTTTACCACACCAACATGCTAATTGAGAGAGCTATGTCGGTGATCTTGGGTTTTCTACGGATTTCCTCATTTCGGATTTTATCACGTTATGTAACTCCTAGCATAGCTCTCGCCATAGCCTGATGCATGAATTTAAGCTTGCCATACGGCCAATTGTTAAGCCCACATATATAAACCACAAAAAAAATATCTTTAATTTTTGTTAAAATGTATGGGAAGTATCTTTTTTCAAACTGCGATAGCAGCTAAAATATTGCATCTACAGGTTTCGTGTAATAGTATTAAATGCTCAAATTAACGTGCCGAACGTTATAAAATCATTTTTTTTTACTGGCCGGCACTTCCGTTTCTGGGCCCAAAATGAATGGTCTTCTTTAAATGTAAGACAAATCTATGAGTAAGACGAACCTTTTGCTTTGAACCTTAGGGTGCTTATGCGCTAAATTCATGGTATAAATACTAGTCAACGCGCTACCCCGAAATATGACGAGCAGAAGTAACTATAGACAGATAGTCGTGTTTCACACATATAAGGGTCGGCAAGTTCCCGAAATAACGACAAAAAGATACCACTACATATATTCAGTTTTGTCCCGAACTCCAGACATTGCCGCACAACCCTTAATTCGGTTCAGTCTTTTCCTTGTTCATCCACATGAGTACTGACAGACAGACAGACTGCCTTGTTCATCCACACGATTGCTGACGAACAGGAGTACTTAAAGGCAGACGTTGCCTTGGTCATCCGCAGGAGTACTGACGAGCACAAATATTAAGAAAGACAATGCCTTTTCCATCCGCATGAGGAGTACTGACGCGCAGAGGTACCGGTAAAAAGACACTGCCGTACATAAATATAGATTTCTAAGCACAACTAACTAACCGAAGGTTGCTTATGCGCTAGATAAAGCGTAAAAATACTAGTCAACGCGCTGACCAGGAATATAACATCGAACCAGCGGTGATAGAAATTGAAATGTATATCCCCCAAAACCTGAGTGATGATGATCCGGTACTCCGCCGGCATGTTCATCCGCATTAGGAGTACTGACGAGCAGAAGTACATGCCCATGATCTGGGCCAGGATCAGCACGATGATGTTCGATGATTTCGATGATGATAGCTTGTAGAAAAACTGGAAATAAGAAAATTGATTTGTATTTTTGACGTCACTGGCCTAGTGGGAATGGTGATCGTGGGATCCCGATGAGTAGTATTATTAATCTCCGCGTGGAGATTTTTCCATACAAACTTCAACACCCCCCCTTAGGGAGTGAATTTAGAAAACTCCATAGCGCATCCTTAGACCACTAAACGAATGTACCTACCTCCCAATTTAAATTCAGGTCTCTAGGTCTAACCGTTGTGCTAGGCTGTGCGTTGATAGTCAGTCAGTCACGAAAAGATTTTATATTATTGTTATGTAGGTAGTTTAATAACTTTAGTTTTATGAATACCCGCTGTGATCAGTCTAGAATAAATGCCCTTGCAATTACGTTGTGGTTTCTATGAGTCCCCAATTTTCCCGATCGACATGGCCGCAATTCTATTGTTATTTTAATCCTCGTCGCCAGCTGGTCTGTACTCAATTTTTTTTTGTTTTTTTTTTTTTTTTTTTACTTTTATCTTCATAATTTATCATGGACCACGTGATAAACCCGTGGATGTCGTAGCCGACTAAGGGATTACATCAGGAGATGGGCAGCAGCATCCAGCTGAGTACTCAACACCAATACTGCGTTCACCAATCCGCCTGCCAAGCGTGGTGATTATGACAAATCCTCCCCATTACATTATATTAGGGGCGCCTTATCCAACTGTAGACGTATGACGGTTGATGATGAGATAAAACCTTGATTGATCAACACACACACAAACACACTCTCTCTCTCACACACACACCCACTACTCTCACAGGCTACTTTTCATCCAAATGAGCGAAGCCGCGAACAGTCGCTAGTGATTGATAGAAAAGTCTTACCTTAGTAAGTGTAAGCAGCAATCCTCTGATACTAGTTAGCACGATACACCCAACCAGTATAAACGAGACGTGTTGACTCCAGAACGCCACGTCTATGTTCAATCCCAGCCAGTGCACTATGATCTCTAAGCCCCGGGTCACAGGGTCCTTTTTGCCAACGCGGTCGAACACTATGTTTATTGTAGACTAGAATATAAAGAAAAAGTCAATTAGTAGCAAGGAAACCAAAGGTCAACTTCCAGAAGTTAGACTCCAAAGAGTTTGAACTGCAAGAAGTCATATTTCCAGACCGAGTAGTCAAACTGTAAGAAGTCAGACTACAAGAATTTAGACTCGAACGGTCTTATTACAGAACATGGACTAAATCTGAATTTAGTCCAGGCGTACTAGTCTAGGATTCAATGCCGACATTAGGCATATGCGACTTTAAATACGAAAGCAGATGGTTTGTTTTCCGAAATCGATTCTCGCGCTACTTCGCAAATTTCCAAAGTATCAAACTGACGGATTGTGTCACATCATAATTGAGATGTCCAAATTCTTACCTCTAACAAGCAATCAACTATCAATTTATAGAACATTGCTAAACTAGGGGGCTGCCTGGTTTAAGATAAACCAGAGATAGTCCAAGCTTATGTCATTTTTGGCATAAGCACGGAGTATCTAGCTCGAAAGTTGCTTCTGGAAAACAAACAATCTGCTTTTGTATTACAGTTGTATATACCCTAAGTCGCTATTAAAGTCTAGACTGGTAGTCCTGGTTTAAACCCAGACTAAGGGCATTTTTTATAATAACACCAGAAGGGTTCGTACTGCAAGAGACTGCAAGAAGTCTATCAGACTGACATGCAAGAAGTATGACAACAATAGGTCATACTGCAAGATTTCAGAGTGCCAGAGGTCAGGCTATATAAGTTCAGATGGCAAGAAGTCTAATTACAAGAGGTCAAACTGCAAGGGGAGAAGTGTCAGACTGCAGGGGTCAGATACTTGGGGGGAGGGGTAGGATACACAAAGGGGGAGAAGGTAGGACACACAAGGGGGGGCGTTTTATGATACTCACAATAAATATCTTCCAAACACAGTATAGCGAGAAGAAATAACCGAGAAAGTTGAAGTACTTTCCCTGGAAGGTCTTGGACCAGTCTATCTTCTCCCGCATGGTCCTGGCGTCGTGCGCCTCGAGGAACAGCTGTCGGGATAGCTCCTCTAGACCGGAGATCTCTTGGCGGAGTTGGGATATGTCTGAAACGGATTTATTTTTACTTTCACCGAACTCTGCCTAAAGCTGCATGCAAGCTGGAGTGCTGCCAGTTGTACAGTAAAAGAACTAAATATAATAAACTACGAGCGATGAGACCTAGTCGACTAGTAGTCGCAGCGGTTAACGCATCTCCGTATCAAGGAAGCGGGTTCGATCCCCGTGTGAGTTTTTGGTATCCCAAAACAAAAAAATAAAAAAATAGATAAAAAAAAGTAAAGTTCAGTAAAGTGGGTAAGTAAAGTTTAATAATAAGTAAAATTTTGTAATATCTTACAAGATTTTAGAGCGAGACAGACTACAAATTACACAATGACCAAAAGTTTTCAATGTTCGTTCTATTTCGTTCTTTTACTGCACGACAGAGGCCCAATTCTCTAATTAAAAAAAAACATGCGGTTCGAATTGAGAACCTCCTCTTTTTTTTATGTCTGTTAAAAAACATTCCAGTCACAATATAATGTCACGTATAGTACCTATTATGAGTACATAATCTTCGCGTATCATGCGAAGATTAAGTAATAGTTACTATATGTGACAGTGCGACTAACACGAGATTATATTGTGACTGGAATGTTTTTACAATAGAGAATTGGGCCTCTGGTGTGTGTGTGCAACGGCCAAGTGATACCTCGTGTCCATTACAACTGCAGCACCTCTAAGGTTATGTCCACTTAGGACGCGCACTAAGTGTCATTGCATTGCGTTCGCCACCCTGAGACGTAGTCTCATGTGCGTGTAATTTCACGGGCACCCATACCCTTCAAACTAGAACACAGCCATGCTCACACAAGGGTTGACGGCAGAAATAGTTACGGTGGTACTTCCCCGGACGGACGAACTCAAGAGCTTTCTACTAGAACTTACTTTCCGTCCCATGTCCATAAGGGTTTGTGATACTTCCTACACTAGACCAGATATTGTTCCAAAACCCTCGATTCTTAGCATTGCTTTGATCCAGTAGATTGTACGGCTGTCTCCCTCCCACACTGTTAGCTTCCGCTAGCGCTATCCTTTTCTTTTTGACTAGTATCATATCCATGGTTTGAAGTAGTTTCTTCTCTATTGACAGCACGTCTGATTGGGTTACTGGTCTGCAATGTGAGATACAATATTATACAGGATTTTAAAGTCAATTTTAGGACTCAAAAAGAAGACATGGTCGCAGGTTCGATTCCTATAGCCGATGCGTTAATTCGACTATAACATCTAGACTTGCGAGAAGAAGAAGAAGAATTCCCTAGACTGGGGGATTCGCCCCTAGCGAAAACGAGAAGAAAACTAAGGACGCTGTCAGTAAATGTATTGGATGGAAACGAAACTTCATATAGTTTCGTAAACTATCAAAACCCGTACTAAGCCCCCTGAGCTAGTTTCAATAAAGAACAAATTTGTTTTTTTTTTAATTTTTGACAATTCAGATCATCACATTTCACGCTCTAGCGGACAAAAGCTTCAATAGTGGTTTACAAATAATACGACGAATAATACGATTTGACGACCTGTGTGGCGCGGCGGACGAAGGTTCGCCTGCGACGCATGAGGTTGCGGGTTCGAGTCCCACCTCGTAACTGGGTATTTTCTATGTTTAATAATAAAAATATATATCTATGTAATGTATTGTATTATGTATATCAGTTATCTAATACCCATAACACAAGCTCTGCTTAGCTTGGGGCTAGAGATAATGTTGTGTGAATACATTCAGGCTACATGGGAAATCTAAATGCTAACATTTATTCCGTGTCTGTGTGTGTTTTTGTTGTTATTATGTTATGTAAACGATACCTTAGAAAAATAGCCATAGAAGTGTAAGGGTAGCTGACGGCACCAAACCCTGATAGAAGCGCCATTACTGTCACCCCTATAACACCTATCCTTGATACACCTTGCTCTATGGAGAATATGCCCTGAAAAAGAGGGGGTGTGTCGATTGGATAGTCCTTTAGGCTCGGCGCAAATGAGCCACCAGCCACAAACACAGGTGATCAGCGACAAGCAGTTCACAGGTTTTTTCATACATTTTGTAGGGACTCGCCGCACACGTGTGGCCAGTGGCGGCCACTCGCTACAGCAGTGTCAGCGACTCTCCACTTGCCACCGCCACGGGCTAAATAAAACACCGACTCGCCACTGAAGCACCGCTCCGCCGCTATCACCTTCACTCAGTTAACTGCTAGGCGTTCGCACGGCAGAGAGCGGATTAATTTTGCCGGCCACCGTCCACTTGTCGCGGCCACCGCTGCTACTAGTGCCACTAGTGGCTGTGGTCGGTGGCTTATTTGCGCCGAGCCTTAGGATATAGATATCTAACAAACTACATAAGGCACTGAACTGCCACAACCGGCCAGCCACACAAGCTGCGGTCTATTTCATACATTTTTAAGGACTCGCCGCACGACAGTGGTCGCCTTTTTACAGCCAATACTGGTTAACAAAACGCAGTGTTTATAAAAGTCGCAGCCACCGACCACTAGTGTCAGTATCGCGCCTCCGCCACTAAGGTGAAAGGGGGAAGGTTTCTGGATCACCGGAAATGAATGAAGTCAGGCCAATAGTTTTGACGTGAATACGTCATTAAATTTGCTTCCATTCAATTCCAATTCAGAAAACTGATGATAACATAATCGGGGCATACCGTTTGGTGTTGACATATCTATCATCTACTTACATCCAAAATTTTATTACTCTATAGCTAAAGTATCAAAGGATTCGTTACGTTGAGTGAGGACGT
Source organism: Epirrita christyi (assembly GCA_951392215.1). NCBI lineage: Eukaryota > Metazoa > Arthropoda > Insecta > Lepidoptera > Geometridae > Epirrita > Epirrita christyi. Next base: position 4,613,967 of record OX595857.1, on the reverse strand, counting down.
GATGCACCGCGCGTGCCGCGCAGAGCACTGCTAGCAAGCGCCGCTATTTTGAGCCGTCGTTACGCTGCGACACATAATTTCGTATTCACGTAAAACACACGGCCATGTCCACGACACAACCACACCCTATTTGTTTTTTACCTGTTTTGGACTCAATATGGGGAATGGATCGCCAAGTTTCCAGAAGAAATATAAATAGATGAACCAAACAAACATTGTTAGGGGTCTTATTGCATTTTCTGACACTGAAAATAAAAAAAACATTATTAACAAGATATTTTAATAAAAATTTAGAAACCCCTGACTATTTGAAAAGCTTTTAATTAACTTTTAGTTAGCATATATGTCAGTTAGTGTGGGACAAACCTTGAAACTGAATTTGAACCAGTTACACCCAACTGATACGAGCTGAAACTTTTAATACCTGTCAAGTTCAGATGACAATACAATATTAAGGTGACGGCAAGCTGATCTGATGATGGAGACGGAAGGTGGACAATGGAACTCCTCGATGATTAACAGTAGCCTGGCAGTGTTTGGGCTCATTTCACACAGTGATCAGCTCACGGTTCCAATCACTATTTTAATAAAAGACGACACAAGGTAGGAACACCCCCTTCGATGCACCAACAACATTTTAAAGGTTGCCGGAACTCGTCGGATGGAGGTGGCTCAATAACGTTCTTCGTGGCATTCTATAGAGGAGGCCTATGACCAGCAGTGGACTTCTACAGGAGCAAGTAAACTTACCAAATCTGATGTTGCTGATGCAGAAGTATGCGATGTAGAATGGTATAAGAGCTATTACCATGAACAGCAGAGAATACAGACCCAAGTTCCAGTGGAAATATCTCGAGCTGAAAATAGACCAAACTATTTTTAACACTAACAACTTGCATATAAGTTCAGCTTAGTAAACTCATACTGGTATTTAAGAACACCAGACTAAGGTCATAAGGAAGGTAAGGAAATACAAAACATAACACCAAACAATCACATACATAGAGTCCTGATCCCACACTAGGATTCAGTGTTGTGGGTATCACGAATTAAGAGTACCATGGTACCATAACACACAGAACCGGAACAAATATTTGCAGATCATGCAAACATTTGTCCCGCAACGGGAATCGAACCTGCAACCTCTCGATTCTCAGCCAGCTACTCGCCCGCCGCGTCACAGGTCGTCAAATTATATATTAGTAGTAATTACCTTGAATCTAAATAGCCAATGATTTCGAAAATGATAAGTTCGAACATGGTACAGCTGAGTGCAAAAGTGACCGAGAATATTAACTGGACCAATGTATGATGTACTTCATAGTCCCTAAACAGCTGTTTCACAAAGAATATCCATCCACCAACGAAGAAAACAGTCTGTAAATAAAAAAAAAATATTAATAGCTTGCAAACCAGCAGTAGCTAGAGAATAAAGGTTCTCGAATCAACAGCCAGAGACGTCCACTGCTAGATGAGACCTCCCCCATATTCAATCCAACAACATTTTTAATTAATTTACATTCATACACACACCTTTTCCCCTGAAGGGGTAAACAGAGCCTCAAATGCCCTCTAGATGTAGGGCATTTTCATTGGTATAACATTTGTCCTGGCTGCTTATTTAAGAGTGTGTTACCATGGAAGAAAGCGTCAGTGGAAAGCAATGGCAGGGATGAGCTCACCACTTGTCATGTCTTTATTCCTACGACTGTGCAACCCACAGTGAAATGAGGCCCTTTGAGGCTCTGACTACCCTTTCGGGGAAAAAAGGTGTGTGTGGGTATGCATAATAATTAGACTCTAGAGCATGCATGTCAAACTCAAAGTCATTGGTGGGCCAAATGCCTAACGACTACAGAATCAGTGGGCCGCAAAACCCAACCATAAAGAAAACAAACTCTAGGGACTAAAACCTGTAGGGGGTTTAGGGGAGCAGTACTACCTACTAGGTATATCTACATATACCTAGTAGGTAGTACTGCCTCCCCTCCCCCTATTCCCTAACTGAAAGCCACTTGGTGACTAACGGTTGACAAATAAAATGACTATCAATTGACAACTCTTTAAGATAATTTTTCATAGTCACCGAGTGACTTTCCGTCAGGAAATAGGGGGGCAGGATGCTAATTGTTTATTTAATCATTACCTAATATTAAAATTACAGAAAAATATACTATAATAATGTTCTTAAAATTGAATCGGGCCGCAGTTAAAGCTGTAAAGGGCCGCATGTTTGACATGCTTGCTCTAGAGCAATAAAAGTGATGATCTGAATTGTCAAAACGTATGTACTTTATTGAAACTAGCTCAAAGTCTAGGGAATTTCTCTTCTTCTTCTCGAAAGTCTAAGAGGTTAATGTCAATGCAATTTTTAGTTTTTTAAAAGGCTTTTTGCAACAACACTTTAATTTTAGTTTAAAATATTTTCTTGTTGAGACTCATCAGCAATAACAACACAGACTATTTGGCAGAAAGTTATAAAATCTAACGAGTGTTATCAAAGAATTATTTACTTGTTTTCGTTAGTCTAGTATTTGACAATACAAGATTATTTTTTGTATCTTGTGTTGTAACTGGGGATGTGTCTGTTTTTGGGTATATATTTCCAAAGATATTCTAGTGTGCATGTTAATAAAATATTATGTAAGTAGTGAGATGACATGTTATGAATATCAATCTGTTTGAACAGTTGTCTCGGACAATCTGTAAATTGCTTGTATTGCTTGTTTATGCAATATACAACAACAAACAAACAACAAATTACAAATCATTTATTTGTTTCCAAAAAACACTGAATCCATACACTTAATCATGTAAATAAGTTGTAGGTACCTGAATATTATTGAAGTAGTAAGTACCCTAGGTAGGTACTCACTATAAACAAAATTTGTAAACCAGAACAGAAGGTACTTATACATATGTAAGTAGGTAATTTACTAACCCCCACACTAGGATTCCCTGTGTTGTGGGTTAGTCTCTTCCAGGAGTCTAGTAAATAAACAGATTTAGGTAGTATATGTGATATACATGCAAAAACGAAGATACATATAAGTAGGTGAAGATACCTACTTATACAAATTCTGTAGGTAGGTAATCAGGCATACAAAGTCAGATGGAACTAACATGCAAGAACACGAATTAATCTAATTGCGCACCAAATATTTAACCTGATATACATAAATTCAGGTACCCAGGTGCACTTATGTAGGTACCTACCCTATGTACGCAGCAACTAATTTGCACCACAGGCACCTATTTGCATAACAGTAATTAGGCAGGAAGGTAGGTACAGTTATTGGATTAGAAGCACACAAAGGCCATTCTATGCCCCTAGTAGGTAAGCACGAGAACATACTACGTAACACAACAAAAAATAACAACCACATGAAGGTAGGCACATGATAGGCAGGCCCAAACAATATAGTAGCATGTACCTACCAACCAACAACGTCAGAGATTTAGCTACAATTACATTACGCCTATCGGATGAATGCAGTGTGCATGTGTGTGCAATTGTTAGGGTAAGCTTTAATATAAATATACTTACTGTTTGCATCAGCAGCATTTCCCCATAATAAAATAGAAAGCAATAGGGGTACTTATTGGCATAATCACCATGCATGGCAGACGGTTGGTATGTGGCAGTATTTGGTGTCCAGTACTCAGGTAAATGCAGCTGCCAATCCCCTAGTGTAATCCTTTAGTCAGCTTTAACGACATCCACGCGAGGAGACGGAGGGTTCTATTCTCATGCCCAACACGCCACGATTCTCGAGGGGTGTACGTAAGTGAACCAGAAGACTTGGACCGATGACATTGTAACGGTCGCAGGAAGTCGGTGGTTGAAAGCGGCTCAAGCATTAAATAGGAAGAGGCTTTTTTCCATCAGTGGACGTGTTCCGACTGATGAATAATTCGTTATAGTAGGTCCAAAATTTTCATAAGTATCAACATTTTTAGTCCAGGAAACAGTACCTACATACTGAAAAGTATGTTTCAAGAATTTCGGAAAAAACTAATTGCTCAAGATGAAAACTTGGATTTAGAACTTACTTGGGATATGAGAATAATCGAGGTATCCTCCATGAACGACATTTTGTAATAACTATTGAGAAATTCCACATTTAGTGCGAATATTTATACAATGTTTTCGCCCGGTGAATGTAATTTGATTTTAGATGAATTTTAGCCACTTGTCATTGTCAACTCAGACAATGTCAAATGCATCATGTATGTCATGTCACATCACAAGAATATGCTAGGTTCTGCAAATTCCGCGCTGCTAACAAAATTACAACTTCCACCATCTCGGTCATGTTTGCACCCCCGTGTTTTTAGCTAAACTCCGGATAAGGGATCACTCACTATGCGAGTGTAGTCTCGATGAAGGAAGTGTGGACCATATTCTGCTTAATTGTAAAAATACCCGGCTATATTCTATATACATATATAGGTAATATCATCCCCTCTGATATCCCTCGTCCTACTTCCTCAAAATGTCTCCTCTCACTCGTATTTACCCCATTTGTAGATATACTTTGTAATCATATACAAAAGAATAAAATAAAACTGTAACTGTATAATAAATTGTTTCCTAATCAAAATGTGCTGTCTAATAGTGTAGTTAGTACATATTTTGTAATTAATCTGTTTTAAGGTTTCCAGATTTATGAAAATGCTTTTCAGTTGTCTATACTTATAGATATAAAATCTTTTACCGACCATTTTCTTAAAAACACCGATTATTCTCCATCGTTTGCAAGCCTCACTTACTACGTGACATTGGCGAACTAGTGGCAACACCACCCCAAACCATTCATAAAGAATTGAAAATAGTGATGGGTCGTTGACGCATTTTTCGATAACGTAACGTGAACGTTGATAGCCGTCCATCAACTAGTCGATCAACTAGTTGAATTCGTCAACTAGTTAACGTGTCGACTTCGTTTTGCAGCTGGACGATGAAACGTCGCGTCGTCGCGACGATGTCTATATATGGGTTGGCGTAGCTCGACGGTAGACTACTAGTCATGTTCAACACGTTTTTTGGAGACCGAATAAATTTTGTGCCGTAAAACCAAAAACTTACTTTTTTGTCTGTAATGTGCATAGATTTTGGATAATTAAATTTACACATGCTTCCTTTTTAAGTGGCTTTTTAAGTTCGCCGTTGTTGATTTACAGGACAGTTTTTTTAGGTACATAAATTGCAAGTAGCCTTTCCACTCGCGACATCTTTTTCAAAATTATGCCATAATTTGAATTGCGTCCTGCCATATTTACCTAATGTTCTGTACCTACACTTTATTTCACGTTCACTATTATACTACATTATTTACAAAAAATCACAATATTCACATTACCTTACCTACCTAGTAGGTAAGGTATTACTTAGGTAGGTAAGGTAGGAAAACAAAAACAATTCAACAATTCAAAAACAAATTTAAAAAGTTCAAACCAACTCGGTACTTTTCACCCTTACCTTGTCCGCAATGTGTCAACAATTATAATCAAAGCAACCAAAATAAAGTTTACACTAAATAAACAAAACATCACTCAACCAAAACCAGCATAATCTGTCTCGCTTGTAACGTTCAGCCGGCCAGTATATCAGACTACTCTTTCACGCTCACGCAAACTACCATATTGGCATCCTTTTTCTTCATAAATATAACCATTAAAATAAATCCGGTTCATTCAACTACTTCCTTGGCTGCCTTGATTTAGAGTTCAAATTTGGTTGATCGACGATATAGTTACAAAGGTCGAAATATTATTAACTACGTTCACGCGTCGTCCGTCGTTCGTTGCGTTGCGTTCCCCGTTGAAAAAACGAACTCTGTTCACCCGTCTACGTCTATGGATTCAACTAGTCCATTGTGTTGACTCTAGTTTCGCCGTTTATGAAATCAACTAGTTGATTGGTAGACGGAAAACGTAACGTTAGTTTTCTGTGCGTCGACCGAGTGGAGTGAAGTTCTCTCAAGTGGGATTTAAAAAAAAACAAATCGATAAATAAACCATGAAGAAACAAATGAATGACGAAGTTATGATCATCATCATCATCAGCCTATAGAAGTCCACTGCTGGGTGGGTGTTTATCTTGGAGCAACGTGTTTATTCGCCATAACCTAAGAGATAGGTCTGGTCATAAGCCTCCCCCTTAGAATGCCATGATGAACGGTCTTGCTCTCCGCCAACATCCACCGACTTCCTGCGACGTTTATAATGTCATATACCTACCTATAATAATAGCTCGAAAAACTGATAACCGTTGGAGAATAAAGGTTCTCGAGTGGCGACCACAAACCGCACCGATGCGGTAGGCGACTTCGCCCGCGCGTCTCTTCCCGTCCCGTCTCGATCGGATGAATGGTAGGTATAGGAACGCATACGAGAGCAACAAAGAAGCATTCAATTTTGTATGCTAAGATAAGCATAGCTACCATAGAGAATTTATAAATGCTCTATATCTCTCTCTAGTCTCTCTATCTAATATGCTTACCATAGCCATACATATTAGGTATCGTATAAATTTTGCGTGATTCCCGGTGGCGTTAGTGACTTCAGAGTCCCGCGACACATTTTTATTTAATTTTAAATGTACCACAATTATTTGTGTTCACAATACAATAACCTTGTAGGTTGTTACCTGAATTTGTGAGAGTCTTATTGGGATTTCTAAGCAAATAAATCAAAATAGTAATGAACAACATAAGATTTGATAATTCTCTATATTTACAGTACACACAAATGTAAAAAGTGTAATTACAAAACCAAGTTTTTTTTATTGGGTGTTTGTGGCATGCAATCTATGCTGGCACTTAACTTGGTGTATATTCGCAAATGTTTGCGTTATGTTGCCAAGGAAAACAACATTATGTACCGATAGATTCATGGTTGATTTTACCTTGGAAAAATAACACAAACATTTGCGAATATACACCAAGTGAAGTGGTAGCATTACACAAAACAATCACATGTAAATTATATTTTGTAGAAATAAGTTATCTACAGAATAATCATTAGCTATATGAATATTAGTTGTTTCGATCGTTTTATTTTTAATTTCTTGTGCATTCATTTTGAAATCATGCATTGTAGTATCCTTTTGGGGGATGGTGTACTTTTTTTTGGGGATAGCATCAATTTTTATAGGAGAGTTATTCATTTTCACTTCATGTGTTTTCTTATGCTTCAGTAGAACATCAGCAGATCTAAACTTGCCATGGCACACTTCACATTCTAAGCCGGGTTTAGCACCAACATGGTAACGTTTCACATGGTCAGATCTTCGTGAGGCTGATAAAAATCTGCTCGAACATTCAGGGCACTTGTATGGCTTTTCTCCTGTGTGTAATCTTGTGTGATACAGTAATGACTCTTTAGTTACAAACATCCTTTCGCAAATGGTACAACTGAAGTTCCTCTCGCGAGTATGTTTCACAATATGAGCTTTCAATCGACTCTGTGCCCAAAACTTTTTACCACACCACTCGCAAATATGAGCTTTGTAGTTCCCAAAATGTTCAAACTGGATATGTACTCTTAATGACATTTTTTGTGTGTACTTTTTGTTGCAATAATCACATGTGTACTGTGCCTGGGAAGGACTGTGTCTTCTTTCTTGCTTGCAGATATTCAATTGAACATGATTTTTATATGTAATTTTATTTTTGTAAGACCTTCCACAGTCGGGACATACCAGTGCTATTTTATGTCCTGTTTGATGTATTTTCAATGAGTGTAGATTGCTGTATATCTTTCCACATTCTTCACAAGTCACTCTGCGATGGCTTTCAGTCTTGTGAGCATCGGCTAGTGCTTTTGATTCATAGGTTTTAGGACATTTTGAACATTTGTAATGCTTCTCAGTGTGAACTCTAGTGTAGTGATTTCTCAAGTTCCACATTGTCCGATACATTTTGAGACACACTTTACATTTGAAACAATGCCGATTGCTTGGATCATGTAGCATTTTCGAAGTTCTAATTTGATATTTAGCTGGTTTCTCTTTTTTTTTAGGTTCATCTTTTATTTTACGTGTGCTAATAACATGAAATCTGTTTAGAGCCATTTCAGGTGTTAAAATATGTTTGCTGTCATAGAAAAATTCGCTTGAGTAGTTGTCCAATCTTATCGATACATATAATGATTCCTCACTTTCTGGTTTGGTTATGTTTTGGACGCCGGTATTTAATCCATCCAGCGCATTAGTAAGCAATGTAGCATTTGAGTTACACATTTGTATGAATGTGTAGCTGCTGATCAGAGCTTTTGCACACGGTTCACAAATGTTTCCCAGTGTTTCTACATAATGCGTGAACTGAAAAATATTTATACATTCTAAATAAATAATGCAACATTGACAATTAACTTTTTAAACAGCCACAAATTAACAACTTTAGGTGGTATTTATTTTTTAGGTGGTTTAGAGCAGGTACATAGGTACTTACATCACTGCCAAGTATAGTTATTATTAAATCCGACATAACAATGTTTTCTTTATTGTTATTTCTTACAATACTTGCTTCGTCTTTGCTACATATAAGATCATCAGCATCGCAAATATTGAAACACAAACAACAATAGTTGTTGTTACCACTAACTATGCTTTCCAGAGCCTTTGATATATTAATCATATTTTAGAGACGATTAATGATTTATTTACGTGTAAAAATAACTAGAATGTGAATGATTCACCTTCAACAACACGTAAAAACAACAAAACAAATAATTGGGAATTCAGAAAATTAAAAGTAAAAACGTACGTCACGCACGAGACGACAGTCAGTCACCATTAGTAAATGTCAAATTCATTCAATCAGTTCATACCCAAGGTTCATACCTTGGAGAAATAAATAAAAAATCACACCACACACAGAACCATAGTCTCTCTATTCATTTGGCCCAGTTCAATCAAATAACAGATTTATAAGTATAGTACTAAAGAATCAAATGCTATTTACTCTATAGCCGCCGGTCAAATAGCCACGGCCAATAAATAAAATAAATATTGACAAAAGTGAAAAAAGGAAATTTTGTCACGAAACGAACCGGAATATTTTTTGGAAATAATAGGAAATTCTACAAAATACTGAAATTATACAGAACTATGTCATTGTGCTAAACACAAATTCATCGATTTGTGCATCCGAAGTCCACCGGATTAGGTGGACTCCACCCATTTCATTCAATAGCACAGCTGCAAATCCAGGTGAGTTGATGTGCATTTTGGTCTGATTTTGTACAAATAATCTTTTACATGGATTACTTACATAATATAACTGTGGTGCAAACTATGTGGGTACTGATTCAACTCTAATTAACCTCATCAAGTCATCACATCAGTCTTCCTCTGAATTAAGTAAATGGTTTGGTAGGTAATTTACTGAAAACTAAGTAGGTACCTACCTAATGATTAACTATCTACTTCATAAAAGGGTAAGGTCTTGAGTACGTTAGCAGTTTGGCTGTGAAATGGTTTTTATATGAACTAGGTACCCTTTATATTATTATATAATTTATTTATATTCTATTTGAGTTAAGTATATTGAAATGTAACCATTGCCAGTTTTGTTTATATGCTATATTTAAAATTGTTGACAACATGACTGAATTACTACTTATATGGCTGACTTCAGGAAGGTCTGCAGCCCAATTCTCTTATTTAAAAAAACATTCCAGTCACAATCAAGGAATTTTTATACTAAGGTACTATACCCATGGTCACAATATACCTAATCTTGTGTCAGTCTGTAACATAGTTATATAGTGACGCAAACATTAAGTAATAGTTACTACTTGACAATGCGACTGACACTAGATTATATTGTGACTGGAATGTTTTAGAAATAAGAGGATTGGGCCTCAGACCATGTGTGAGTTATTGTGTAATCCGTGTATGCAATGGTTATTCCTAATTGAATCTCTTAAGGCCTAGGTTTTTCGAGCTTACAAGGCATAAACTCCACAGGTCATTTAATAAGAGTTACATATGGTTATGTAAGACACAAGGATAACTTATATAGTGACGCAAAGATTAAGTAATAGTTACTACTTGACAATGCAACTGACACTAGATTATATTGTGACTGGAATGTTTTAGAAATAAGAGGATTGGGCCTCAGACCATGTGTGAGTTATTGTATAATCCGTGTATGCAATGGTGATTCCTAATTGAATCTCTTAAGGCCTAGGTTTTTCGAGCTTACAAGGCATAAACTCCACAGGTCATTTAATAAGAGTTACATATGGTTATGTAAGACACAAGGATAACTAATATAAATTTTAAAAAAATTACTTGAAAAAATAAAAACACAGCCAACACACAACTTACAACCATTCTTCTAATCTTACAGATCTCTCTCCATAATGTTGTCTGGAATCGCTTCTAAACAATATGACCGCCTATTGTACTTTTAACTAACATGTTATGTTTTGTTTATTTTTATTATCCATGAAGTATTTTCTATAATGTCCTTGAACATAACAAAGTTACGACATTCACATAAAGTGTGAGAGTTTTTTGTGTTATTAGGTGCGTGTAAGCGGAGTGAATGGTTTAAAAAAACAGTAAGTACATAACTACTATGACGTTCAAACAAGCCTGCCTGCTAGCACAATGTTTGTCTCACTCATTCTCTTATGGACAGTCCCTTATGACAGAAAGAGTCGAAACATATTGAATGAATGTAACATTTTTGGGCCTGGATACAAAGGCCTTTTGGCCATTATGTAACTGTCTAATATTGCGTTCCATGTACATACTGTAAATTTTAGGTTGTAGAGTCAGTAAAATCATAACATGACACTCAACTGTCACATACATGGCCGTGGTGCTTCTGGCTTGATAACATCATATTTGCCCCACTGCGGGCACCAAACTCCTAATCACATCCTAGCCGGAGGTCGTCATTAAATGTGGACTTGACTTTGTTTATTTTTCTGCTTCTGTGAACTGTACATTAAAATAAATCCGGTTCCATGCCTCAAAAGGTACTAACGGAACTGTTATAGGATCACTCAGGTGTCTATCGTTCTGTCTGTCACAGCTAATTTTCTCCGAATCTACTGGACCAAAAAAGTTTAATTTTATACATATGTGTATATAGAATTGGTGACCCAAACACGGACTTATAAGTCCGTGTTTTGGTCACGAATTCTGATTTCGGATGTTAACCATGGAGCAAAATAGGAAATTAAAAAAAGTTCTGTTTAATGTATCAATATATAGAGTTGGTGACCCAAACACGGACTTAGAAGTCCGTGTTTTGGTCACGAATTCTGATTTCGGATGTTAACCATGGAGCAAAATAGGAAATTAAAAAAAGTTCTGTTTAATGTATCAATATATAGAGTTGGTGACCCAAACACGGACTTATAAGTCCGTGTTTTGGTCACGAATTCTGATTTCGGATGTTAACCATGGAGCAAAATAGGAAATTAAAAAAAGTTCTGTTTAATGTATCAATATATAGAGTTGGTGACCCGAACACGGACTTATAAGTCCGTGTTTTGGTCACGAATTCTGATTTCGGATGTTAACCATGGAGCAAAATAGGAAATTAAAAAAAGTTCTGTTTAATGTATCAATATATAGAGTTGGTGACCCAAACACGGACTTATAAGTCCGTGTTTTGGTCAAGAATTCTGATTTCGGATGTTAATCATGGGGCAAAACAGGAAATTAAAAAAAGTTCTGTTGAATGTATCATGTGACCTACTTATCAAATGAAAGAACTTGTTATGTGAAATAATGTTTTTTTTGAAGATTATACTTAAAACTTTTAATTTAAAAGATTTTAAGAAAATTTGCAAAAATTTATTATACCCCTCCCCAGGGTATCTCAAAAACTTAGGTACTTATCTACTAAATTTTTGCATTAAAAAAATTAAATGCTTTCTCATTTGATATGTCACGTGACGCGTTTGACACGCGTTTGTGTTTATTGTAATTTACTAGTTTGCTTCCAAAAATGTACCCTCTTATTCTGAATTCGATAATTTACGCTACGCGTCCGTGATTCGGTGAATTTTTTTGGTCAAGTAGGTTCGGAGAAAAGAAGCTGTGACAGCCAGACAGAAACCTGAAGGCCTAGTGTGAGCATCGCGTTTACTTACACGTATAGCACGTGTGAGTGAGCACGTATACATTAATTTTGCCGGTTACTCAACCAACGCGCGTTTACGCGGTTGTCACGTAAACTCTATGCTCACACTAGGCCTACTGAGTGTACCATAATGGTACCGGTAGTAGCTTTTGAGGTACGGGACCCTATACAAGATTCCTGTAAACAAGTTAGTATTGCAGTAATGGAAGGATCATTTCTATTTTATGAGGTAAGTATTCGATATTCGAAAATGTGTTGTGTCACTTAGGTCAACATCATTACTTAACTTTCAAATTATCGCTTCAAACTGTTAACAAAATATAAAAATATTAGATACCTACCTACATATATTCATTGAGTGAGTTATATATCAATGGGTATCATGTATCAATGATACCTCGCGTTGGTTCCAAAGTTTATACTTGGTAGAACAAAGCATCAACTATTTTAAAATATACCTATGTGTGTATTTTTACACATTTTTTGCTTGTATCGTATTTGCGATTCTACAACTGCGTCGAAAGTATAGAGTCCTTCAGCCAATGTACCAAAAGGTCAGGCGACTCAGATGAAAATAGTTTGTAGGTATAGGTATTAGTTACCTAATGTCTTTTTTTGTTATTCATTTTACATTTGTAGCGTCTGGTTTCAATTGTCGTAGACTATACTACAATAAACACTTTCTAGGCACCGTGATAACGAATTCTTTGTATGTTTAAAATTATAAATTACTATGTATTTTACGATCTTGCTTCGTATTCTTATTCTTAATATTTGTCTACAAGTGTAATGATTTGTATTTATGTATATAGACGCCTCTTTCTCCTCCACGCGTTTATCCCTTTATTCCCCAAAGGTTGTCAGTTCTGCGAGCTATATGGCCTGCCCATTGCCACTTCAACTTGCTAATTCTGAGAGCCTCTGTACCTAATACCTCTTATAATTTTTAGCCTAGGTATATATATATTTTTGTATGCATAAGCTATTACTTACTGTAAAGTTTCATCAAAATCAGTTCCGTACTTTTTGCGTGAAAGAGTAAACAAACATCCTATCATTTTGTCAGTAGTAGAACTTCTTATGAAAGAGTTCGTCCGGGGACGTACTACCACCGTACCTATTTCTGCCGCCAAGCAGTAGTGTTCGCATTGCTGTGTTTCGGTTTGAAGGTTACGGGTGCCGGTGAAATTACAGGCACATGAGACTTTTCATCTTTATGTCTCAGGGTCGGCAGCGCGCGTGTGATGCCTCTGGTGTTACAGGCGTTTATAGGCTACGGTAACTGCTTTCCATCTGGTGGGCCGTAAGCTTGTCTGTTGCCAAGCAGTATAACAAAAAATATATGTATCATATTCATAAATAGGATCGTAGGATAGTACGAGGTACACTTGGTTGTCAAAGTTCAGAGCTAATCTGTAGCCAACTGTACATCGAACTATGGACTCAAGATTACAAAATGATACACCATCAATGAACAGCATTGTTCCTTGTTCAGTAGGTTTGTCATTTAGTATACGTCCATCGACTTGGGTACATGGTCCATCCGTTAAAATACTTCGTCGGTTCATTATGACTTTTAATTTATTTAAAGAATTTGGCAGTTACTTTGCGCATCTATTTTGATCTACCATTGCTCATTGTAATCATCCCAATTATTTCTAGTCATCCGTCTTCCGCATGCAGGTGACGTCATCTTTGTTTTTAGGGTTCCTCACCTCCTTAGAGAATTTATATAAAAATGCTCTATGCTTACCGCAATAGGAAAAAACGGTAGCTTATATCACTTTGTTGGACAGTCTGTCTGTCTGTGAAGACCCTTTTTCTCAGGAACGGGCTAAGGTATCTTGAACTTGAAATTTTTATTAATTTTAAGGCATGTGAGCTTATAGTATTTAAAGCTAAACAAAAATAAAGCTTCTAACACAGTACATTAAAAAAATATGGCAATTAATGCCTTACTTTCGTATGGAAATCGAGAAAATTAAAAATCTTTAGGATACTTCCAGTAACCTCAAAATTCTGAGATTTGGAATGCTAAAAAATTCCATAACCCTTAAATGGAAATAAGATTTTTTTATTTTAACATTTGTTTAAGTAGGACTTATTTAATAATTTTTTGATATCAGAATTATTCATTCTTCGTTTATAAAAAATTACTATACTTAAAACAAAACGAGTTTAAATAAGTTGGTAGGATTTTTTTCTGAAACTCGAAAAGGGGCTCAGACGATTTCGAAATAATTTACAGATCGGAACCGTCAGGGCGCGACTCTCGTTCGTACTTGTCAGTTTTTAAATCACATTAGCTGTTGTTGTCTTTTAAAAATGAATGATGCCAAACTAATTTGGAGTATGCGAAAAATCTACGTCATAAGTTGTCCGTTATTAATTAGAAAGAGCTTCAGGTTAAGAGCCAATTTCACCATACTCTTTTAGTTAGTAAATGTCTTGTTAAATCTAACCATCGGTCAAAAACTTGTCAAAAAGCATTGGTAAGACTAAACAGTTGTTTAACCGCTTGTTTATTTGTTGGTGAATTCACGCCTAAACATTTTAAGGTTAAGATTTTACCATCTTTTGCGAGGTTTTCTTGGTCCACCCCATTTTCGGTTTTTTTGTTAGTAGTAGAACTTCTTGTGAAAGAGTTCGTCCGGGGAAGTAATACCACCGTACCTATTTCTGCCGCCAAGCAGTAGTGTTCGCATTGCTGTGTTTCGGTTTGAAGGGTACGGGTGCCGGTGAAATTACAGGCACATGAGACTTTTCATCTTTATGTCTCAGGGTCGGCAGCGCGCGTGTGATGCCTCTGGTGTTACAGGCGTTCATAGGCTACGGTAACTGCTTTCCATATGGTGGGCCGTAAGCTTGTCTGCTTGCCAAGTAGCATAAAAAAAAGTTGTTTCTCGCAAAATACCTTGCGAGTACCTATCTTCTGTTTCGTCATTCTATTCGTTTTGCAACTTACCGATTGCAGGGTACTACCGGTTGTTTCATTTTATGTACTTATTTGAAAGTAGTTTTCTTTCAACCAAACCCAAGTATCAATTTAATAAACTAGCAGTCCACTATTTAGGCTTACTTAATACTTGTGCCTGCCTGCGGCTTCGCTCGTGTAATAATGCTGGACATTTCACACAACATTATCTAGCCCCAAGCTAAGCAGAGCTTGTGTTATGGGTACTAGATAACTGATATTACTTAATACAATACATTACTTACATAGATAGATATTTTTATTATACTTAGAAAAATACCCAGAACACCCTGAACAATTATCTGCAGATCGTACAAATATTTGTTCTGAGGTGGGAATCGAATCCGCAACCTCCTGCGTCGCAGGCGAACCTTAGTTAATTAACCTTAATTAACCAAATAGGTAATATTTTTTTACAAAACTATTTGCGTTCAATATTTGGAAAAAAAAACTAGCCTTTGTCCTTCCTTCCTTTTATTTCCTTGTCAAATTTAATCAAGATTGGTTCAGCCGTTTTGTCTTGAAAAGGAGTGTAATTTTTGAATTTATAATATTAGTGTAGATTTCGTTATATGCTGGCCGCGGTACGGCTATTTCATTTGCCGTTAGTAATTTCAAGCTTCAGTGTGCATGCACAAAGATTGGACTACCTAGCATGATCGATAATTTTCGGTTTTATGCGCTGTAGGTACTACCAAAACGGTTATCAGTCACTAATTATGATAAACAAACGATACCGGACAGTTTAGCATAGCTAAGCGTAAACGATGTACTTCAGAAAAGTTGTACGTCATGAGTGATAAGAGCCAGCCGTGGGTGTGCCTTGCCGCCGCACCGTGCCGCGCCAAGTGGGTATGTATCGTATACCATACAAGTTTTGCTGCGTGCGACCGCGCCTCCTCAAGTCCTCAGTGTCACTGCCAATTTACGCGGGAACGCGCGTCTCTTGAGTTCGAAATTCGAATTCCGCGGTGAAAATATTTTTCGTTTCAGCCAGTGCTGTGTCATGTGATAAGTTTTTTCTGTGAAGATTTTTTTTTATATTTCAAAATGGAAGAAGGTATTTTCTTACTACATTTTTTTTTATTTTCGTTTTCAATACTGCCCTCGTAGATTTAGTAACATGGAATTTTTTTTTGTGACTTTAGTGAGGCATAGCAAAGCTATATGTCTCGGAAGGGTAATAAGTTTAGCGTCTATGTATGTTGTATGGATGAACCTTTAAAACCCGAAGACTTAACTGATTTTGACAAATGGGGTGTCAATCTATTCGTCTTTACCATGGGGTGGTCCCTGGATTTAAATATTGAAAAAGAAAATGGTGTTCTTGACATTTTTTAAAAAGGGCATGTTGTTTTTAATTGTATTTTACGTTTTTTGTCTTTTAAAATTAAAATGAGGTGTCCAGCGGCGAAACGGGTCGTTCTAAGAGATTCAATTTTTTTTTAAATTCGTTATTTTCAAATATTTAAAAAAAAAAAATGATATTTGAGGAAGTGGGTCTCTGTGATCACAGAACACAAATCTTTTGTCAGAATTGAAAGAAATGCTCATTTTATTTCTGTTAATTTTGTAATGTTATAGTTCACTGTTTACCTAATAGGGCTATAATTTTTTTAACTGTCCTTTTGTTTTTACTTTGAATCCAATTTGACCTCATGTACTTTATTGCCTTACCCGCCACCCAATATTTCCACCGGGAAGCTTCTTGACCTAAATATTCCTCCTTTCAAGTTTCGAAAGATTTGGACAGCGCTAAGGCTGCCAAAATGATCCCCATTGTTGCGTTCCCCATTGCCATTTGCTACTGCAATTGGGGGGCTGGTGATTGTAACGCTTATCAAGGTGACCGACCACTGCTTTTCCCTTTTCAGTCAGTAAATTCCAGTCGTATAGGAATTTATTTATGTTATTTTTTGTTGGAAAATAATTAGTCTCATGAATTCGGCTTGAAGGACCAATGAGAGCTGATTTTTTAATGAATTTGAACACCTTTTTTGATTCATCATCATCATCATCATCATTAGCCTGTTTACGTCCACTGTTGGACAAGACCTCCCCTATATATACATATATAAAGGGTGTTTTTTTTAAATGGGACAGTATGGGTATATCCGAATCCATAAGAGATACGGGAAAACTGTCTTTGGAACCATTTGCTCATTTTAAATGAAAATGATTTTGGCATAGTTATTTTTTTGGTCAAGCGTGAGTTCTCCATAAAAATGAGTAGTTTTGACCAAAAATTTTTTTTATGCTTATCGACTCAGTTTCATGTAAGGATTGTTTCATTGTATCGGAAGAAAAAAATCTGAGCAGCAGAAGTTAGTCAAATTTTATAAAATGTTTTCTCATACAAATTGTAAGTAATCTGGTACCTACGTTAATAAAACTATCGCAATAAATTTTCAAAATGGCCTCCCTCTTGCTGTTTCCAGGTACGGGCACGTTTCAGAACATCTCTAGTGGCATTAGACAAAGATTTGTGGTGAATGTTCTACTGCTCTGATGGTCTCGTGAAATGAGAAAAATCAGAGCTGTAGAACTTAGACAAAGATTCAAGAGGTATTCTGAAACGTACCCGTATCTGGAAACAGCAAGAGGGAGGCCATTTTGAAAATTTATTGCGATAGTTTTATTAACGTAGGTACCAGATTACTACTTACAATTTGTATGAGAAAACATTTTATAAAATTTGACTAACTTCTGCTGCTCAGATTTTTTTCTTCCGGTACAATGAAACAATCCTTACATGAAACTGAGTCGATACGCATAAAAATTTTTTTTGATCAAAACTACTTATTTTTATGGAGAACTCACTCTTGACCAAAAAAATAACTATGCCAAAATCATTTTCATACAAAATGAGCAAATGGTTCCAAAGACAGTTTTCCCGTATCTCTTATGGATTCGGATATCCCCATACTGTCCCATTTAAAAAAAAACATCCTGTATATAAATATATATAATATAAATATATATATATATATATATATTTAATACAATGCATTACATAAATAGATATTTTTTATTTTACATAGAAAATACCTAGAACACCCTGAACAATTATCTGCAGATCGTCCAAATATTTGTTCTGAGGTCAGAATCGAACCCGTAACCTCCTGCGTCGCAGGCGAACCTTCGCCCGCCGCGCCACAGAGGTCGTCAATATAATGGGTAGGATTTGCCATGACAACGCTTCTGCGGATTGGTAATGTTGGTGTTTAGTACTGAGGTGGATGCTGCTGCACATTCCCTGGTGTGATCCCTTAGGCTTTTATACAACATCTACGGGAGGAGACGGAGGGGTCTATTCTTAGGCCGGTCGCACCATGGTCAAACTAAAACTCATTCGGCCTTATTACAGAACATGGACTAAATCTGAATTTAGTCCAGGCGTACTAGTCTAGGATTAAATATCGACATTAGGCATATGCGACTTTAAATACGAAATCAGATGGTTTGTTTTCCGAAATCAATTCTCGCGCTACTTCGCAAATTTCCAAAGTATCAAACTGACGGATTGTGTCACATCACAATTGAGATGTCCAAATTCTTACCTCTAACAAGCAATCAACTGTAAATTTATAGACCATTGCTAAACTAGGGGGCTGCCTGGTTTTAGATAAACCAGAGATAGTCCAAGCTTATGTAATTTTTGGCATATCTAGCTCGAAAGTTGCTTGTGGAAAACAAACCATCTGCTTTTGTATTACAGTCGTATATACCCTAGGTCGATATTTAAGCCTAGACTGGTAGTCCTGGTTTTAACCCAGTCTAAGGGCATTTTTGATAATAACACCAATTGTGTAAGTTTGTAAACACGACGGTCGTTGCCAGTAAAGGACGAATGATGTCATACATCGACCTTCAGTCCCTCCCCTCCTCCTTAGTGGAAAACCCTAGGAAGCGTTTATAGAGTAGATAGTTTCATCTGTGATGCTGTATCTTCTTCGTCAGCCATTAAACGTCCACTGTTGGAGGTATCCCTCATAGTATGTTCTTAAATATTAAACATAATATGTTAACTTGTTGGTAAATAATTAAAAAATGCTCCAAAACAATAAGAGTCATAACTAAGCGGTATTAATAACATGTTGAGTACTTAGTATTTTTACTAAGTAATCTTAACCACCAATTGAGCGGTATAACTGAGATTAATAACATTTTGATCGGTCAAAAAACTATGAGTACTCTTAACAACAAATTGAGCGGTAATTTAGAAAAAATAGTATAACTTACTTAGCATTAAGTATTTTATGATTTTATTAGCTAGAATCACAGATTTAGACTATTCAGAAAACTCGATTTAGAAAACTCGTAGTGCTAAATTATAATAATTGATGTTCCTTATTTGACTCTACATTAAGGATTACACCAGGGGATGGGCAACAGCATCTACCTGAGTACTTAACACCACTACTCCGATCACCAATCTGGCAAAGCGTGGTGATTATGGCGAATTGATGGCAAAAAAGGCCTCGTTAAGCAGTGGACGTCTCCAGGCTGGTGATGATGATTATTATTTTTTTACCTATATAATTTTATAATCTAGTGCTCCCTTGTAAATTTTAAATGCCCAAATATAATTTAATAATGTCAATTTATTATACACGATGCTCGTTTTTTAAAATTTCCACTAGCACATTAATCTAAAAGGTTGTTTCGTAGTTTTTATAAGATAAATTAAACAAATACTTAATGGAAAATTATTACAAGTTGAATAAGATTAAAGGTGCTCGCAATCTGCATTATCTTAACTTAATAATTCTAGATTATGTTTACGCTTTAGATAAGCTAAGTCATGAAAAGGTTGACTGATAAGAAATATTTAAAGCCGTCAGAGAGAAACTAATAGAATTAGTATAATTCCCAAATCAAGGTGGCAATAGCTCTTACAACGCTGGGGAATTCAAAAGGAGCCAATTCTCGTATTGTAGACATTGAAGTCTACTGTATACATGTAGAGAAAAAGAAAGAGTAAAGAATATTATTATCTATTGCATTTATACATCGTATTATCTATTGTAGCACCCCCGTGTGGCAATAATACCTAATTCAAATAAATCAAACTAAATTAAAATAATTAATTTGAATTCATTTGAGTTGAATTATTTGGATTTATCTGATTCAATTCAATTCAATATTTTTTTTAGGGAAATTAAAGTAAGTTCAAATTAAAATCATACAGAATTTAGCAATCAAGTGAAAAGGTTGTTGATCAAATCATACTATACTTTTGACGCAGCTTTTGTTGATGAATTTGTATGTAGTACAGGCAAATTAGCAAAAAGTGTGGACCTAAGTCGTGTAGTCGTGGATTCTTATGGAAACGTTAGATGACACGAATAGATGCTTATCCTAGGTTTGCACCGTTTCTGGCGCTTACGGAAGGCTTTTAAATATTAGGTACAAACTTAAAACGGCCGTAAATTTTAAAATAGAAAGAAATTACTTGATGCAAGTTAAATTACGTATAGAGAGACTGTCTTAGTGCATTATGATTTTAATAAAAACCACGTGCATGTAGGGAACACAGTGTTGAACAAATGCATCTTCCGTAAAAAAAACCAGTATAAAACTTCCGGCGTAAATGAATAAGTTTAAGTCGATTTCCAGAACTACATTAATTTTCCCCGAAGTAGAGCGACAATAAAATATGGAAAAGTGCCTTCCGTGAGACGCACCATGTTGCAAACCTGGTAATGTATTTCGATCATTTTTCTGATATGTCTATCAATTTGCACCGACTACCTTAATTTTCCCGGAGCCGTAATAACCGCAAAAAGGTTTTTTTTGTAAATGATTTTTTTTTGTATGTTCCGTATGTCGGATTTAAAAAATACTTGGTGCAAATGTAGATCATAACGGTTCAAAGTCTATGCCAAATTGCACCGACTACTTCTATTTCCCCCATTAAGTTACGGATATTTTTATGGTTTTCACCCTATTTCACCCTGTTCCGGAGGGTGAAATTACTGATGCTTATTACTAGAGGTGATTTTTAAGCCATACAAAACAATTAGAAAAGTTTTCATGACTACATCTAATTAGTTCCACACTTATGCAAAAAATCACCTAATTTGACTGTACTAATGTTCCTATGTTGCAGTTTGTACCAAATACTTCTAAATTTTTGACATTATCCAAGTGTTAGTACTTTTGTATCTTCTGGAATAAATATCTACTGAATTGAATTGAATTGAGTTGAATCAGATAAATCCAAATAACCTAAAATAAATCTAAATACCTACTTAAACTCAAATAAATTATTTTAATTTAGTTTAATTTATTTGAATTAATATTGCCACACGGGGGCGTTGCAATAGATGATAAAATGCTTATGATTATAATATTCTTGGCTTTCTTGATTCACTTCCTTTTTTCCGACATATCTCTATTCGACCCAATGTCTTCAATACGAGAACTGGCCCTCGGGTTTGGACTTCTTGCGGCTAATAATGATCTTTTTTGATTGATACTATTTTAATTAAGTACTTACCACTCTAAAACGCCTCCGCGTCAGTTGTACTACTAAAAAGTACAACTGGTAGTACAAATGACACACCTTTGTATCTCTAGTATAACTACAATAAATACAAGTACATTCACTCGACATCACTCGACTTTTTGAATTCTAATTAAGAAATAATATGGGCGTGCTCCCACCGTTTTCGTGGTTGTTTACCTTCTATTCTTTTTTTATACTAGAGATACAAGTTTTCTGTTATTTTTTTTATAAAAGATACATTTTTTTGTAGTTGTACTAGAGATACAAAGATGTGTAATTTGTACTACCAGTTGTACTTCTTAGTAGTACAACTGACACGGAGGTTCTAAAACTTCCAAAGGCTGCCACTGTAGCCTATCATATTGTGTGTGGTTCAAACCTACACCTAACCGCAGAAGTAGATAGGTGCGTCAATAAAATACCGATCAGTGACCAGACTGATTGTAATATAATGCCTAAATACCGATCAGATATCAGACTGATAATAATATAATGCCTATTAAATATTTTGTTTCCACACGCGCACGGTCTGAGACCCTAGGCTGGGTTTTGTAGTGACCATTGTAACGATTACGACGTGTTTATCGTAAAAACTAGCCATTAGTCTGTGCCGTTTCTATCGAGCGCGCGCACAGATTAGTTTATAGTTACTACGTAATACACGAACGATCGTCGTAAGTGTCATCGTTACGATGGTTGCCACAAAATTCGGACTTTGGGCTTTGGGCTCTCGGCTACTTATGGGAAGTCTACCGCCGCGCCAGTTCGCTCTATACAAAACGAAGTTTGCTCATTTGGATTTTAATTCATTCAAGTCAATTAAATTTTGTAGACACAATACAGAGACATTATATAGCCCTATAGTTGTCAGTTTCCCATTAAATTGTATAGAATCAAACTAGCATAGGTTATAATTTCAATACAAATGTTTAAGACGGGTCTAGATATTAGTGTACTGATCACGAGTTTAAAATTTTATGGAGTTTGATGAAATAATAAGCAAAATAGAAGCAAACTTCGTTCGCGTGCAAATGGCTACCAGTGACATTTTCTTAAGGTGATTCGTCTCTCATGTAGCACGAAATTCAAATTTTATTGTGTTTTTTGTAAATCACAGATCATCAACACTTCTAGAGATAGAGAAAATAGGTTTTGCGACAACTAGGAGACCTAGCACACATGTTTTAATTGATAGTATCTCATAAATACCATTAGTTAAGCTACGAATATCTTTAAACCAAAAAAACACTGTAAAAATAATTGAAGAATATTCGTAGCTGAAGTAATGATCTACACTCGAGAGCAATGAATCCGGGTCACTTAAAGAATGTTAAAAATCTCGGAAACTAAAAATGATAGATTAATGCAATAAATTGTATTTAATAGACAATGTAATACTCCTTAAATGAAGGTAAAAAAAATATGAGTCACCATACATTTTATTAACACAAAATTACATAAAGAAAAAAACTGCTGATCTCTCCTTAAAACAAAAATAGGAAACATGAAATTTTTGAACTTTATTACGATTTTCTTGAATTTTAATACTTCGTATTGCCTCCTCGTGATTCCATTACTGCGTTTACGCAGAAAAAAAACAACAAAAAAACAGAAATCAAACAATGATAAATGACAGATTACAAACAAAAGCAAAACCAAATGCTGTAATTTCGTAGTTCCATCTTCGAAAGTGGCCCTTTTTCAAATTTGATTTTTTTATGATATAACTTTACAATAACTAAGAAGTTTTAATACCTTCATTTAAGGAGTATTACATTGTCTATTAAATACAATGTGTTATTATACAATTTATTGCATTAACCTAGCATTTTTAGTTTCCGAGATTTTTAGGATTCTTTAAGTGACCCGGATTCATTGCTCTCGAGTGTATATGTGAAACTATAAACTAAAATATGTGTGTCAGGTCTCCTAGTTTTCGCAAAATCAGTTTTTACTATCTCAAGAAGTTTTGATGAGCTGTAAACAGCAAAAACGCAATAAAATTTGAATTTCGCGCCATTTGCGAGACGAATCACTTTAAGACGCAAAGTTAAAGGCACGGTAGGAAACACGATTTATCTACTTATTTTATTGTTTTTCAGTCACGTTGTAGGTATATATACAGTTCTTTGCAAGTATACCATGTTGTTACCAATCACGTGTCTTCTAATCGGTAATTAATATAATATAATGTGTCATGGATAGAATAGCAGACTGGCTCAATGCACTTTGAAATCTAGGGTCGTTTTTAATGATTATTCAACATTGTTATCAAATTAAATTTGTTGATTATTCTACACTACATATCCTACTATCCTACTAATATTATAAACGTGAAAGTTTGTGAGTATGGATGTTTGCTACTCTTTCACGTAAAAACTACTGAATGGATTTGAGTAAAATTTGGAATGGAGATACTTTACGCCCTGGATTAACACATAGGCTACTTTTCATCATCATCATCATCATCATCAAACGTGAAAGTTTGTGAGTATGGATGGATGTTTGTTACTCTTTCACGTAAAAACTACTGAATGGATTTGAGTGAAATTTGGAATGGAGATACTTTACGCCCTGGATTAACACATAGGCTACTTTTCATCATCATCATCATCATCATCAAACGTGAAAGTTTGTGAGTATGGATGGATGTTTGTTACTCTTTCACGTAAAAACTACTGAATGGATTTGAGTGAAATTTGGAATGGAGATACTT
The DNA here is from genome assembly GCA_951392215.1 of Epirrita christyi. Taxonomy (NCBI): domain Eukaryota; kingdom Metazoa; phylum Arthropoda; class Insecta; order Lepidoptera; family Geometridae; genus Epirrita; species Epirrita christyi. The sequence goes on along the minus strand of OX595857.1, from coordinate 4,589,653 downwards.
TACGCCCTGGATTAACACATAGGCTACTTTTCATCATCATCATCATCATCAAACGTGAAAGTTTGTGAGTATGGATGGATGTTTGTTACTCTTTCACGTAAAAACTACTGAATGGATTTGAGTGAAATTTGGAATGGAGATACTTTACGCCCTGGATTAACACATAGGCTACTTTTTATCATCATCATCATCATCAAACGTGAAAGTTTGTGAGTATGGATGGATGTTTGTTACTCTTTCACGTAAAAACTACTGAATGGATTTGAGTGAAATTTGGAATGGAGATACTTTACGCCCTGGATTAACACATAGGCTACTTTTCATCATCATCATCATCATCATCATCAATTTTCATCATTATTCACGCGGGTGAAACCGCGGGGCGCAACTAGTTACACATAATTTATCATCATCAGCCTGTAGAAGTCCATTAGCTGGGCATAGGCCTCCCCTCTAGAATGCCATAACGAACGGTCTTGCGCCGCCTCCATCCATCGACTTCCTGCTACTTGTATAATGTCTTTACTCAAGTGGAGGGCCTTCCTTTACCGCGTCGTCCGGTTTGTGGTCGCCACTTGAGAATCTTTATTGCCCAACGGTTATCACCTCTGCGAACTATATAACCTGCCTAATTGCTATTACAATTTACTAATTCTGAGGGCTATGTCGGTGGTCTTGTTTCTTCTACGAATTTCCTCATTTCGGATTCTATCACGTAGTGAAACTCCAAGCGGCTCTCTCTATACCCCGCTGCGTGACTAAGCTTGAGTATAAGGGCAAGAGTTAGCGAGCACGTCTCAGTGCCGTAAAGTCATCACTGCACACGCACTGATTATACAATTCCAAAAAGAAAGATTCTACCCGCAAAAAGTATACAAGTCTGGGAATTTTGATGACCTCTGTAGAGCGGCGGGCTAGTAGCCGGCTTAGATGCAAGAGGTTTCGGGTTCGATTCCCACATGCGAAAATTTTTTTTGTATGATCTGCAAATATTTGTTCCGGGTCTGGGTGTTATGGTACCGTGGTACTTGTAGTTCCTGATACCCGACAGGGAATCCTAGTGTGGGATCAAGACTACGTATGGTGACTGTTGGGTGTTATTATTATGATTAAAAGTCCCAAAAGTCATAGAACAAAAGTTATTCCGTATACATTATTATGTGTAGAATTACTCCCTTTCGGAATTCCCCTTTCAAATGTGTTTTTATTTGTTGTTTTCCTTGTTTTGTTAATGAATGGAATAGTATATCAAAACGAACTATTAATTCGAGCTGGCGTCTCATCCGCGTCTAATCAAAGAGACTTTAATAGGGCTTCGCGCGTATTTTACTGCCCACTTAGATTGTTTCCTAGTATTTACCGCTCGGGTTTTTCTAGGTCTGTGAGGTAAACATAGAGAATTGGACTTTTATCCTGAGCACCGAAGTTACTTTATCAATCGATATCAGCTCTAATTAAGCTAATCGGACCATATCACGGCGTAATCGGTACTTACGTTAAAATTTCTTGATGATCTTGAGAGCGAGTGGCTGAGATGCTAGGGGTGCAGGTTCGATTCCCACTACGGAACAAGTGCAATTTTTTTTTCCTGGTCTGTGTGTTTGTTGTGATACTCGTTGGTCCTGATACCCATGACGCAAGGAATCCTAGTATTTAACCAGGACTACGTATGTAATGTACTGATGGGTGTAATTTTATGTTTTAAAAACCGGTGAAGTGCGAGTAGTACTCGCGTGGAGAGGGTTCCGTAAAAGTAGGCTATCATAGTAACCTCTAGATTAGTCTAGAGGTTACTATGAGATGACTATTTACTTATCAGTCAATCAAAATAATTTTTAATTAGGTTTTTCGGTAAAAAAAATTACTTGTTACTGAGATTCGCGGGGGGATGGTATATTTTCGTAAACTTCTTTTAATACCTTAAAAAATTAAAAAAAAAGTACATCTGTATTTTTCATAACTCTCGATATGTATACATGTCACTCTATTATGTACCAAATTTCAACTTTTTTGGTTCAGTAGATTCGGAGAAAATTAGCTGTGCTGTAACTGGCAGACATACGCCTGAGCGATCCTGTTCCATTTCCGATTTAAGAACCCAGCGAAGGATGAACTGCCCATACAAACGTAATACCGACGTCATTTGTAATTCGAGCATATTTCCACCATATTATGCTATTATTCGGATTCGGATAGTATTTATCTATGTTCCCAGATAGTTTTTTTATCAAAATATATACCTAAAATGAAATGTAAGCGAATTACTTTTTGTATATTTTTACGACCTAAACGACATGTTTTCATCTTATTTGTTTCGTATTAAAAACAACGATATGTTACGTATTTTTTGTGTAGGAACATAGCTTATATTGTCAAGTAACAGAATAACAACATGATATAAAAAAAACAACAAGTTTTTATTCATCATTTTTGGTATTACGGAACTTGAACAAATTTCTAAAAAATTCTGAACGCCCATATTGCTATCGCGTCAGAACCGAGGGCCGGTCGGGGAACTACGGTTGTGTGATGTTTGACAACTCGACAGGCACTCACACTAGTACACTGTGTAACCCCGCGCTTCGCTTGCTCTTGTGTTTGTTCACCTATTTATTTGTTATATATGACATTGCAATATTTTTGTCATTTTATATAGATTTCCCTTGTGATTTGGAATGAAGTAACCTAGGTAACTAACATACCTACGACTTGTGCTTTGTTTACCATTCAGTACCTAGTTTTTGCGTGAAATAGTAGCGGCTCAACTTTCCAATAGCGACTATGAGCTCGGAGGTTCATATTTTTATCACATAAAGTTTCACATAACACAAGCCTAAATATGAAATGGCGTACTGCGGAAACCAATAGTTTTAGCATTGTGAGCTATGACAAAAAATCAAAGAAAAATATTTCAAAGTAAATGCTCAACTTTCCTTTAGCGACTGTGACCTACGAGGTTCATATTTTTATCACATGTAGGTTCACATAGCACAAGTCTGAATATGAAATGGCGTACTACGGAAACCAATAATTTTAGCATTGTGAGCTATGACAAAAAATCAAAGAAAAATATTTCAAAGTAGGTAAATGCTCAACTTTCCTTTAGCGACTGTGACCTACGAGGTTCATATTTTTATCACATGTAGGTTCACATAGCACAAGCCTGAATATGAAATGGCGTACTGCGGAAACCAATAGTTTTAGCATTGTGAGCTATGACAAAAAATCTAAGAAAAATATTTCAAAGTAAATGCTCAACTTTCCTTTAGCGACGGTGACCTACGAGGTTCATATTTTTATCACATGTAGGTTTACATAGCACAAGTCTGAATATGAAATGGCGTACTGCGGAAACCAATAGTTTTAGCATTGTGAGCTATGACAAAAAATCAAAGAAAAATATTTCAAAGTAAATGCTCAACTTTCCTTTAGCGACGGTGACCTACGAGGTTCATATTTTTATCACATGTAGGTTCACATAGCACAAGCCTGAATATGAAATGGCGTACTACGGAAACCAATAGTTTTAGCATTGTGAGCTATGACAAAAATCAAAGAAAAATATTTCAAAGTAGGTAAATGCTCAACTTTCCTTTAGCGACTGTGACCTACGAGGTTCATATTTTTATCAAATGTAGGTTCACATAGCACAAGTCACATAAAAAGTAAAATATCACCAAAACATGGCGTTCGGAAAGCGGTTATTAGCAAATTTCAAAAATGAATAGCTCCAAAACTATTGGTTTCCGCAGTACGCCATTTCATATTTAGGCTTGTGCTATATGAACCTACATGTCATAAAAATGTGAACTTCCTAGCTAGCAGTCGCTAAAGGAAAGTTGAGCGTTTACTTTGAAATATTTTTCTTTGATTTTTTGCCATAGCTCACAATGCTAAAACTATTTGTTTCCGCAGTACGCCATTTCATATTTAGGCTTGTGTCTACATGTGATAAAAATATGAACCTCCTAGCTCAGTCACTATTGGAAAGTTTAGCCAAACTCAACGATCATCAAAGCACCAACCTGGCCCCTTATTCGCTCTGACCAAACGTAACATAACGCGGGCTCGTTACGATATCTGCGTGGAATCATCGCTGAATCGTATGAGTGACGTCACACGTTATTGAAAAGAAATCTCATAGGTCATAGCGAATAACCACCCTGATCACAGTTATTGGAAAAAAGTTTGTGCTCGCGAGTTCTAACTATTCGCAGAACTAGGTACCAAGGAGTTTTTATTGCTAGATATATAAATGTAAAAGTTTGTGACAAATGCCAAATATGCCAAGAAATTGTTTTTGTCAAATGCTAGTTTGCATAAAAAATAAATACCACCTTCGAATTATGAATGGTAACGGCCACAGAATAGAAATAAGTGTTCGGCTGTGCCCCGCGCGCGCCTGCGTTAGCCAAACAGGGACAGCAATATGCAGGCCGACTTTAGCGCTATTTTCGAGTTGATTTAGCGTCCGGCCATCCCCGCCACCTTAATAGTGCCGTTGGCACCTTTTGAGATACGAAACCCTTAAAATATACTTTTGGCTTTTCTTATGCAGCAAAAGCTGTGTTCATAGCTGTGAGTCATCACAAGTGAGAATTTATACCTATTACATACCTTACATAACTATTATCCATTAATAAAAATTTGCAAACAAATATTTGTACGATCTGCAGGTATTTGTTCAGGGTGTTCTGGGTATTTTCTATGTATAATAAAAATATCTATCTATGTAATGTATATTGTATTAAGTATATCAGTTATCAAGTACCCATAACACAAGCTCTGCTTAGCTTGGGGCTAGATAATGTTGTGTGAAATGTGCAGCATTTATTTATTATTATTATTATTAATTGTGTTTTCTCGATTCCAATTTCCAATTTTGTTTCTTGTTTACTGTTTAGTAATAATAGTTAATGGTATTGATAGTATGACTAATTACTCTTGTTTAAACTTAAGTAGTTATACACTTGACAGGACCGGCATGTAATCCTATCCTACTAATATAATATTAAAAACGCGAAAGTTTGTGAGTATGGATGGATGCATGGATGGATGGATGGATGGATGTATGTTTGTTACTCTTTCACGTAAATACTACTGAATGGATTTAAATGAAACTTTACAATAATATAGCTTATACATCAGAATAACACATAGGCTACAATTTATAAAGATATTGTGTGAATTGTCCATAATAATATGACGATAAGTGTCAAGTAATTAGGAAAAAATCTACCATCTGCGAGCTATTCTGGCGTGTCTGTCAAAACCGCTAGAGTTACACATATGCATATGTAATGTTTGATAGAAATGTTTATATTAAATAGTCCTACAAAAAAGCCCGCCACAGTATACATCTATATCTTATGTGTAAGCCATTACAGCCAAAATGTGTATAATATTATAAACGCGAAAGTTTGTTACCTATTATGTTTGTTACTTCTTCACGCTCAAACAGCTGAACTAATTTGAGTGAAATTTGGAGTAGGGATACCTTATACCCTGGATTGACACATAGACTACTTTTCATCATTATCATCATCAATTTTCATCATTATTCACGCGGGTGAAACCGCGGGGCGCAACTAGTTTAATTATAAAGGAACATAAAATAAATATGAATAAAAAAATACTTTACTTGATTACCTTCTGATTTTTTGAAGTCGGACAAACATTAATGTTATGTTCTCTATTTACAGAAAGCGAGATGCCGGTGAAGGACGGCGCGAAGAAATCCCTTGTGGGGGTCATCGATGACGGAACGAAGACTGTCAGATTTGTCGTAAGTGTCTGAGGCCTTACCATAGCGATTCATTTCGAAAACTATTCAGTACAAAATATCGGTTCCGTGATGTCCGCAGCTATATTTAAAGGCACAGTAGCAGAAGGTCTATTAGACTTCTGCGATTAAAGTTATTCAATGATAACGAATGTCAATGACGGACCGATATTTTGCACTGAATAGTTTTTGAACTGAATCGCTATAAGAGCTCATGGTAAGGCCTCTGTTGTCATCAATCATCTTGTAGATTATTAGAGTCATCATCTTCATCATCATCACCAGCCTGTAGAAGTCTACTGCCGGACATAGGCCTCCCCGTAGAATGCCACGCCGAACGGTCCTGAGCCACCGAATTCCTGCTTCATAATTTTTTTTAATTTTTTTATGCTGCTTGGCATGCAAACAAGCTTACGGCCCACCTGATGGAAAGCAGTTACCGTAGCCTATGAACGCCTGTAACACCAAAGGCATCACACGCGCGCTGCCGACCCTGAGACATAAAGATGAAAAGTCTCATGTGCCTGTAATTTCACCGGCACCCGTACCCTTCAAACCGAAACACAGCAATGCGAACACTACTGCTTGGCGGCAGAAATAGGTACGGTGGTAATACTTCCCCGGACGAACTACAAGAAGTTCTACTTCTAACAAACCTTACCTATATTCTTTGGGAATAAACATTATCGAATGGCGACCAAGATGGCGAAGGTGTCGTGGTGTGTCCAACCTAAGAATAGACCCATCATATATTTCCGATGACGAAATTACGCTATGACGAATAACCTCTGACCCAAATTCCGGTAGCCAGCACCAGACCTCTGTCATATCATGACAATCGGTGTTGTGGCGCCGCGCCTCCATCTATCTCCTTCTCGCAACCTTTATGTAACCAAGTGCAATGTGGCCAATGTGACAGTGCAATGTCAAGATCACGGTCGTCCACTATCGTATTTGAACCCATAACCTTTGGCAGGGTACAACCAATCGCAAAACAAACGGTTTATACGTGGGCACTGGCATATTTACCAAATCATGAGTAAAGTAAAGTAAATTTTATTGTTCAAAAAACAGATTAAATACAATTACAATTCGAAAACGCTATGGATCCCGCACTAAGGCTAGCCTGTATCGCGGGTATCCGTACTAAGTTTACCAAATAAACAAATAAAGGTCTCCACCCACTATCCCGTATCATACCATGAACGTAATAGGAACGGGTCAGGCAAAAAAAAACTATTTGTATTGAAAAGTATGAGACCATACCCACTAGACCGTCCCGTAACCGACCAGCATCGTCGCATGCCATGCACGGAGCGTCAATAAATTGTCGCCGAGAATATTTCGTCGGTACGGACACGTTACGCGCAAACTGAGGCCCAATTCTCTAATTTAAAAACATTCAATTCGCAGTATAATCTCGTCTCAGTCGCACTGTCAGCTGTCACCTATATAGTAACTATTACTTAATCTTCGCATGCATACGCGAAGATTAAGTAGTACTTACTATACGATACAGTGCGACTGACACGAGATTATATTGTGACTGGAATGTTTTAAAATTAGAGAATTGGTCTAGAACGATGTCGATTCGTTTCAGTCGGCAAAGTGAAGCGTTTCGTGTTGTTTTCCGTGTCTGACACGTTCCTACTACGGTCATGGTATGATACGGGATAGTGGGTGGAGACCTTAATGGAGAAAACATGCGAGACAATAAATAAAAATGTAAGTAAGTTAATAGAGTACACAACAATAGAAACTACCAGCCAAAAAAATGCTAATAAACTAACCACAAAATATAAAATATATACTAACAGGGGGTGTGTAAGTGTGTGGGTGTGTGTAGATTTGTGTGTGATGTATATAGGAGTGTGTATGTGATGATGAGTGAGTGAGGTTATACGTATTAAACCAAAGCACACTTAGTACATACTTACTGAGCTATCATCATCATCACCAGCCATTAGATATCCAATGTTGGACGAGGCCTCCCCCATAGAATGCAATGGAGGCATTTGCCATAATCACCACGCTTGGCAAGCGGATTGGTGATCGCAGTATTAGTGTTGAGTACTCAGGCGGATGCTGCCGTCCGTACCCTGCTGTAATCCCGGTCGGATTTTACGACATCCACGGGAGGAGATTGAGGGGTGTAATCTTAGGCCGGACACGCCACGGCGTAATTTATAACGGGCCTAAAAAGACTACTCCCGAAAACTGAAACAGTGCATTCAGACTATGATTCTGAAAATATTTAAGCAGAAAAAACACGAAAAAAATGCTCACTTCAGGTCCGCTTTTTTCGTGTTTTCTTTATAAATATCCATAAAATATCGTTAAAGGAACACAAAACACTATTTTCCATTATTAAAAACACGTTAATAAAATAAAAACGTCAAAAAAAGCAATGAAAACCACATGAGAAATATTGGCCCTAGGGGTCGATCAGCTGACCGGGAGCGTTGAACTCGCGCGGCCGGGATAAATGCGTACATTGCTGGCTGACAAATACGATACGAAACGAAAAAAAAGGCTTTCTCCGGTATGAATCACCTCTCAGGCGAAAGCTGTTTTATATAGCACTAGTTGCGCCCCGCGGTTTCACCCGCGTGAATAATGATGAAAATTGATGATGATGATGATGATGAAAAGTAGCCTATGTGTTAATCCAGGGCGTAAAGTATCTCCATTCCAAATTTCACTCAAATCCATTCAGCAGTTTTTACGTGAAAGAGTAACAAACATCCATCCATACTCACTAACTTTCGCGTTTATAATATTAGTAGGATGAAAGAGTAACAAACATCCATCCATACTCACAAACTTTCGCGTTTATAATATTAGTAGGATATGATATACATAGCTATAATATATATATAGCTTTACCGGTACCTTCATTATTCGGGAGCTGTCTTTTTACACCCCGTATTTTGGCATTATAATTCCCAAAATCCTCTGAATAGTAGGGGTGTAGTTTTAGACTAGAATCACTCTTCTCCTTATTCGCTGAAAAAAATTATGTAACTTAATACTAGGTACTTGAGATATAAAATTTACAGGTCTAGTTGAATTCATTAGGTATTTTAAATTGTGAACTAAGCGTTCATTTAAAACATCGGCACTTTTTGTGGTATAAATTAACACAATTAATTGCTTCTACGTCAACAATGCTAATCAAATTGTATTTAGTTTGTTTACTACTAAAAATGCGCAATGCATCGTGACCTAAAATGTTTTATCGATACATATATTAAGTCACCTACTAAATAGAGAACAAGACCGCTTGGCAGAAATCGCTGTTAGCGATAAAGCCACCTATTGCTTGACAGGCGGATTGGTGTTAAGTATTCAGATAGATGCTGCTGCCCATCCGCTGGTGTAACCCCTTAGTCAGCTTTAATGACATCCGTAGGAGGAGATGGAGGGGTCATTAGAATACATGAAACTGGCAAATGCAAAAGCCGTGCGACGAAAAATAAAAAAAATAAAAAAACATATCCTGTTCCAGATTTACGAAGCAGAGCGAACAGAAGAGCTCGCCTCGTATCAAATAGACAAAACAGAAGTCCAGCCCCAAGAAGGATGGTACGAACAAGATCCGTTGGAGATCATGCACCACATCAGGCTTTGCGCTGAGAACGCTATCGACCAGTTAACGGAGCTTGGTAAGCATTATACCTTATCATCATAAACTTTAACTTGTCAACCATTACTTACTTGGCGCAGCCGGTGGGATCGGCTGACATATTTTCCAGACATAGCAGGAACGTTCTCCTGAGTAAAATTAAGCGTTTAAGACATTAACTTTTGAAACTATCATGCCTATTAACATAATTATCACTAGAAACGGGATATTTACCATGATTTTTGATTTGTTTACCCGTGATCATGGCGCATGAAACTGTGCCGAAATATCGGGAATCAACAAAACTCAAAAATCATGGTAAATATCCCGTTTCTAGTGATAATTATGTTTAAGACATTTTACGTTATGGAGTAAATTAATAAGCTATAGTCTCGGCTGTTCAACTGGGTCTAATTTGTAACGGCATTCATATAGCTTGTTGTTTATTCAAGATGCCCAAAGAAATATATTCAATCCACACTCGGTCGAACTAATCTCTGATAAAGGACCAATTCATATTGACCGAGCGAAGCGAGATCTCAGTTCTAAGTCGGGGTCGGCTTTAGAATGTATATTTGTGAGGTAACCATGTTTTATGGGAGTTTGTTTAACGATAATAACCTTTGATTCAATCGCCATGAAATTTGGTGGTTGAAGGATGCGTTGAGTTAGGTGTGAATATCGAATCATCGCGAGGTCTCAGTTCGGAGCGAGCTACTAGTTTTTATTACAGATACCTAATGGATACTGTATTGTTTTTTACAGGGTACTCCAAGGATGACATAGTCACACTGGGCATCACAAACCAGAGGGAAACTACGATTGCCTGGGACAAATACACTGGACAACCGCTGCACCCAGCTATAGGTGACTCCATCATACATTTAACTCGCTTTGTCAAGATCATTGAGGTTTAGATTTATTTATTGACAAAGAAAAAACAGTAAGGTAGGTACTACATACTTAAACTAAAACTAGTTAATATAATAATATCTTTAATATCTTTAAATCTAAAGTGAAAAGGTTGCTTCTTGAAAAAGTGTTTTATAGTGTTGATGACGATTTGAACATAATTAACTAATAATGTTTTTCTCTTTTTGCTACTAATGGTTTGTTTTTGACATTTCTCTTTCTTTATTTTTTTTGATGACATGATTCCTGTAATTATTATTAATTCTATGACATTTTAATATTGTGTCGCATTATTGTTCTTAGGGTGTATAATAAACTGTGCTCGTTGATTTGATTAAGTAGGTACCTCTGAACTAATTATTATTTTATTGACTTTATTATTATTTGTTTTGATTATTTTAATTCCATTTTGTATCAATTATTGCATGCTGTGAAGCGGATTATGGCGGATTTACTCTAATTTGACATCTATATTTGTACCCATTTTCGCAATAAATGAATAAATAAATAAATTAACATAATTTACTTAGATAATTGTACAACATTAAAATCATAAAACGATGTGTTGGCGGTCGGAAATAATCTGTATCCCGACCCCTAATGCCGACAGAAAGAAACCAGCTCTTAATTCTGGTTGTAATAATGTAGTTCACAATTTGGCCACGACTGCTCTCTTTCTGAACTGAATCTAATTCCAGCCTGGAACGATATACGAACGGACAGTACGGTCGACTCTGTCTTAGCCAAAGTGCCCGATCGGAACAAGAATTATCTCAAACAAATCTGTGGCCTGCCGATATCACCTTACTTCAGCGCGCTCAAGATGCGGTGGCTGAAAGATAACAGCAAAATTGTCAGGCGAGCGAGCAGAGATAAGAGACTTCTGTTTGGAACTGTGGATTCTTGGATCCTGTGGGTGAGTTTGTTACATAACACCCAACAGTCAGACACATAGTCCTACCCTCTAGAAAAAAATTATGGTCATTTTACTTCACTTCACTTTCAGTTAGGGGGGTTAAGGGGGGAAGGAGTATAGGGGGCTGTGGTCCAATTCTCTTAATTATTTTAAAACTACACTGAAAGTTGACCGAATCGAGACTAAATTGTGAAAAAACAGAAAATTGTTTTTTTTTTTACTTTTTTATACTAAGTACTTGACAAGCAAACAAGCGTACGGTCCACCTGATAGAAAGTAGTTACCGTAGACTATAGACGCCTGCAACAACAGAGGCATCACACGCGCGCTGCCGATCCTGAGACATAAATATTTCCTCATTTCGGATTCTAACACGTAGTATGTATGTGACTGTTGGGCGTTATTTTATGCTATTGTGAAACTCCTAGCATAGCTCGCCCCATAGCCCGCTGAGCGACCTTGAGTCTGTCTGAATGCCGTGATAAAAATCATATTAAAATATATTTCATAAGGCATTGAATACAACAACTTTTGTAAAAAATTACTTTACTTTTATTAAAATATTAAATAAATAAACGAAAAATTCGTTTGGGAGGTATTGTGGTTTTTCTGAGTGACACTATTTCATTGTACGCTATTTTAAATTTATTTTCGTTGTTAAAATTAGTATATTATATTATAGTATTAGTAGAATACAGCGTACCTTGATTAGTGTTATACGGTTATAACCTGTGGTCATAATTTTATGTTAAAAACTTAATACGATATTTTTGTTTTAGAATTTGACAGGCGGCGTTTTTGGAGGGCTCCATGCAACTGACGTCACAAATGCTTCTCGAACGCTCCTGATGAATCTGGATACTTTGAATTGGGACCCTATGCTGTGCAGGTAAGGTTTAAAATAGACATTTTATAAAGCTACTTAATATAGCTTAAGAGCCAATTTCACCATACTCTGTTACTTAGTGAAATGTCTTGTTAAATCTAACCATTGGTCAAGACAGATAATCTTTGATAACACCTGTCAAAAGGCATTGCTTAGTTAGACTAAGGAGTTGTTTAACTGCATGTTATGTTGATGAAATCAAACCTAAAGCGTGTGACGGTATTGGAATAATATCAATAAATAAAAATAACACATAACAGCTACATACATAGTCCAAGAGGTCTAAAAAGGCCACTTTATATGAATCATAATATGAATCATAATACGATTCATACGGGGTGTAAAAAGACAGCTCCCGAATACTGAAGGTACCGGTAAAGCTACCTATACCATAGCTATATAAAATAGCTTTCACCTGAGAGGTGATTCAAACCGGAGAAAAACTTTTTTTTCGTTTCGTATCGTATTTTTCGGCCAGCAATGAACGCATTTATTCCGGCCGCGCGAGTTCAACGCTCCCGGTCAGCTGATCGACCCGTAGGGCCAATATTTCTCATGTGCTTTACATTGCTTTTTTTGACGTTTTTATTTATTAACGTTTTTTTAATGATGGAAATATTAGGTTTTTGTGTTTCTTTACCGATATTTTATGGATATTTATAAAGAAAACACGAAAAAAGCGGACCGAAAGTGAGCATTTTTTTTCGTGTTTTTTCAGCTTAAATATTTTCAGAATCATGGTCTGAATGCACTGTTTCAGTTTTCGGGAGTAGTCTTTTTACGCCCGGTATATAAAGGAATTGCTAAGGATCTGCTGAGAATTCGGAAAATGAATTGCTACCAGATGAATTTGCCACATTGAGCAATTCATCTGGTAGCAATTCATTTTCCGAATTCTCGGCAGATCCTTAGCAATTCCTTTATATGAATCGTCGTATTATGATTCATATAAAGTGGCTTTTTTAGATCTCCTGACCCCGCTAGGGTTTCCTGTGTCGTGGGTATCAGTAACTACGACAACCATGGTACCACAACACGCAGACCCGGAACAAATACTTGCAGAACATGCAAACATTTGTCTTGCAACGGGAATCAAACCTTTGAAAAGTTGACATTTCCTTCCAGGCTTTTCTGCATCCACCGAGACAGTTTACCGCAAATTCGCAGCAGCTCAGAAGTTTTTGGAGTTGTAAAAGATAATTCGATCTTAGATGGCATTAGGATATCTGGCGTAAGTAAATAAATAAATAAATGCTGGACATTTGACACAACATTATCTAGCCCCAAGCAAAGCAGAGCTTGTGTTATGGGTACTAGATAACTGATATACTTAATACAATACATTACATAGATAGATTTTATATTATACATAGAAAAATACCCAGAACACCCTGAACAATTATCTGCAAATCTTACAAATATTTGTTCAGAGGCGGGAATCGAACCCGCAACCTCCTGCGTCGCAGTCGAACCTTCACCCGCCGCGCCACAGAGATCGTCGTATAATCATATATTAATTAAAAAAAAAACTTTCTACCACTCGGTTGGGTAGCGTTCGGCAAACTACGCCATATCTTCGTACGTATTATGCACCACCTACATAAATTTATCCGCATTACACAAAGGTTAGCTGGTAGAGAATGCTTCCTAGCATTAAGTTCGCCTATGTACATGATTTGTTTTTTGTGCAATAAAGAATATTCTATTCTATTCTATCTTCTCGTCATATATACCACAGAGCCTCAAGACGAAAGTCTTTAATCAGTGCGTGTTTCCAGTGATAACTTACGGCACTGAGACGTGGTCGCTAACCATTGGCCGTATAGACAAGGCAAAAAGTCTCGCAGCGGGCTATGTAGAGAGCTATGATAGCACTACGTGATATAATCCGAAATGAGTAAATCCTTAGAACAAGAATTAGCAAGTTGAAGTTGCAATGGGCAGGCCACATAGCTCGCAGAACCGATAACCGCTGGAGATGGTTATATAGTGGCGATCACGAACCGGATGACGCAGTGTAGAACGGGCCGCTCCGCAATCAGCGTTATTTAGGCGACGACCTCTGTGGCGCGACGGACGAGTAGCCGGCTGAGATGCGAGAGGTTGCGGGTTCGATTCCCGCTGCGGGACAAATGTTTATCTGCAAATATTTGTTCCGGGTCTAGGTGTTATGGTACCACGGTACTCTTAGGTCCAGATAAATAGAACGTACTTCACGGTGACTATGTACTAAGACTATGCCTTACATTGAAATTGCCCCTGTCTCTCTCTTATACGCGTGTTTTAACATTTGTGCGACAGTGACAGGGACAGGTCTTTCGTAAGTTGTACTTTGACTAACATGTAAGTACGTTCTATTTATCTGGACCTTAGTTCCTGATACCCACGATACAAGGAATCCTAGTGTGGGATCATACGTATATGTGACTGTTGTGTGTTATGTTATGTTATTCGTGTTTTTTTTTCTAGATTCTTGGCAACCAGCAATCAGCGTTACTTGGGCAGGGTTGCTTGCAAGCGGGACAAGGCAAGAACACATACCGGAGTGGTTGCTTCCTACTGTACAACACGGGACATAGAAGAGTGCATTCCACACACGGATTATTGACAACCTTGGCTTATAAAATGGGACCGGATGCCCCCCCAGTTTATGCACTGGAAGGTACTAATTTGTATAGTTTTACCCAAAATATAAGTCGCCCCGATGTACTTGCGCCGTAGATCAATTTCTATAGCGCCTTCTTTTACCAATAGCAATCGCGCGCTAAAATCTGGCGCTGTTATTGGTTAACCGATTTCGCGGTTAAATCGCGGCTGATCGTGCGCCATTTTGTTCATCAGTCAACTCTGTCCGACAGTGCACGAATCATGTCAGCGGGACAGAGCTGTACTATACTGTTCGGCTAACTGTCGGATATCATATCGCTTTTCTGCGTAAAACTGTAACTATACCTTAATTTTTAATCTTAGACATTTTTTGTAAACAAAGAAATATCACTGTGTATATAAGTGTCATGTATGTGTATCATATGTTTATATACACATACATGGCACACACATACATGACACACTTATACACACAGTGGCATATCTTGACATTTCTATGTTAACAAAAATTGTCTAAGATCAAAAATCAGAGTAACGATTTAACAAAAAAAATGGTCAAGTGTCTTCGCATGGAGAGGTTTCCAAATAGGCTACCATTAGTAACCACAAGAATTGAACTTATTAGTAACACATTTTATTCTCTTTGAATTAATTTTTATTTTTCTAGTTTGCCCCCCAAAATTAACCCCTCAAATCAAAATTTATTTATTTACGCTAAATGTCCTTAATTGGGTGTCACATCTATGTATACAATATGTTGTTTTGTACACATGCCATATTTACGGAGGTTACTATACTGCGGACACCGATTACAAATCAGTAAAAAAAACAGTTGAAAAATTTCATAGTCAGTAAAAATTTTGCAATTCAAAAATATCCATCCGTGTTTATATTCACTGCACAAAATCAACCGCTGTGGCACGAGCCTCGCGGCGCGGTCGGTGCGGCGTCCTTTGACTTCGGACGACTCTACGCAGGCGCGCGGCGGCGCGGGCGGCGCCTTTGAGCGGAATCCTTTGCGAATGGAATTTTGCGCGCGCGTGCGACCCCGGACAGTCAGTCATCCCCGAACGACCGCGGAATTAGGTCACGCGTCACGGTTTTTTGCCATCATCAAAATGTCAGGTACCTACTCTAATGTTGACTTAGTGGAAATGGTGCGATTATTTAAGTGAGTGAAGTGTTCGGTACCCAATGGATAGGGCGTGGTGGGCCAGTGCCGTGACCACCACGCTCTCCAGACTTAACTCCCTGTGGTTTTTATTTATGGGGTGACGTAAAACGTTTGGTGTACGCGGACGAAGTGACGAGTGTCGAACAATAAAGATAACGGATTTTTTCAGCTTTTGACAATGTCAAATTAAACGTATTTGTCCTGCGAAAGCTAAAACGATGCTTGAGGCGCCCCGTGCTCTTTAGTGCATCGAAAAAGTAGGTGGACATTTCGAGCAGTACCTAGGGGTATTGTAATAAGGTAATAAGACTAGACCAATAATACGTAACCTATTGGATAGTGATAATAGGGGTCAATAACCTGCGCTATCCGCATGCGCCGCTGCCGCCGCCGCACGCTTGGGGTCTATTCTCAAATCATAGTAGGGGCTTATTCTTGTGTGACCTAAGATTGTTTTCATATAAAAATCGGATAATAGTTATCTGTAGGATTTTTATTTTATTTTTAGATGATTACGTATACATTATGTCACGCGCTCTTCAAGTATGGCAAGTGTACAAAACAACTTATTGTATATGCGTACAAAGTTTCAACTTATTTTGTCCAGTTTTGGAAAACATAGGCTGTAAACTTACATGGGAGTGTTTCTAATTAAAATAACAGTTATGTTATTTTCATTCAACTTGGGTTGGGTGTTAACCCAACCGTCATATACATAGTCCTGATACCACACTAGGGTCCAGATAAATAGAACGTGCTTCACGTTGACTAAGTCTAAGTCTTACTTTGAAATCGTCCGTCTCTCTCTAATACGCGTGTTTTATCATTTGTGTGACAGTGACAGGGACAGGTCTAAGCATTATTACGTGCTAAGTTTGCGCTAAGTAACGTTTATTTATCTGGGCATAGTATTAAAAAAAAATTAGTACCCATAACACAAGCTCTGCTTAGTTTGGGGCTAGATAACGTTGTGTGATATGCCCAGCATTTATTATTATTATTATTATTATAATGAATTTATTAATATTATTTCTTCCAGGTTCAATTGCCGTAGCGGGCGGTGGCATGAAGTTCCTAAGGGACAATCTAAAACTGATTAAGGACGTGGCTCAAGACACGGAGCACATTGCAGGACAAGTGTTCTCAACGGGCGACGTCTATTTCGTACCAGCGTTCAGTGGACTGTACGCACCTTATTGGAGGAAAGATGCTAGAGGGTAAGTGGCAACCATAGTGGTACCAGAGGCCGTAGACAAAGTAACATTCTAATAGCTATGACGCCAGTAGAAAAGTCCAAAATGTATGGGATTGACGTTAGCTATCGATATGTCACGTGGTCTTTTGTATTGAATTACGACTGTAGAAATGGAATCGCTTCGAAGCGAATGCCGTTTGGCTAGGCCCTCAGGTAACCAACAATGTTCTTTGCTGCTAAAACGTGATGTGCCATAAATGGCCCAACAAGTCCAATTCCGACTCCGAATTCCGGAATTGGACTTGTTGGGCAATTTTCGTTGGTATAAGATTTATCCTGGCTGCTGGCTTTAATGAGTTATTACTGAAAGGAAAGCGTTAGCCAGGTTGGTCGTGGAAAGCAATGGCGGCGATGAGCTCACCACTTGTCACGTCCTATATTCCTGCGTCCACTACTATTTTAGCAACTGGTAACATTTCATACAATCACTAAGATTTTAGGCAACTGCTAAGATTTTAGGCAACCGGTACAATTAAATAAACAAATGAATAAATGCTGGACATTTCACACAACATTATCTAGCCCCAAGCAAAGCAGAGCTTGTGTTATGGGTACTAGATATCTGATATACATATTATAAATACATTACATAGATAGTTTTTTTATATACATTGAAAAATACCCAGAACACCCTGAACAATTATCTGCAGATTGTACAAATATTTGTTCAGAGGCGGGAATCGAACCCGCAATTTCCTGCGTCGCAGGCGAACCTCCGCCCGCCGCGCCACAGAGGTCGTAAGTTTTAGGCAACCACTAAGATTTTAAGCAACCACTATGGTTTTAAGTAACCTCTAAGGTTTTAGGCGACCGCAACAGCAAGGTACAATGTAGTTACCAACTTTCAGGGCCTTAAGACACATCCGGACCGAGCGGCAACCACGAACATATTCATATTCATTTATTTTAAACCATAGAGACTTTACGAACATTTACCGAACCGGCCGACGTAGTGCTCGAAGGCCCCTCGCTGGACCGACGATATTAATAAAGTACTACTACTTACTTGCTACTACTAGCAGGAAGTAGGTGTATACAGGCGGCTAAAGACTGTTTTTGTTTGTTTCAGAATAATATGCGGTCTCACAGCGTTCACCACAAAGAACCACATCATCAGGGCAGCGCTAGAAGCAGTCTGCTTCCAAACTAGGTACGTTTTGCCTTGTGTTTATAGGCGAAATCGGTTAAATACAGTTGCGCACTTTTTCTATTCATTGTATATTAGTTGTTTACTTAAGTAATTCTGCGAAGTATTCACTTTAAAAAGTAGTCATTCTGCGAATTATTTACTTTGACAAGTAGTCGTTATGTAAAGTATCAATTTTGACAAGTAGTCGTTTTTCGAAGTAGTCATTTTAAAAAGTAGTAATTCTGCGAAGTTTCACTTTCTAAACTACCTAGTCATTCTATGAAGTAGTCACTTTGAAAAGTAATAATTTTGCGAAGTATTTGACAATTAGTCATTATGTGAAGTAGTGACTTTGACAAGTAGTCATTCTGAAAAGTAATAATTTTGATAAGACTCTACGAAGTAGTCACTTTGAAAAGCAGTAATTCTGCGAAGTTACACTTTGAAAAGAGACATTCTACGAAGTAGTCATTTTGAAAAGTAGTTACGATGGGAAATAGGCCATTCGAAAAGCAGAAATAGCCCGCCGAAAGCGAAAACAAAACATGTTAGTAAATCAATAAACTAATCATATGACTGATATCTGACAGTACCGTGGTGTGTCCGGCCTAAGGATGCACCCCTCCATCTCCTCTCGCTGATGTCGTAAAAGCCAACTAAAGGGATTACACCAGGGGATAGGCAGCAGCATCCACCTGAGTACTCAACATGAATACTGCGATCACCAATCCGCCTGCCAAGCGTTGCGGTTAGGGCAATTCCCCCCATTAATTAAATAAATAAATGCTGAACATTATCTAGCCCTAAGCTAAGCAGAGCTTGTGTTATGGGTACTAGATAACTGATATACTTAATACAATACATTACGTAGATGGATATTTTTTATTATATATAGAAAAATACCCAGAACACCCTGAACTGTAAATATCTGCAGATTAACAAATATTTGTTCAGAGGCGGGAATCGAACCCGCAACCTCCTGCGTCGCAGGCGAACCTTCGCCCGCCGCGCCACAGAAGATATCATTGTATTAATGGGAGAGGCCTCGTTCAGCAGTGAGCGTCTACAGGCTCTTGATGATGATGATGATGATGACTGAAAGTTGAATTTTATAATTCTATCATTATTGTTATTATTTTTACTCTGTGCACCGACATTTTGTTAATGCTTCGCTCGTTACTGTCCATCCAAAGGTTGCTGGAAGAAATCGCTTTCAGCGATAAGCCCATTGTAATGCTATTTTTAATAAATCCTATTGTGTATTCCTGCTGTACATTAAAGTGTTCATCTATCTATCTTTGTTAGTAGTAGAACATCTTGTGAAAGAGTTCGTCCGGGGAAGTACTACCACCGTACCTATTTCTGCCGCCAAGCAGTAGTGCTCGCATTGCTGTGTTTCGGTTTGAAGGATACGGGTGCCGGTGTAGTTACAGGCACATGAGACTTTTCATCTTTATGTCTCAGGGCCGGCAGCGCGCGTGTGATGCCTTTGGTGTTGCAGGCGTCCATAGGCTACGGTAACTGCTTTCTTTTGGTGGGCCGTATGCTTGTTTGCTTGCCAAAGTATAAAAAAAAGAACTATCTATCTTTTGATAAAAATATTAGGCATCTAATGTACTCTAGTGTTTATATTATAATTTTATTTCCAGGGATATTTTGGAGGCCATGAACAAAGACTGCGGTATACCGCTATCAAAACTACACGTGGACGGAAAAATGACGTCAAATGATCTCTTGATGCAACTGCAGGCTGATCTGATTGGGATACCAGTCTGTGAGTTCTTCTACGTTAAGAGTCAATAGTCATTAACCGACTTCCCAAAAAAGGAGGATCTCAATTCGGTTTTTTTTATTTTTTTATTTTTGTTACCGCATATCTCCGGCGTTTATGAACCGATTTGGAAAAATCTTTTTTTATTTGAATAGATATACTTCCAGATTGGTCCCATTTTTTTCAGAATCCAGTTCTGATGATGGAATCCATGAGGAATTGAGGAACTCAAATATTGTTGGCATACATATGGCGATTTTGATATTTTCAGCAACAAACCAAGCATTTGCATTCAAGAAGTATCATAATCCTTTCACCACTATGGTTCTTTCATCATTTTTTTAAATCAAAATATTTAGTCGAATATAATGGCGGAAGTCGGTTTTTTAAATGAAAAGTTATTTATTCATAATATTCATTATACGTAAACTGTTTTACGAGTCTATTCGAGAGACCCGTCGTGGCGTCAAATTGTGAACTAACGCTGTGAACTACATATAATAATAATATTAATAAAACTGCAGGGCACGCTTGTGGCGAGCGTTCGGTGAGTGGCGACACCGCGGAGCCCCATTACTCCCTGGGGTCAACAGAGGCCCCTGACCCTCGGCTTGCCTTGGCCGGCTGGCCGAGGGTGGAGGCGCAAGAGCGACACCTATGCTCCAAGGGTGGAAGTGTTAAAGGCATAAAGCCGGGAGTAGCGCTTAGTGAAACTGCAGCACACCTCTCAACACCCTTTAGCCGTCCACGCCAACGTTGCCCCTTATGCTGCCTTCATTGGCGGCACCTTTAAGGGGCCCGTTTAGTGAACGGCAAGTCACCACCTGCCTAAATCGTTTCCAATAATTTAGAATTGGCAGGTGCTGTTTCCCATATTATAATAGCCCAATAAACATTCAATTATCATGTTCTCCTTACTACTGTAACTAGAACCAACTTTCATCCATTTCCACATGTCTTCCATCCACCACAACAATAATGTTTTTTATATCCTAATTGTAAAAGGGCCTCTTACTGTTGGCTTATACGGGCCCAGTAATGCCTCATAAAGGTCCAGGTTAAGCCTGTGTTTGAAAATAAATGACTGAAATAATAATAATAGATGCTGGACATTTCACACAACATTATCTAGCCCCAAGCTAAGCAGAGCTTATTGCGTTATGGGTACTAGATAACTGATATACGTTATACAATAACATTACATAGATAGATATTTTTTATTATACATAGAAAATACCCAGAACACCCTGAACAAATATCTGCAGATCGTACAAATATTTGTTCCGAGGCGGGAATCGAACCCGCAACCTTCTGCGTCGCAGGCGAACGTTCGCCCGCCGCGCCACAGAGGTCGTCAATAAAAAAAACATAATTAGGAGCAGCCCATTATTGTTTAGCAAACTGGTAATCGCTTTCGAATACGATTTTACTGTACATTGCGCTTTATGTTTTGAATATTTCTGCTTGTGTCAATAAGTTAAAGCATGCGGCGCTATGTACTTCGAAATCGTAATTGAAATCGATTACCAGTTAGACAATATTGGGGATGGTTTCTTTCTGTCTGCATTTTCAATCATAAACTATAGAAATAGTAACCGTTGTAATAGGATCAAAACGGAACAGACGCGCTAATTGTAATGCCCGCTTGTTATTGTTTTTTTTAATCTCCTTAACATTTATTTTTTAATTAATTTTCTTGATTACAATGCGTATCCCAAAAATTTGTTAATAATTATTATTTTAATGACATTAGGGTAATGGATGTATCTACCTAGTACCTACTTATGGGAACTAAATTATTTGTATATCGTAATGTATGACTGAGTATGTTGGACTTGTGAATTATGACCACCAATATAAAATTACCATATTCAAGAAAAAGTAAATTATCTTTATCTTTATCTCTAAACAAAAAAGATAATTAAGCACAGCAGCGCCCTCCAATCCCACGACGGGTCTCGAACAGACTATATAAAATATATTTGTTTGCCCACAGTACGCGCCCACGCGTGGGACATGTCGGCGCTTGGCGTGGCTATCGCAGCCGGGAATGCTGTGGGCGTTTGGAGCTTCGAGTCATGGAAGCGACACGCCACGGCCGCTGATACATTCTTGCCCACAACTACTGATGATGGTAAGAATCCTCTATCATCATTTGGTAGGCGTTCACTGCTCCACTGTTTAGCAGCGGGCTTCTATACAGGGTGTCCCACGAATATGCCACATGGAGGAAAAGTACCTTGAATATTGTAGATGGAACATTTTAATGAAAGAAGACATTATTTTAATTTAAAAAACAATTTAAACTGCATTCACAGATATTTAAATAATTACATGGTTGAACCGGGAATCGAACTCGTTTTACGAGAAAAATAATCAACCTGTAGCTTTATCATATTGATCGAAAGGCTTCATCATAAGGATTATTTTTTGCTCAATAATATAGTGTCGAAAACAAAAGGCAGACCAAGAATTTTAACATTTTTAATACAAAATTAATGAATTTATCAAATGCTCAAAACGAGTCCCTTCCTGTTGAATACAAAGTCGCACTCTTTTGATTATTTCGCTCCCTATCGATTTTTTGATCTTGTTGTGGTGGATATTTAGAAAAAACTTCTGCTTGTAGCTCGTGGACACTTACATACTGGTTCTTGTAAACTAAATTTTTACTCAGGATACGGCTCGATTTGTTGCATACAACCAGGTACCTACTAATTACATATCTCTTTATCATTTTATCATGCACCTAAATTATTAATAGGGAAAGATGCGTACTTTTTTAAGTGGGTACATTTATTAGTAATAGGTACTTATGATAATGTCAGTTGTATGTCCTTACGGCAATGTTAGCTATTCATTTTTCTGAACAAAATTTCCCATCAAATGTTAAAATTCTTGGTCTGCCTTTTGTTTTCAACACTATGTTATTGAGCAAAAAATAATCCTTATGATGAAGCCTTTCGATCGGTATGATAAAGCTACAGGATGATTATTTTTCTCGTGTAACGGGTTCGATTCCCGGGTCAACCATGCAATTATTTAAACATCTATGAATGCAGTTTAAATTGTTTTTTAAATTCAAATAATGTCTTCTTTCAGTAAAATGTTCCATCTACAATATTTAACGTACTTTCCCTCCATGTGGCATATCCGTGGGACACGTGGGGTGTATATTGATGATGATATTGTAGAATTACTTCTTTTGGGATGGTATACATATTCTGGGCCTATTTCCTCCTTGCAATATTGAAATCACGAGCAATATTGAATAGACAAACAAATATATAGTAACAATTCCGCTCCTCTCCAACGAAAACTCTGAAAGAATTCGACACGTGTTTCGCCTCTCAACGATGCATCCTCAGGAAACAGTTGACTCACTGTGCGCTAGAACAACAAAGAAACAACACTGCATTAACTCCTCAGTCATGCTCCCTCGCGGAACGCCGAACAGAAAGAAATAAAATAAAAAAAATAAAAAGCTTTCTTTCTTATAATATTAATTAAGAATTAGGAAAATTAATTATCTTAAATCACGTGTTAAATTCTTGTACACTTCAGAAATATGTCATGTATCGCCTATCAATTTGTCTTATTTAACGACCTCTGTGGCGCGGCGGGCAAAGGTTCGGTTGCGGGTTCGATTCCCGCCTCGGATCAAATATTTGTACAATCTGCAGATATTTGTTCAGGGTGTTCTGGGTGTTTTCTATGCATAATAAAAAATATCTATCTATGTATTGTATTAAGTATATCAGTTATCTAGTACCCATAACACAAGCTCTGCTTAGCTTGGGGCTAGATAATGTTGTGTGAAATGTCCAGCATTTATTTATTTATTTATTTTTCTTGTTATAGATCGCGACGCGCGTTATACAAAGTGGAAAATGGCGGTCCAGCGTTCTCTGGGCTGGGCGACCACTAAAAAATCAATCACGATGACAGGTCAGAGACGAAAAAATAGCTTACTAGTCAGCTTTGAAAACCTATCACCGCCGGGCAGTCGAAAGAGTTCATACGATACACCCTATATAGACTTCATAGACCCTTCTAATGTGCCAACAGCCGATGATAGTACATATGTAGACGAGTTACTTCAGTACTCTGCTAGAAAGTTCTCGATTTTTCAACCGTTCAAAAAGAAAGAAACGGAACGTACCATCTTAGACGATGCGGAACACTTTATGGGTAAAAAGGAATGTGATTATGGCATGTGCGAGTGTTGCCAGTCTGAGAAAAAAATTCTAACAAATTGGAAGTCTATTGAGGAAATAATTGAAAATGATCCCGAGATAATTTTCGATAGCGATGACAACCCTATTGTAGTCGAACCGGTCAAAGAGTCGAGTTTTATGAGTTCGGGTACATCACTAGTCGGTGTTACGAAAAAGTTGAATCTGGAAAAAATGCCAGCACTTTTTGAAACGAATTGCAGTAACATTCCTGATACTGTATCGTAGTTCCTAATTTTGTTATTGTACGTAATACATTGTCGTTCCTTCTCTGTCTAATGTATGTTTGTTAGAAAGAGAGGGCAGTAGTATTGTTCAGCTCAAATATGTTTTGTTGGTAGGTTTTGTTATTGTTTTTGACTAACATTAACAATAAGTTTGGTATTAACTTGAATTTATTCAATAAAAGTATTATATTTTCTTAGTTGGGTCTTTTTTTTTCTCCTGGCATGACGGTTTTTATGCACACGCTTGTCCATTTGCATGGTTTTTTTTAATGTTACCTGTCATTTCATACAACGCTGGCTTCTTCAACTTTCATCTCAAATCATTGCTGTCATACATTTCATGCGTTAAGGTTCCCACGTACACCTCGTGGAAAATAGTAGTAATATTTACTACTATAATTTACTATTTCTTAGTAGTAATAATAGCCAAGCGTGGTGATTATGGCAAATCCCCCCTCTATGGGGGAGGCCTCATCCAAATGTGGACGTCTAAAGGCTACTGATGATGACGAATAGTAATAATAATAGTAATATTAGTAATTACCTACTTGTTGTATATATTATTATTATTTATATAAGCTATGAAGGGGATATTAAAGTGAGTAAGATTGTTTTACACCTAAAGAGAATTGTATATACTTGAAATAAACCCATAAGAGATGTACGAGTGTTCAAAATCTAATTTTGTGTTAATTTTTAAATAACACAAAAAAATATATAAAAAAAAATCTAAATAAAAAAATATGCAAAAAAACTTTTTGGCTATACACCGTCTCTCTAAATTTTATCTGGTTCATTGTTTTACAAATCTACAACACTGTGTAACAACCTTTATAACTTCTTCTCTATTACAATATCTATAAAATTTTATGAATATCTGACTTGTAGTTTTTAAAATAAAAAGAAACTGTAGTAAGATGGAACGCAAAAATCGTAGTTTCTCAGATCTTCATAAAACTTTGTATACTTTATAATCTGATATAACTTATTAAGGTATTTATTATTTTATTTATTTATTTTATTTTTAAAGTTTTGGGTTTTATGCAGTGTGTCCTAGATTTTTTAAACAAACAACAAACACTTTTTTTCGAAAATCCGATATCAATAATTTTTACGAGGTGTACGTAAAAACCTTAACTAAATGATTCATCATCAAATAATGTATCTTATTGCTTCAATCTCCAAGTTTTTTAGATATTTTCTTTGTTAAATGCTTAAGCTTTGTTTTGTACGTAGGTTTGAACATGATGAAATGATGTAGGATAATTTCAACTTTAGTAGTATATATGCCGTGGTGTGTCCGGTCTAAAAATAGACCCTTCCGTCTCCTGTGAATGTCTTAAAAGCCGACAAAGGGATTACAACAGGAGATAGGCAGCAGCATCCACTTGAGTACTCAACACCAGTATAGTATAGTGTAGTATAGTCAAAGTCAAAGTCAAAAAGAACTTTATTCATTGAAATCACAAGGATCATTTTGAATAGTCTTATATAAAATTAAATTACTCCTGTTCCAACGCGACCAAGCCTAGAAGAATCAGGCAACAAACTCGGCTTGGCCGAAAAAAAAAAAAAAAAAAATGATAAATGGTCCGTCTTACCACTAGGTGAGAAGCGCCTGTGTGGTGCCTCGGAGCAAGGAGTTGCTGATACATAGTAAATGAGAACTTAAAAACCTTAGGCAGGTAGTCAAAAGTAAATAAACATCAGCAAAAATATGCAAGACAGCACACGCTACGCTTGTTATACTTATAAATAATAATCTAATACAAACATGTAAATAGGTAAGTACAGATATTGCAAATTTCCATTTTAGCAGTCGAGGGGCAGAGCGACATCAGGCCACGCGGCTTTATCATTAATATAGTCATCAACAGTGTAATACGCTTTCTTAATTAAATTCATCTTTATGTAGGATTTAAATCTTCGAATAGGAAGTTTAAATGCACCTTCTGGAAGTTTATTATGGAACCGTACAGAATTCTCCATAAGAGACCCACTTACTTTCTTTAATCGAAATTTTGGTATATTTAGTTTTTGTTTATTTCTCGTGTTAAAGCACAGATAGTGTAGTAGTAAGTAAAGTAAAGTAATTTAACTTTCGTAATTTTGTAATATATTTTATATTATTCATAACTAATATATTTTTATTTCAGAGGACAGATACAGGCTGCTCTCATCGATTCCTGCGTCGCTGTACATTTTAGGCAGCTTTACAATGCTAGTTGTGTCAAACATGCTCAAAGATAGATAATAAGGGAAATTAGACTTTATGCTGTAGGAATAAGACGTTTAGAACTTACCCCCTTAGGACCTTGCTTCTAAAAGTAATTTTATTTAAATTCTATTTGCTCTGTCAATGTTTGTCACTAAAAATCTATAACACTGCGTACCTTGATAAGTCTTATCTAATTATATATACAAAAAGTTATGATGATCTGACTTATAGTTATTAAATTAATGAGAAACAGCGTTTTTACCTTACGTCTGGCTCTATTTTCCTTTTAATTTAAAAACTAAGAGTCAGATCTTTCCTAATTAGATATAATTGGATAAGACTTATCAAGGTATGCAGTGTTCTAGATTTTTTAAACAACGAACTTGAAAAAAATTATAGATTTTAAGAGTAATTTAGCTGAAATGTGCGACGTGCATTGATTAACTTTTGACAGATTTGAATGAGGCTGTTAGATATAAGGATAACGAATGCTGCTTGCACAGCAGCCAATGCTGGGTTAGCCAATCGGACAGTCGGTATTTCATTGGTCAAGAACGCCCTAAGTGAGTTCGCCGACCAATTAAATGCTGACTTTTTGAACCGACTGAAATTTTGAACAGAATCAATGGTTCGTCGTACGCAAAAAGAGGTTGTTCCTAACATGTGTTATTTTATGTTTTATTTTTTATTTTCGACGTATCTTTTGGATTATTTTTACTATATACCATTTTGACTGTATTATACTCTTCAATACCATATACAAACATTAAGGTTACGGATATGGCGCGAAATTCAATTTTTATGTTTTTATCTCTTCACAGCTCATAAGCAGCTCTTGACATAACGAAAACACAAGTTTTAATTGATAGTATCTTATAAATAAAAAATTGAGGATAATTTCCTCGATAGGATAATTAATAGTATATAAACTTATGTGGCAACACACGTTTAACCCGGGTAACCTCTAAAGACCGAGCACAAATTATCCAAAGTATTTCCGCCTAGAGATTTGTACGGCCTTATTAGAACATGGTCTAAATCTGAGGCCCAATTCACTAACTTAAAAATAGTTAAAATAGAGTTCAGATCATGTTTCGATCTTGTGTCGATGTCTTAAATGTCAGAAATAGTATTCTCTAAACATAAAATACAACACTGTGATGTGATTATATCGAAATGTGACCGAAACTTGAACGATTCAAAGTTTTTTCGATAATTTTAGCATTGTATATGGAGTCTCTCTTTACTCTTTGCGATTATATATATAACTATCCTACTCTAATGGTATAGTCACCGTGAATTGAAAGTAGACTAAATTGTTATTTATAAGGGAGCAGAATACCAACTTTCTGTAAATTCATAATTCAGTCTCGATTCGGTTAACTTTCAGTGTAGTTTTAAAATAATTTAGAGAATTGGGCCTGTGAATTTAGTCCAGGCGTACTAGTCAAGGTTTTAATATCTTCATTAGGCATATACGACTTTAAAACGAAAGCAGATGGTTTATTTTCCGAAATCAATTCTCGCGCTACTACACAAATTTCCAAAGTATCAAACTGACGGATTGTGTCACATCACAATTGAGATGCCGAAATTTCATTCTTCCGTGCGAAATTCTTACCTCCAACGAGCAATCAACTGTCTATATATAGACCATTGCTAAACTAGGGGGCTGTCTGGTTTTAGAAAAACCAGGATAGTCCATGCTTATATGTAATTTTTAGCATAAGCTAGCATATCACGAGAGTTTCTTTTGGAACACAAACCATTTGCTTTTGTATTACAGTCGTATATACCAAAAGTCGATATTTTTGCCTAGACTGGTAGGTTTAAACTCAGATTTAGACCATGTTCTGTAATAAGGCCGGTAGTGTCTAATCATAGTCTAATCTAACACTAATTGACTATCACTCCAAAAAATCTTTTTCTAGGTGTGTTGGCACTGAGTTTTACCGCTGAAAACACTGTCTGTGTCTGGTTTTTAGGTAAAATTGCCTTTTGTTTTCTTATTTTTACGATTTTTTTTTCGAGTTTTTTTCCTTCGGCAATGCAGCGCTACGCAGTCGTGTGTGTTTCAACTTAAAAAAGCGTATTTACACGCGAACCGCGTAAAACAGCCCGACGTCAACGTGCATTTCGTGTACTCTGTGTACACGAAATGCACGTTAACGTATTGTTATTTTTGTTTAATTTTCTTGTGTACTCGCACATAACCACGCGGTCTTGAGAGGTTAAAGGCACTTGCAACAAAAAATATGCTTGTCTTATTGCATAAAAAAATGGTTAACATTTTCGTTACCATAAATACCTACAGCGTGTTGTCAACATCTTTTCAAACACACCCTTGGCCGACTGTCCCTGTGCAGAGGTAAGGAATATTATCTTATAGACAGTCTACACTTAAGTGTGTACTTAATTAAAAAAAGTGACAGAGTTAGAAGTTCTTTTATGTGTTTGTATACTCGCCATATTAACGGAGATTACTCTTGACTTTGACAACAATATCTGAGTTTATTCCAATAAAATTGTGTAAAATACGACTTCCAATACAAACCGCACTGTTGGCACTGTCTTAGGAGCTCCACACACCGAACAAGTTTCGGGGCGGCGCGGTAAAGTTACATTACGCCCCGCACCGGTTTCGGTATGCATTGCCGCGGCGCCTGCTGCCTGGATTCGTCTTAATAATGACATAACATAACACCCAATAGTCACATACATAGTCTTGATCCCACTCTAAGATTTTCTGTGTCGTGGGTATCAGGAACTAAGAATACCATAGTACCACAACCCAGACCCGGAGTAAATATTTTCAGATCATGCAAACATTCGTGCCGCAGCGATAATCGAATCCACACCTCTTAAACGAACTAATGACAAACTGGACGGGCGGGGATTGAAGACGCGCGGTGCGGTTGCATCTGTCCGACCCGCGTCACGTTTGATGTGAATTGTTTCATATTGATGTATACTACAAAGGTTACTACTACCTGTAAGAGATCAGTTTAAGGCCAATTCACACCGGATTCGTATGCAGCACGTAACGTAGACACGCGCGTCACTTTGTATGTGCACGTTGTGCGTTGTGCCATGTCTCATAGAGTTCCATACATTACAACGTCATGGTAAGACGACGTGCACGACCACGTCTTCGCGTACGCAGCCGGTGTGCTGCAGCCTTTATTGTTCCTGTGTGGTGATCAATAAAGTATTAAACTATCTATCTATCATACTAAAGGACATGTCCCAAAATGGCCTATATCGATGTACACCAGACAGAGAATGGCGAAAAAATCTGTGATTATCGGAAAAATACTCTTATTCTAATTTGAAGCACAATTTACTGCACAGAATGTTTAAAATTCGATAAAATTTTACAATGGTAACATATTTTCATATTTTTTTTTATTCGTTCGTTGGGAGTAGTGTGTCTACATAGAATTCGTTACCTACGCTAGCTTTATTACGATCATCACATCAGTACAAGTTCTATTCAACATTTCGATTCTACGCGAAAATATTTTCCTTGCTCCAAGCCAAGACGCGAACAAAATGCAGTTCTGGTCAAAGTTGTCAACAGCTGTCGAAACATTTTAGCACAGAGTAAATTGTATCCGCCCCGCCATATTGTTTTGTCTTGTGTTGCTCTCCGAGAGAAAGATATTTTAGGAACCTGCATTAAATGAAGCAAAATAATAAAAAAATGGCAATGGGAAAAGGTATACATTTACATATATTTAGCCACGTTTACACAAGTGTACACCGACAAGGGCTAGGCTGCATACATCTTGGAACAACACCTTTGGCAGCCGCGGTCACCGTGCCGCGCCGCCCCGCATCGCGTTCCGTGTGTGTAGCTCCTTAGCCGCCGCTGTCTTACATATATCTGGATTTGGGGTACAATAGCCTCCGTAAATATAGCGAGTGTATAAATCAACATACCTACTTTATAACACAATGGAGATATCCATAACTATACCTAGTCGTTATATATCTTTCGTAATATAGGAATTAAATACAATGTAAGCGTAATGTATCAAACTTTGAATATTTTGACTAAATGTTACCTATCCATATCGATAAATATGTAATTTCTTATCTATAAGCAAAAGTACAAAAAAAAGCATTTAACTTCATAAAATTATTATTACTACCTACCCTATTTTTTTAAATACGGGCTAATATGAGCTGCAGGGCTACACTTGACGCTTTACTCGATCCTAATTCAGGTTTAAGTGTCAGTTGTCGTCAGAGAGTACTAGATTCCTTGGTCATTTGGTACTCTTGAATTCAATACTAGCGCACAATTTGGAGTGGAATTTTATGGAACTTCGACTTTCTGTCTCAGTTGTTCTTCACGCAAAGTCAATCGCGTGCTCTATCTCGATTTCAAACTCGATTTGGTTCAAGAGTGCCAAACAAGCGTTGAAACTGGATTGAGATTGGAACTGGATTGCTATTGGAACTGTTTTCAAGAGTAGCAATGAGGTTGAGGTCAATAGAAATCAAAATTGGTAACATAAGCTTTAGCTGTGTAAAAAGGTTAAGGTTTTCATATTCTGTGCATTTTTTATTTAGATATGTCGCTTGAGGCTTGTACAAACGGACGGACAGACAACTAAGCGGAAGCGTCTGGGTCCCATTGCATTCTTTCTGTACGTAACCCTAAAAAGACGCAACGCATTACTGTACATATAATTTTGTAATATTAATTATTTTTATTTAGTTTGTTGATCGTGCTGTGTCCATAGTAATAGATCCTATCCGTCTCCTCCCATGGATGTCTTAAAAGCTGACTAAGATATTACTCCAGGGGATGGGCAACAGCATCCACCTGAGTACTTTTCACGAGTACTTTATATTTTGGTATTATTGTTATCCTTCATCAGTCAGTGGATTTCCCTCCACTGTTGGACGAGGTCTCCCTCAAAGAATACAATGGGGGGATTTGCCATAATCACCACGCTTGGCAGGCGGATTGGTGTTGAATACTCAGGTGGATGCTGTGCCATCCTGGTGTTACCCTATGTCGCTTATAGGGTAACACCAGGGTGTTACCCTATAAGCGACATCCACGGGAGGAGGCGGAGGTGTTTATTCTTAGGCCGGAAACATCACGGCACAATTGTTATCAGTGATACGTAATTGCTTTTTGATATTTAGTGGTACTTATTAATTGTAAGAATCGAGCTTAATTTATGTAATTTTTTAATTGTGTTTTATGAATGATATTTCCTAAGTTTTTAATGAGTGGGTATTAATTATTTGATATTTGTAAATTTTTAATTGTTTATTAATCATTCCTTATGAACATTTTTATTGAATTTATTCTGTAAGTTCTATTGTTATATTGATAAGTATTCTTAATTAAATAAATTACATCAATGTTTGTATGGTGTGGTATGCTACTTAAATTATTTAGCGTGTTGATTTTTTACTGTATTTTGTCAATTTAATTACAAACCCGGGGTATTATGGGTGGGGGTTAATCGAAAAATTAATCATAAAACTAAAATCAAAGATGCCTGTGTTGGTTTATTATTTGAAAATCGAATTTTACATAATGTTAAGTTTCGTTTTACGCCACGGCTGTTCTCATTTTGAATGGACTCTATACATTCCGTTGGCGACACTACCACAGAGTACTTTTACAATACACGGAAAGAAACTCCCTCAAAAAGAGGACTGTTCCCGCCATTTTCGAAAAAAAAGGATGTCTACTTTTATTGAATTTAATTTGGTAGTGTTTTTTGAGTAACATGGTGTAATTTTGATGATATTTTAACCAATGTAGCTTGTTACAATAGCACAAGTGTAGTGAAGTTAAAAAGAAGTGTATTGCGTAACTTTATAAAGGGGTGGAAATTGTCCACCAAAGTTTTAATAAAACTGGCACCGCTTTACTAAACCATGACTTGACTGAGACTTTGACGACGTTGAAAAGAAAAAGAGTGTTAAAGTTGCAAATTGCGAAATAATCAAAAAAATACTTGAGACTGGCAAATTTACATAGAGACGCCATATAAAAAAAACGATTACCTACTTGCAAGTTACTCGGACTACTCGTTCGAGTGTTCGCTTTCCCCCCCGTCCTACCTTAATAGTGTCGCCACAGAAATGGTACTGAGGTAGAAACAGGTTCCTAGCCGCAGCTTTTCCCGGAAATGAGGGCTTTTCATCTTCGATAAATTTTTTTTTTTATTAAAATTGGTTCGATAGATGGCTCTGACTCAACTCTAGCTGCCAAGATTGTCAAGTGTATTATCTGTGGTTTCGCGTACTAAGCTATTATCTAAATAATCTGTGGCTATTTGTCAAGATGTTTGTGTTTGCTTATCTTGAGCGTGCGCTAGTGATATCGTGGTGTTTTTAGAAGTAGGCAAAAATAAATACCACGAAACGAAAATATACCTACGCTGTTGATGTTGACATTTAAATTTATTTTGACACTCGACAGCTAGGTTCAGAGTAGCGCCATCTATTTTCAATGCTGAAAGCATGATTTGAAACGGCCGTGAACACCCCTCATTGTTAGAGTATTGCCAAGTCAGTGTTAGATTTAAACTGATTCTAATGTAAATTAATTGATGTTTCAATGTGCATTAAATTATTCCATACTTATGCTGGGTTGGTTTTTGTATTTTTTTTATTTTTTTCTTCCGATTTAATCATACTATTTACATACTCACTTTGCCAGGCTAAGGCCTGGATACACCACGGCAAGATGATGGAGGGGTATTCTCTTAAGACCCCTCCATCTCCTCCCGTGGTTGCCATAAAAGACCGACTGCCAAGAGTGATGAAAATGGCAAATCTTCCTCTTTGAAATCTATGGGAGAGGCCTCGTCCTGCAGTGAACATCAACCGGCTGATGATGTTGATGAGGTAGATTCTGTTCAGGGGGCTTAGGTTTTGATAGTTTACGAAACTGTATAAAGTTTCGTTTCCATCCAATACATTTACTGACAGCGTCCTTAGTTTTCTTCTCGTTTTCGCTAGGAGCGCTGCAACTAAATGTATGGAAGGAAACGAAACTTTATACAGTTTCGTAAACTATAAAAACCTGTTACTAAGCCCCCTGAACGAGAGCCGTCGTGGCCAAATTGTGAACCAACGTTGTGAGCTACTTATTTAAACCATAATTAGGAGCTGGTTTCTTTCTGTTGGCATTAAGAAATAGTAACAGTTGTAATAGGATCAAAACGGAACAGACGCACTATTGTATTGCCCGCCAAACAAAACAGCTAATTAAGTACAGCAGCGCTCTCCAATCCCACGACGGGTCTCTCGCTGAACAGACTACTATATGGTAAGTTGGCATATAGAAGCCTTGGTTCACAGGTTAATCCATGTATGATGTGGGTTCGATTCTAGGCCCGAACTCACGTATATCGTCCATGAGACGTCACTCACATCACCTAGACTAAATTGATTGCGCAGGTGGCGCCGGTTCCTTCTACGTTCTAAACGTCCATCACGCAGAGCAGCCTCGATTAAAAGCATTCTTACAGCTATTTCAGTTATATCTCTAACAAAATCCACTC
Organism: Epirrita christyi; assembly: GCA_951392215.1. Lineage (NCBI taxonomy): Eukaryota > Metazoa > Arthropoda > Insecta > Lepidoptera > Geometridae > Epirrita > Epirrita christyi. Next base: position 4,555,372 of record OX595857.1, on the reverse strand, counting down.
TTACGAAAATCAAAAGGTAAAACTTTTGGTTTCGTAAATTTGAGGTAAAAATTCCGAACAAACCTCTTTCAAATTCAAATTTTCGTTCGGAGTTTCGGAGTATTCAAGAAGTAGAGTAGGTTTAGAGAATTTAAACGTCAAACAACGTAAATAAGGTCTTTGTTATCGGGCGAATACAGAACTTCAAATCACATGAGTGATAATTATATACGTTTGTTTACGTTCTAAGAAAAGTACATAAAAAAGAGAGATCTTGTATTTGTTAGTATTAGTAAGCTCGCGGTAAATTGCACACGGGCACGCGGAAACGAAAAACTGAAATCTGCCTCTGAAGCGCTAGCTTTCTGTGAGGAATACATTGGTGAAATACGGCATACCTGAGGCCCTATTCTCTAAGTTATTTTAAAACTACACTGAAAGTTGACCGAATCGAGACTGAATTGTAAATTGACTGAAAGTTGAATTTCTAGTCCCTCATAAATAACAATTTAGTCTACTTTTAATTCATGGTGACCACCATTATAGTAGGATAGTTATATATATAATTGGAAAGAGTAAAGAGAGACTCCATCTACTTATGCTAAAATTAACGAAAAAATCGTTCAAGTTTCGGTCACATTTCGATATAATCACATTACAGTGTTGTATTTTATGTCAGGAGAATACCATTTCTGACATTTAAGACATCGACACAAGATCGAAACATGATCCGAACTCTATTTTAACTATTTTTTAGTTAGTGAATTGGGCCTCTGAGTATGTATCTATTAACCAAACTCTGCAGCTAGCAAACCTTTAAACAATAAACTTTGATAGCGAACTTCAATTCAACAAACTAGACTAAAAACGAAAAGTGTACGACAGTTCACTCAATTACTGCCGGGTTTAGATTGAGTTAGTGATGTGCTCGACTCCGAAAAGTTTGCGATTGTACTCGTAAAAATCGTGTTTCAACTGAAATAGCACATCCAACTTGAATTTAGGTAACTAAACAATGGGCAGTAACATTTGAACGTTTCTCGAACTACCCCTAGTAGGATGTATGTATTTGAGAGTATCCTTCGGATCGATTTTGATGAAATTTCCTAGAGAGACAGAATTAGGTCCTGGTAGAATGGCTCCTCTATACTATATCCAAAGGTTGTCTGATATCGCTTTTTAGCGATAAGACCAGTCATTGTACATGTTGTTTACTGCTACAGTTAGGCATTGGTTGGTGAAATCAGCCAAAAAGTCCAATGAATTAAAAACCCGACTCCGAAAATATAGGACTTGCCTATTCGAATTTTTTGGACTAAGTACGTACCTAATTAAATGTTGAAAAGTGTTGCTTGTGATCTTTTTTAGTTCGACGATGAAAGTATTACTTATAGTTAGATTTGAAACTTTTAACTAGGCCTTTGTTCAATAAACCAGTCTAGCTGCCTTACTTCTTCAGATCTTTGGTGGTACTGTTAGATTATTCCTATTCTGAGAACAAATGTGTTCAAAGAAAGTACAAACAAACGACCTCCGTGGCGCAGTGGGAGAGTAGCCGGCTGAGATGCAAGAGGAGCGGTCGATTCCCGCTGCGGGACTCCGATTGGTAGGAGGAGCGGGAATAGGTATTTAAATGTTTGTATGATCTGCAAATTTTTGTTCTGGGTCTAGGTGTTGTGGTACCATGATAGTCGTAGTTTCAGATACCCACGGCACAGGGAATCCTATAGTATGGGATCCGGACTATGTATGTGAATGGGGATCAACGAATTCATGTTTTTGTTATTTATAATATTGCAATAAACATTAATAATAAAACATTATTACTATTATTATTCCATTATTTTTATCAAATAAAAACAAACATCTTATCTTTCGCATTTATAATAATTAGTAATTTCATATTCATACACAGAGTCCTACTCGTCTCTTTCCAAGAAAAATACGAGGCTATTGAAATACATATTAACCTAACGAAGAGCATCCTATTAGTGTAGTGCAGTGTGATATAGTGCATTGAGTGCACATTTTATAGTGCAAGCAGTGTAATCCATTGTCTGTACTTTATGGACTGTCCTGAGTGACTCATAACGTCACCGCTCAGCTCACAACAAGTCGTCTAGACGTTTTATTCTTTTTGTATAAAGATTGTATCATAAGGGAGCAAATTTATATTTATACGGCAAGGGCGCTTTTTTGAATCCAGAGCGAAGTGAGGGATTCTAGAGTAGTCCCGAACGTAACGAGGGAAGCAAAGTACGTCGTCGGAGCCAAAAAAATATTTTGCTTCCGTGTGTTACCTACACTCTACTTTTCATCACCCTCTATGAGAAAATAAAAGGCGCCTCATATTTTATTTCAAAACAAAACCACGAATTTCTAACAATCCGTGTAAATTGACGAAAACGCCGGCTGTAGTTCGCGCGTTTTTAATTTGTTTTATTTTATTCAGCCGGCGCGGCGCGGCGCGACTATGGGCCGTCGTATACCAGCCAGTATCTATTCAAACAATATTTGTGTTTGAACACTAAGATGTTCCAAATTCAAAAGGTGCGCGGCAAAGTTAATTGCGGCGCACTTATTTGGGTTCGATTTCTTTGGCGCTGAACACTAAGATGTTCCAAATCCAAAAAGTGCGTGGCAAAGATAATTGCGGCGCACTTATAGGAGTTTCTTGTAGAAAACAAACACCACCTTTGGGCGCACTTAAAGGCGAACCAAGTCGTCCTTTTCGAATAGATGGGATGAAAAACAATTTGATTTCTGAAGCCTTACCATGAGCTCTTATAGCGATTCAATTCAAAAACTATTCAGTACAAAATATCGGTTCCTTGATGTCCGCAGCTATGTTTAAAGGCACTGTAGCAGAAGTTCTAAAGACTTCTGCGATGAAAGTTATTCAACGATGACGGATGTCATCGACGAACCAATATTTTGTACTGAATCGCTATAAGAGCTCATGGTAAGGCCTCTGGTTTTGTTTGTTATAGGATTGATAGATGCATAGATAGGTAGTAGGTAGATATTTGACGACCTCTGTGGCTCGGCGGGCGAGTAGTCGTCTGAGATGCGAGAGGTTGCGGGTTCAATTCCCGCTGCGGGACAAATGTTTGTATTGATCTGTAAATATTTGTTCCGGTCTGAGTATTATGGTACCATGGTACTCGTAGTTCATGATACTCACGACTCAGGGAATCCTAGTGTGGGATCAAGATTACGTTGTTACTGTTGGGTGTTATGTTATGTTATTTAGGTAGGTAGGTATATAGTAGCCTGGAATTCAAAGGGATCATAAACTTATGAAAACGTCCGAGATCAGTTTTGTCAGTAAATTCTGATTTGTACTCTGTAAATTGATGTCATTGGCGCATAAATAATCTTGAATCTTGGTCTTCAAAATTATTATATAGCGGCTACCAATGGTTTTATAAAATATTTCGAAATTGGAGAACACAACCGTTATTAATTGGAATCAACGCGCGGTCGTAACGAACCTTTTGAAGCCTGAAATGGCATTTAAATTTTAGATGAACACATTCCAAAATAGTTTGCCATTTTATTCGGCCATGTTTCCTACTGAATACCAGCTGCCTTTTTTAGTTACTATGCCAAAGTGAAAGTCAAAAATATTTTAATCAATGAAATCACAAGGATAATTGGAATTGTCTTCAAAATTAAATTTAGGTACTCCTGTTCCAACGCAACAAAACCTAGAACCTAGATGAAAAGAGTTGACCTTGAGGCATACCCTAATCCTTTCACCACACTGTATCTCTGTGTATCTAACAATGTCACTCAAATAGATTAGGCTGGATTACCAGGAAACAAGAAGTCAAGGGTGATGAAGAAGCCCATTTTTTACCATGTCTTAACATGAGTGCTAAAAGATGTCTACGAGTTGCTACGAACATGCTACGAGAATGCTACGAGTTGAATTCTTGATCGTATTTTTTTACCATGTCATAGCTTTTTCTATACATTTGCATAGGGCTTTTGTTTATCGTTATCGCCCTGATTGCTACTTGTCTGAGGGGAGCTATAGTGTCCTAAACTAGACCACAGTATAATATGAGAACTGACTTACCTACCTCAAACAAGTTTACGATCTATTTGACCGATCTACTCAATGTTTTTACCCTCTTTTCAAAACTTCCAATAACATTTTTGTGACCCTTTTTTACCCAAGTACCAAAAGGAGGGTTATGTGTTTTACACCGAACGTGCGATACATTACTGTCACAATTGATTCATGGCGGTAATAAAATGAAATGGGAAACAAAAACTCCTTGAGGGCGACATTTGGCATTTTTGCCGTAAAAGAGTTTCTTTTATGAAGAAATGTGTTTGAGATGGTAGGAAAAAGTGGGTAGAAGCCATTAAATAATCTTGTTTTTGGATGAATTTTGGAAGACCATTACCATGTGCTTAAAAAGAAGATCTTTAGAAAAACGAAGATCACTGACCTCCGAGAATTAGCAAGTTGATGTGGCAATGGGCAGGCTATATTTTATGAGTAGTTTTTTAGTGTAGAAGTGCATCAATATAGTAGAATTTACAAGATCAAGTGTCTCCCCATTTATTTTAATATTGGGTTGGTAAAAAGGAAATAGGTCAAAATAATTCTAAGAATCTTTAGTGATAAAGATTGTATTGAGTGAATATATCTAAAACTAGATAGTGAGTTCTGGAAGATTGAAAACGTGCTAGATTTTCATCCTACCGCGAAAGAGATTATCTCTAGGTATTTCCTGAAAATGTCACATTGCAGTTAGTAAAACTACGAAGAAATTGGTACGTTTCTACCATTTTCACACTCCGCAAAACTTGGCCGTGCCCGTTCGTCTAATACGGATAGGTGAAGAAGCATTGAGAAGAGATAGTTCACTGCAGAAGAAGCCACAAATAACTTTTAAGTTTTCGGAATAAATCTCCTACCTCCTCCTACGAAATTACCTAATGTAATAACTGAAATAATAATCTTTAATGTGTATTAACTGAAATATTTTTTTTTAATTCAGTTTTTTTTTTATTTTTGATTTGAATTTACTCTAATATAAAAATTATTAACATATACTTACATACACTCGAGAGCAATGAATCCGGGTCACTTAAAGAATGTTAAAAATCTCGGAAACTAAAAATGATAGATTAATGCAATAAATTGTATTTAATAGACAATGTAATACTCCTTAAATGAAGGTAAAAAAAATATGAGTCACCATACATTTTATTAACACAAAATTACATAAAGAAAAAAACTGCTGATCTCTCCTTAAAACAAAAATAGGAAACATGACATTTTTGAACTTTATTACGATTTTCTTGAATTTTAATACTTCGTATTGCCTCCTCGTGCTTCCATTACTGCGTTTACGCAGAAAAAAAACAACAAAAAAACAGAAATCAAACAATGATAAATGACAGATTACAAACAAAAGCAAAACCAAATGCTGTAATTTCGTAGTTCCATCTTCGAAAGTGGCCCTTTTTCAAATTTGATTTTTTTATGATATAACTTTACAATAACTAAGAAGTTTTAATACCTTCATTTAAGGAGTATTACATTGTCTATTAAATACAATTTATTGCATTAACCTAGCATTTTTAGTTTCCGAGATTTTTAGGATTCTTTAAGTGACCCGGATTCATTGCTCTCGAGTGTACATACATACACACATAAACACACACCTTTTTCCCCGAAGTGGTAGACAGAGCCACTCTTTTCACAGTGGGTTGCATACACACACACACACACACACCCACACACACACATACCACACACACACATCCACACACATGTACACATTAGTACGTTAATCTTCTTTTTCATCAGCCGGTAGACATCCACTGCTGTATGAGGCCTCCCCCATAGCTAGCATAACATATAGAACTGATAGCGTGCAATGAGGGGATTAGTCATAATCACCACGCTTGGCAGGCGGATTGTTGATTGGTGAATGCTGCTGCCCATCCCCTAGCATAGCTCCCTGGCATCCAAGGGAGGAGTTGGACGAGTCTTTCTTAGGCTAAGACTACTACGGCAAAGCAAAATGATTTATATTTGCAAAATAACTTTACAATCTAGTTTCACGTTGGTACTATCACTTATAATCCATGGTTTCCCGTTGGGTCATAACCAATTGTTACACACTGTTGTTGTGTGTGTGTGTGTGTAACACATTGCAGTTTTTTCCCATTTTGTAATACAATGTGAAATGAGTTACGAACATATCGTTGCAAGTTTGCTCTTTATATGGAGTGTACTATCTCAATTGCGAAATAGGTAAAAATATTCCTCTCAGCGAATTCCTAACGAATCGAGAAGTACCTACTCGTAGTAGGTACAGAAACTTGTACGAATTATTCCTACCGATAATACAATCACGATATACCAAATTTACTGTTTCTTATCGAAAACATCATGAACAGCCAAGAGAGTCTCCTAGACTACCGATTTGAGTGTGAAATAATAATAATAGTTTATTTATTCAAAAACTAAGTACAAATTACAAATTAAACAAAAAACAGTTGATCCATAAAGATAGGTAGCACAGTACGTGTTAGCTGCCGTGCTAGGTGGCGCCACGGTCAAGTGACAACCCTCCGTACTAGTTCGAACTGTATGACGGCAGGGCGTCGTTGCTCTTCCATGTTTAACTAAGGAATGTTCCACATATCAATAATAATCTAAAACCATAATAATACTTAACACTAAACAATTAACTATTTTATGAGGAACTATTATATAAAGAACTATTATACTAATTATACAGTTTAAACTATAAGTTAAAATGTATGTTACTGTTGGGATGTTATTATATAATACTTTAACTTAACAGTGTGCATACTAAATTAGTTTTGAGCAGTTTCATGGTTTAAGATGATATTGCCACATGGAGTGGACTACCTGCTCCCACTGGTTCTTTCCTGATCATTCTTTTTTAGACCAATGACCAGCTTTAGTGGTGGCCTGAAAAGATTAATTTACACCTTGCCTAGGTACGAACTTCTATGGCGCGCTAGCGAGTAGACGCCTGACCACTGATGACCAATGTTTGCATGTCTGCAAATATTTGTTTAGATTTTTATGTTGGTATCATGGCACGTGAGTTCTTGTCCCACACTATTCCCCGCGTCGTGTGTACCAACGACTGCAAATATTTGTTCAGATTTTTGTGTTGGTACCATTGTATGAGAGTTCTTGTTCTTGTGGGATCAAAACTTAGGTTACTATTGGAATGAGGGGGTAAATGCTGCCATCATCATCAACATCAGCCTGTAGAAGTTCACTGCTTCTTAGTACTTAAGGTGGAACGTTAGCAAACTGACTCAAAATTCGAATTTTATTGTGTTTTTTGCTCATTACATCTCATCAACACTTGAGATAGCGAATATTTGAAACTCTTCAGAGAGTTTCAGAGATCTAGGTGGTCCGTACAACCTGATGTTTTTTACATTAAACACCTATTTTCTCTTTAAACATAGCTCTTACGAAAAAAATAAATCCATACAAATTCACTACAAAAATACTACAAAAACTTTTGCCTTTGACGGATTCTCTCAGGTCCTCAGTTTCAGAGATCTAGGTGGTCCGTACAACCTGATACCTGGTTGTACGGACCAAGAAAAGTGCTTATAACTTCCAAACTATGGAACTACAAATTCAGGGAATAGTGTTTTCAGGGACTACAAAATGGCTAGAAAAACATAGCATTGGAGCCAGATTCCTAGCTCATGGGTCCCAACATCCTGATGTCAATTCAAACATAAGCCATAAGCAATCGAATAATTTTTCCCCTAGACAATGTATGTGAGTTTTATGTTATTCTACTCGTTACTTTTTTCTGACGTTAGTTTGTTGTAATAATTCAAGAACATCTTTCATACATATCTGTATGCTATGACATACCGTCACTGAAATATATGAGTGACGGTATGACGAGGGTCAGGGGTGACAGAGATTGACGGGCAACCCTATCGATGGTTAATCGAGTGCCGTTATCGATAGGGTTGTACCCACTTGTTTTTTTTGGCTGTACAAACGTGTCATGGGGTTTTTATGTACCTAAATTCAAGGTCATGGCGTATCCAGCCTAAGAATAGACTCCTCCATTTCCCGTGGATGTCGTACAAGCCAAGAGGGATTACACCATTGGAACGAGCAATAGCATCCAACTGACTACTCAACATGAGTACTGCGATCACCAATCCACCTGCTAAACGTGGTGATTATGGCAATGCATAATGCCCTATTGTGTTTTAGCCGTGGTAGTTTTACAAACATTTCGGTGAACAATTTCCAAACCTTTGAAAAGTTACGCAATACAAAAATCTATTTAGAATAGAATAGATTTATTCGCAATAACATTCAGAAAAATTAACAAAAACACAAACATCAGATGCAATAAAAACAAACAGTATTTAAAAAAATGTTGCTGCAAAAAGGCCCCAACTCAGCATATGCAGGTTGTAAACAACCTGCGCTGGTCTTCCGTTAGAGCCATTTTGCAAAAACTATTATAAATTGGTAAAAAAAAAGTCCCGGACAAGAAATAAAACATAAAAACAATAAAGTTAATAAAAACTTAATAAAAATTTAATTTCACTACTTACAAAGTAATAAGCTACATTGGTTTAAATGCCACCAAAATTATTTTTTTATTTATAGACGAATAGCTTTCGCTGATAATGCCTACATTAACACAGTGAGGAAAGTCTAATTTTGGGTCACTTTTTTAAATTCTGGTTTGTCCTTTCAATGATGTGACAGAAACAACATCGTCTGGCAGTATGTTCCTATTGTGGACTGAACTGAAAAAGTGATGGTGAAGGGCGTTGGCAGGACCTCGAGCTAGTTTAAGTTGATGGCCATGAGATGATCTTTTTCTATTTACAAAGACATTTTGTAATTACACGGTAATTCAAACAAAAGAGTAGAAAAAGGCGGGAAGAGTCACAGCTCCCGTTCGATGTACCGAAAGGATGACAATGACACGTGCTCACAGACATATAAAAAGAAACACATTAGCTGCTAGGATGCTGCATAGTTCATGCACACCACTCGTGTCTAGCTGAGGTTTGTGACACGTCGCAAGTTAGAAGCTGTAGCGATTAATCCCTTTTTGGAAACAGTTATTGATTTATTAGATTGTGTTCTGGGTATTTTTCTATGTATAATTAAAAATATCTATCTATGTAATGTATTGTATTAAGTATATCAGTTATCTAGTACCCATAAAACAAGCTCTGCTTAGCTTGGGGCTAGATAATGTTGTGTGAAATGTCCAGCAATTATTTATTTATTATTACATTAAATTAGAGAACGATTTTGAGTGTTTCAATTTAAAAATGTTGTTTTTGGTGTTCTCAATGTCGTTCATATAGATGAATTTGGTCATAGAATTGAAATTATCGTGGCTTGGTATCATTTTAGGAAAATTACGACTATACACCACCTGCTTTATTATTCTCTTGCTGACGTTTCGTTGACCATTTAGAGGGTCATCCTCATGAGCACCGACCGCGACCACTCTCAAAGGTCGTGAGACAAGAACTCCCCGTCCGTCTGTTTTAAATCTGGTCTAAATTAAATCTGGTCTATTAGTTCTAATGTAGGTATATATATATATATTATTTTTATACTCTCGCGTGATATTATTTTTTTGAATTCTTTTTTATTTGATTTAATGTCGGAAATAGCATGTGTCCCATCTGATGTTATGTGAAAACCCCATTTCATTACAAATGCAATACCTATAATGTCATGTCCATTTATGACGCGCCCTAGCCTTAGTGCCCTAACGTGTCATTCTAGTGTTATACTCTGATCAGACTTTCTATTTTCTTCAATTGAGTAAATGGCGGAACTGGCATGTGTCCCAAATGATGATAAGCTGAAACCCCATCACATTACAAATGCAATACCTCTAAGGTCACGTCCAACTAGGATGCGCCCTAGCTCTAGTGGTCTAGCGTGTTATTCTAGTGTTTTCTCCAGCGTGTCATTCTATATTGTTTTAACCTAGCGTTTCATTCTATAGTGTTTTACTCTAGAGTGTCACACTATTTTAGTAGTAAGTTTCTGAAATGAATAATTAGTATATGTATTTGCATTTGTAAGTGATGATACGATGATATAGAATGATCGCGTAAGCTTCTGACTTGTGTTCTGCAGTATTTTGTACGTGCGACGCAGAAACGCAGCACCTGAGTGTCCGCTGTTTTTACGTGTTTGTCACTATGTGGCGGGGTGGCTTTCCATAATCCCGGCTTTTAAGGGATATTTACATGAGTTAAGATAAGTTTGTTTACCAAATAAAGCGTAAACGTCATTACCAGCCTGTGTTTAAGTCTGTGGTTATTACGTACTCTATGGGTCAAGTCCAATGCTAGACGAAGCCTCTCCCATTGGGGAATTGGGGGGATTTGCCATAATCACCACGCTTAGCAGGCGGATTGGTGATCGCGGGAGGATATGGAGGGGTCTATTTTTGCATATTTTTGCTGATGATTATTTACTTTTGACTACCTTCCTAAGGTTTTTAAGTTATCATTTACTATGTATCAGCAACTCCTTGCTCCGAGGCACCACACAGGCGCTTCTCACCTAGTGGTAAGACGGACCATTTATGTAAGCCAAGCCGTGTTTGTTGCCTGATACTTCTAGGCTTGGTCGCGTTGGAACAGGAGTAATTTTAGTTTATAAGACGATTCAAAATGATCCTTGTGATTTCAATGAATAAAGTTCTTTTGACTTTGACTTTGACTATTCTTGACACACTACGGCACAACGGACAAGTGCGATCAGTAAATTATTTCAAAATCTTCAAAGTCCTTTTCAAGTTTCAGACACTTTTTAACAGAATTCAAAAAAGTAGGAGGTTATATATATTATATAAAAATGTATATTATATAAATAATAACGGGAAAAATGTTTGCATGATCTGCAAATATTTGTTCCGGGTCTGGATGTTGTGATACCATGGTACTAGTAGTTTCTGATATCTACAACACAGGGAATCCTAGTATGTGACTATTGGGTGTTACGTTATGAGTACTCAGGTGGATGTACCATATAACATACTCGTAACAAAGGTCACGTGTCGACAACACTGGAAAACATCCAAGTTTGCAATTAAGGCCCGGCTTCCGTTGACGCTCCATATACTTAGTCGTTACGGCCCGCAAGTGTACACTGCAATGTTGGGGTGCTGTATAGAAATTGATGAGATAGAAAGGTCTCCAAATTTATCCGGCTCGAACAAAAATGTACGAGATCGTACGACGTGGTCGATAAACAACAGGTAGTTTTGAGATGAATCAATAGGACATTTTCCGCTATTTCGATTAGAGACGTCATCCATTTTTATTAGGGTTCCGTACCCAAAGGGTAAAACAGACCCTATTACTAAGGCTCCGCTATCCGTTCGTCCGTCCGTCCGTCTGTCACCAGGCTATATCTCATGAACCGTGATAGTTAGATAGTTGAAATTTTCACAGATGATGTATTTCTGTTGCCGCTATACCAATAAATAATAAAAATAATATTTAATAAAAAAAAATAATAAAATAATAAAATTAATATTTAAGGGGGCTCCCATACACCAAACGTGATTTTTTAGCCATTTTTATAGATAATGATACAGAGCCCTTCGTGCGCGAGTCCGACTCGCACATGGGCGTTTTTTTATAGAATATCTATTAAATGTGTTTATTTTGTTTTACATATCTAAATTGTAACAATAGCATCAGCTGACGTAACTAGCTAAGTAATAATAGAAACTAGTGGTATTTTTAGTTCCCTTGGCACATTTGCAATTACATAGAAATTGCAATAGAATTGGATTGGCAACGGCTGAATGTAAGTACGCGCAGTGGGAGGTGCATTTCAATGGTTTATACAAAGTAAACAATATGTTATGACTGTGGTTCCATCATTATCATCATCAGCCTGTAGAAGTCCACTGCTAGACATACGCCTCCCCATAGAATGCCACGACGAACGGTCTTGAGCCGCCTCCATCCACAGATTTCCTGCAACGTTTATAATGTCTTTAGTCCATTGAGTACAGGGCCTTCCTCCACCGCGTCGTCCAGTTTGTGGTCGCCTTTCGAAAACCATTATTCCCTAACGGTTGTCAGTTCTGCGAGCTATATAATCTGCCCATTGCCACTTCAACTTGCTAATTCTGAGAGCTATCATATGACGGTAACCTTGGTTCTTCTAATACGGATTTGACTCATTTCAGATTCTATCAAGTAGTGAACTCCTGGCATAGCTCTTTCCATAGCCCACTGTGTGACTTTGTGATTGTCTCTACGGCCAAATAGTTAGCGACCAGTGGTAACACGCACAACACGCACTCATTAGTGTAATCATTCGTAGATTCCCTGAATGATTTTTTTTAAACTTAATAAGTATAGCGACATATTTTCTGTAGACAAACGTCAATAAATATGACAGTTATATCATAAGCATAACAGTGTCCTTACGCGGGCGAAACTGCGAGCGAAGGCTAGTAAGATATGATTAAGAATGTCAATGCCCTTTTTAATGACACCATCACGAAATAAAGAAATCACGAATAACGCTAAAAGCACTAACACTATTTGAGGCATGTTCTACGGCGTAGAGGATCGTAGAGGTCTACGCTCTTTTTAACCGACTTCCCAAAAATGGAGGAGGTTCTCAATTCGGTTGTATTTTTTTTTTTTTTTAATGTTTGTTACCGCATATCTCCGGCGTTTATGAACCGATTTGGAAAATTCTTTTTTTATTTGAATAGATATACTTCCAGATTGGTCCCATTTTTTTCAGAATCCAGTTCTGATGATGGAATCCATGAGGAATCGAGGGAACTCCTCAAATATTGTAGGCAAACATATGGCGATTTTGATATTTTCAGCAACAAACCAAGCATTTGCATTCAAAAAGTATCATATTCCTTTCACCACTATGGTTCTTTCATAAAAATTTTTCATCCAAATTTTTAGTCGAATGCTATGGCGGAAGTCGGTTTTTTAAATGAAAAGTTATCTACAGACTCATTATGATTATTTCAAACCCTTATGATTTTTATTAGTCATGGTCTGATCGAAAAGAGGCTTCTATAAACCTCTAACTCTGTGGTCGCAACGCAGTAACAAACATCCGTATATGTTACTGTGCTCACCTGTACGAGACGAGTGAAGTGTAACGTCTAGTGTAAAGTATACTCAGGTAGAAAAGTGGCTTTTGGTCGCATGTGTCTCGTTATTATACCACCTATAGATTCATTACAAAAAAGCTTGTTAGTATTCGAGGTACAACGAAAAAGTGAAAGAAAGTCGCAGGCTTCTTTTATGCACGTCATGAGAAAGTCTTCGAATTTATTATTCTAGTCTAAGACAATTATGCTGATTTGCACAGTTTTTTTACGTGGAAAAATTCATTGTTGGAATCCCACGACCGGAATTCGAACCAACAACTTTAGGATCTGAAGTAGAGTTCCCAAATACTACGGGAACTCTATATTCATAATCATTTTTTAAACCTATTTTAGGAAAAAATAGCTTTTGCTTTGTTCTCTCAGATGAAATTGTCATACGTCAAAACAAGACAAAAGTTATTAACTAAAATAGGTTTCAAAAATTATTATGAATAAGGGGGTTAGCCACTAATGCCCGCGCTCCCCCCCCACTCCCTCGCTCCTCCTTCCCTCGCTCTATTTAAGTAGGAGTAAAGTTTGATAACGCTGCAGTAATAGATAGGCTTAGCATTTTTTAATGGAGTTGCGTTTGAATTGGCGTAGGTATAATAAAAATAAATAAATAATGCTGGACATTTCACACAACATTATCTAGCCCCAAGCTAAGCAGAGCTTGAGTTATGGGTACTAGATAACTGATATACTTAATATAATACATTACATAGATATATATTTTTACTATACATAGAAAATACCCAGAACACCCGGAACAATTATCGCACAAATATTTGTTCCGAGGCGGGGATCGAGCCCGCAACCTCCTGCGTCGCAGGCGAACCTTCGGCCGCCGCGCCACAGAGGTCGTCATAACATTATAGATATTTGCTCACTGCATTACTGATTTTGAGCATTGTAGGTACTTACACGTATCTTAATTTATCCGACATACGGTTCTTAAATGAATGAGAACTATATGTTTATACTTTCCGGCAGGCTCTAGTTTTCTTTCAATTTAAAAACAGCAAGTTATTTTACACACCACGGCACCGCCAAATCCAAGAACTTTGTGCCACGGCACGTTATTTAAGTACCTCCTAAAGTTGCCTTGAAGAAATCGCTCTCAGCGATAAGGCCGCCCATTGTACTGCTAATTTTAATAAATCCTTTTGTGTATTCCTTGTGTACAGTAAAGTGTTTTTCTATCTACTCCCACTTCCGGCCCCTGATATAAATTGTCAATTATTAATACCTATTAATGCTACCTCAAAACTTCGGTTACGACCAACAAAATAAAAGAGGTTTTTTAGGGTACTGTACCTGAACAATAAAAAATTGGGACCCTTACCACTTTGTTGTCCGTCTGTCCACCTTTGTGTCTATTAAGAACCTTTTTCTCAAGTATGTACAAAAAAAAATTATACCTCCCGTAAAAGCTTCTAACTCTATGCATTAGGAAGAGAATATGTCAATGAATGTCTATTTTTTGTATGGAAATCAGTATGTACTTTCAGTATTCTCACAATTCTGAAATTTGGAGTGCAAAAAGCTTAATAAAAGTCAAATTGAGGAGATTTGATATTATTTTCTGAATTTTCTTACCTTTAAAATGGGGTGGTGAGGTTTGTAGGGAAAAGTAGCTGTTACTCGAAAAGGACTGAAAGGAAATAATTTATAGATTGGAACCCTCAAGCTCAGTCGCACTCGGCGATTTTAGTAGTAGCAGTAACACCACGGACGTAGCCAGGTTTTAGATTGGGGGAGTGGAGTGCTCGGGGGGGTTCAAGAAAATAAAACAACAAAAATGCACACATTTTAGTTTCGTGGGGTTCATAAGAAAATAAAACAACCAAAATGTACACGAAATGACATAAAAAAAACATTCACCGCAAAGACTTTTTTTTTTTTTTTTTTTTTTTTATATTAGGTAACAATTACAATTACAATGCAAACAATTACACTAAAAACAATAATACAAATAATTCTTTAAAGATAGGTACTAAAAGTGCAATCAGCCCAGTCGTCCACGAATTTGATAAAAAAAGATTTGAGTTATGAATAAGTACCTACATCATTAATATGGTAGGTCTGAAAACTCAGACACAATCTTAATTATATTATTTCTAAACGAGCTGGGTGAGGTTGCAAAGAATTCAGTGCTCGTGAAATGGTCATTGAAAAGTTTCATGATTCTATGCAACGGCGCACGCTGACCAGCATTCGTTTTACAAGAAGTGAGTGCGAACAAGTAGCGCTTGCGAGTCTCTCGGGTATAAGAACAGTTTCTTCAAAAAGTATCAGACTTTGTCAACATTTTGAATACTTGGGGGGCTTTGAACCCCCAAAACCCGCCCTGGCTACGCCCATGAGTAACACCTGCTCGTTACAGTTGCAATACCCCGTAGGACACGTCCTCCAGTTATGTGGGATACACTGTGCATTTGTGTGAAAAATTTCATGTGTCTAAACCAATATCTATAACCACGATAATACCTATCTATTCTATTGATAATTTCTGTAAACTAAACACACACGACGTTTGTGGGACGCTTCATCGGCAGTAATCTATTGAAAATTTCTCTTCGGCCGCGTACGAAACCGAAGGTTCGGAAGCAGTTGCGATTAAAAACTTTTTTGTACTTGTACGAAACTAGTTGCGATTACATAATTGTACTCTTAATTTCTGTTATTTTTTTCAGTTCTTAAAGACTTTTTCCCCATATTTACAAATGCACTGCGGTTTTGTAACTAAATATTATGTCGATGTTTGTTTGGGACGCTTCGTCGGCAGTGGAACGCGGGAGGTAGCACTTATGCTAACGGAAGTACCTGAATGCAAGTGAAGCCGCAAGCCTGAGCTAGATTTCATGTACGAATGTATATGATTGGGTGTGTTTCTTATTTCAACACACAAATGTTCAGCCCAATAGGTATTTACCTTGATTCTACCTATTTCATTTTATTTATATTCTTGTTTCATCCCACATTTACTCACAACATGTAACAATCTATGTTTCAAGCTCAGTGTTGTGTTTGTGTTCTTTGTTACACAGTGTAACAAAGAAATAGAAGCGTTATTCCGTGCACACCCCTTGCTATAAGTACTTAGTTTTCAGCTTAGATTAAAACAGTTGGCTAGTTTGGTTTTGAAAAGCAAGTGGCCAAGCATGAGCCGAGCGAAGCGTGTTGTGGTAGCGGCTGGCGAGTGTCAGAACCTAAGTAAGTAACATACTTCTATTGGTTATATTATGCTTTAAAAATAATTTACAAGGAGTATTACAGTTTTAATACAAATACACTGTGACACATATTTTAGGATTGGGATGAAACATGAAAATAAATAAAATAAAATGGGTTGAACTAAGATAAATACCTCAACATCAGCCAATAGACATCCACTGCTGGGACTTCCCAATAGCATACCTAGAGTGCAATGGGGGGATTTGCCATAATCATCACGGTCAGTTCAGATTGTTGTTAGGTAATTAGGTGGATGCTGCTGCCCATACTACCTCTGTGGCGCAGTGGGCGAGTATCCGCCTGAGATGCAAGAGGTGCCAGTTCGTTTTTTTTTTTTTTTTTATGCTACTTGGTAAGCAGACAAGCTTACGGCCCACCAGATGGAAAGCAGTTACCGTAGCCTATGAACGCCTGTAACACCAGAGCCATCACACGCGCGCTGTCGACCCTGAGACATAAAGATGAAAAGTCTCATGTGCCTGTAATTTCATTCCCGCTGCGGGACAAATTTTAGCATGATCTGCAAATATTTGTTCTGGATCTGGGTGTTGTGATACCATAGTACTCGTAGTTCCTGTTACCCACAACACAGGGAATCCTAGTGTGGGATCAGGACTATATTGGGTGTTATGTTATATCCCTGGCGTAATCCTTTAGTCGGCTTTTAAGATATCCACAGGAGGAGTAAGAGGAACCCTATTCTTAGGCTGAGACATACCACGGCTCAGGGCCGACGTATGAAATAAATATTCGTGGAATGAATCAAGAAACTGTTTGATTTTGGTTAGTGGTTTCTCTAAAAGGATATGACTAATAGATACATACCGCATGTTCCGTATATACCGGAATTGATTCCGTTCTATAATATTTTTGTTCATAGTTTCGCTTTTTGTGGGTAGGTAGTAATCAATTTAGTGTAAAGCAGACACAATTTTGAGGGTATATCAAAAATATATTCTACTCGCTTCTTATTGGCTGTTAGTGATGTGTACACTTTTTGACACTTCAGCGTGGTTCTGAGGAGCCAATGAGAATGCTTTGCTTGTCCAACCGCGAGACGATACAGTCGCGCCGCGCTCCGCGTATATTAATATTGATTTGATCGTGCCGGCGCCTGACGCGTCCCCGAAATATCGCGCGATCCACCTTCCTGCATTGAAGCCGACCACATACAGCCAAGCCAACCTTTTCACACCTATGGACCCTTGAAATGCGGAAATTCTCACTGCCAGCCGGGAAACGAACCTTGGACCGCGTTCGATTGGTGTTAAGGTTAGTGCGCACCCAGCAGCCCTTTATTGAAATTCCCGTACACCGCATTAAACAAAACCTTATTTCAAACAAAGTAAGTATACACTCATCTGCAGGGGAAATACAGCACAAAGGAATTACGTGTAAGCACGTAGAGTAAAGCAGTAATTAAGAGCCTTAGCTTTAAGCTAGCACCTAGGCATTGTCTTGCGCAGACGGCTTTATGTCTGTCTACAAACACGTGCCAACGTGAGGAGTTAGGGATGCTGGATGGGTTACCAATATAATCTTTTGAAGCCTGTTTTAATCTGTGTTGAAAATGGAAATGTTCTTGCCATTTTCATGGTTTCATACTTCGGCAAGAAAAAGGGGGCCTTTTGATCCTTTTAGAATCATTAAGGGTTTTGTGTATACTGTAAACTTTTTTAATACATAAATTATTACTATTATGACACTAATCCTATCCTACTAATATTATAAACGCGAAAGTTTGTGAGGATGGATGTTTGTTACTCTTTCACGTAAAAACTACTGAATGGATTTGAGTGAAATTTGGAATGGAGATACTTTACGCCCAGGATTAACACATAGGCTACTTTTCATCATCATCATCATCATCAATTTCAATCATTATTCACGCGACATTCACGTGAAACCGCGGGCGCAACTAGTTTATTATAAATCTCGTAAAAAATATTTTTTTTACTATAAAGAAATACCATCTTTAAAAATATAATTAGTATAAAAAACATTAGAGTAAAAAATATATAAACGGGAAACCTCCGGCCGCGGAGCAAGGCCCAAGCGGTCGGAGGCTAGGGCTGCAGAGAGAGGTACCTCACTATGAACTCCTTAATATTACTATTATCAGTTTGTTATCTGTATGTCTGTCTGCCTGTACAAAAATCAAGCTTCTAGCTCAATGCATGAAAAAGATATGGCAGTAAATGTCTAATTTTTGTATGGAAATCGCAAGAATGAAAAACTTCTAGGATAAAATAAAATGAATAAATAATGCTGGACATTTCACGCAACATTATCTAGCCCCATGGATGTATGGTACCATGCATTCTCTTCGACGAATGAAAAATTTCCTACCGCAATCTACGAGGATCACATTGGTTAATGCGTTACTCCTTCCCATTTTAGACTATGCAGATGTCTGCTATTCTGATGCTACGGAGGAGCAACTGAATCGATTAGAGCGTCTGCAAAACCTCCGTATTCGATATATTTTTGGTCTACGCAAGTATGACCATGTTTCAGACTTCCGTCAGCAACTGAAATGGCTTGATATCAGAGCCCGTAGACATGCACACCTACTATCTCTCCTATTTAATGTGCTTCATAACCAATTATCTCCAAGTTACCTGAGAGAGCGTTTTACTCCTTTAGTTGCACCAGGGAGTCCTGTGCGTCCTGCTCTACGTTATAAATTAATGACGCCACTGCATAAAACGGCTTCATTCGCTGACTCTTTCACAATAACTGCAATTCGTCTCTGGAATCATCTCCCTCCTAATTTTTGTGATGCCTCTTCAGTGGAGGTGTTCAGGTCTAGAATCTATAGTCATTTCCTCAGCAAGATCGAATAAAGAACAATTTATTTATTTATTTTAATTTAAGTATGTTTACTTTTCTATCTGTAATTATTATGAATGGTATATATATATAATAATATTATTTATATATATATATATTTATAATATATTAGTTTATTTAATATCTTGGGCATTATTAGTAGGTACATTAGTTATTATTAGTTATTGAACTTTTATTTTTTATTTAACCTATTATTTTCTGTATAACTTATCACTATTTTCTTTCTGTGCACTACCGACGCATATTTTTGTCCACAATACACCAAGTTTATCTTGAAGAGAATGTTTCTTAGCATTAAGTTCGCCTTTGTACTTCTTTTTTATGTGCAATAAAGAATTTTCTATCTATCTATCTAGCCCCAAGCTAAGTAGAGCATGTGTTATGGGTACTAGATAAATGATATTACTTAATACAATACATTACATAGATAGATATTTTTGATTATACATAGAAAATACCCAGAACACCCGGAACAAATATCTGCAGAACGTACAAATATTTGTTCCGAGGCGGGAATCGAACCCGCAACCTCCTCCGTCGCAGGCGAACCTTCGCCCGCCGTGCCACAGAGGTCGTCGAGGTAGGATACTTCTAGTGACCTCACAATTCTGAAAATGCTTGTATTCTAGGAGGCTTTATGAGACACTAGTTGCATCCCGCGGCACCCGGGGCGGCGGTGGAAATATCGGGATAAAAGGTAGCCTTTATATTAATTCAGGGTATATATATATATATATATATATATATATATATATATATATATATATATATATATATATATATATATATATATATATATATCAGTATATATATATATATATAAGTATATATATGTATAGCTATTTCCATTCCAAAATTCAACTAAATCGCTTGAGCTGTTTCAGCGTGACGAAGTAACAAACATACTCAAAAACTTTCGCATTTATAATATTAGTAATATTAAATTAGTATTATTAAATCTCATATCAGATTTAATGTAAATGGTTGAAACTCGAAATGGGCTCTGACGATTTCAAAATAATTTGTTGAAAAACCTGTGGGTTCACAGGACGTGAGTCTCGCTCGCATTTATCTGTTTTATTAACCAACTTCCCAAAAAAGGAGGAGGTTCTCAATTCGGTTGTATTTTTTTTTTTTTTGTTTGTTGCCGCATTTCTCCGGCGTTTATGAACCGATTTGGAAAATTCTTTTTTATTTGAATAGATAGACTTCCAGATTGGTCCCATTTTTTTCAGAATCCAGTTCTGATGATGGAATCCATGAGGAATTGAGGGAACTCCTCAAATATTGTAGGCATACATATAGCGATTTTGATATTTTCAGCAAGACACCAAGCATTTGCATTCAGAAAGTATCATAATCCTTTCACCACTATGGTTCTTTCATAATTTTTTTTTCATCCAAAATTATTTAGTCGAATACAATGGCGGAAGTCGGTTTTTTAAATGACATTTTTCTATTATTATTTTTGAAAATTTTCACCTCGAGGTCTACCAGTACAGTACAGGATCTATCAGTAACAACTCTAATTTCCTACACATCATCGAAATAACCTCAATCGGCTAAGCAACGGGGCGTAATACTACATACCTGTTAGTACCTATATCAAGTACTTGACGAATTAATTGATAACGTCCTTTTGACGAAAACCATAGAACTCCAGCGTCATTCAAATTCCTACAAATGGGAGGTCAACAATGGATGTTATATTGGTTTCTGTTTTATGGATTACAAGTTTCTAAATTCTTCAGTTTCAGACTTTTCCCTGTAGTTGTGACACAAAAGCCACAAGCATACCAAATTTCAGCATTGTGGGATTGCTGGAAGTACCCTAGAATTTTTGATTTTTACGTTTTTTATTTTCCCTAATATCTCAAAAACTACTAAGACTAAATACTTATTAAAAACAATTTTAAAATGTCCAACCAAAGCGCTTTCATTAGACACCCCACTTGATCTGACTGTCTCACTTTTATTTTTTTTGCCCCCTCTTGGACCCCAATATCTCAGCAACCCCCTGACCGATATAGCTCATAACCTTACCTACAAATTGTACCAATACTATCTACCCCCATACCAAATTTCATGAAGATCGGATTAACGGTTTGAGAGTTTTCATCGGACAAACATACATACATACATACATACAAACGCCGATTCTTCCAAGTTGACCAGAAGAACTCGCTTCGCTCGTTCAATTATGACAGCACGTTCACTGTCTAACGAATACACGAATCGCTTTCCATTCCGATTTCACGTTACATTGTTTTGCGCGCTTTAGCTTCTTTTCAAGTGTAAAAATATTCCAAACATAAAGTACAATGTACTGTAAAATTGACAGTAACTATCAGTTTGTTCGAAGCTTCATATCTTGCCTCGATCTGTCCTGCTTTAGGTCCATACTAATGGCAAGAAGCTGCATGGCATCATTTGAGCTAATGCGGAACTGAAAATAACCTTGTGGGATGGTAAAAAGACGTGTGTGGTGAAAAGACTCAGTACGCTTCGCATAACCTTCTTTGCAATTGTTAGACGAGGCTTCCCCCTTAAAATACAATTCCATATTGTCAAGGGGTGGATTTATGATAATTAACTACGCTTGGTAGGTTCGCATTATCGGTACTAACATTCAGGTGTATGCTCCTGCCTATCCCAAAGTGTAATCTCTTTGTTGGCTCTAACTACATCCACGGGAGGCGACGGAGGCGTCTACACTTAAGCCGGAAACACCACGGCGTTAACGTGCCGCTGTTATTTGGATACGTTAACTATTGACGGGGATTTTCAATGCTATCGAAGTTTCCATAACTTTTCATTAAATAAACCGACTTCCGCCATTGTATTCGACTAAATATTTGGATGAAAAAAAAATGATGAAAGAACCATAGTGGTGAAAGGATTATGATACTTTTTGAATGCAAATGCTTGGTTTGATGCTGAAAATATCAAAATCACCATATGTATGCCTACAATAATTGAGGAGTTCCCTCAATTCCTCATGGATTCTATCATCAGAACAAAATGGGACCAATCTGGAAGTACAACTATTCAAATAAAAAAAGAATTTTCCAAATCAGTCCATAAACGCCGGAGATATGCGGTAACAAACATTAAAAAAAAAATACAACCGAATTGAGAACCTCCTCCTTTTTTGGGAAGTCGGTTAAAAAGAGTTAGTGTGCCAAGTTGGATTACAATTTCCTCTACCTGATGCTTTTGTTAAGAGAGAAACAATAGTGTGAGTTTCCAAAGCCTTTTCACTCTTCTCTATAGCTTTGGCTGGCATCACAGATCAGGGGGCTGATTCTCGGATTGTAGACATTAAAGTCGAGTAGATATAAAGTTGAAAAAAAAGGAAGAATAAGTAATGGCTAAATAAAAAATCTAATACTATATCTAAAATCTAATTACTATTTTATACGCTGTACGGCACTCTATGTTATACATTATCTTAAGTTTTCTCTGTGTGTCTGTGTGTGAATTTTTAATTCTTTTAGAGAAATAAATATCTTTGACCGTATGAATATTATTATCATAAGCATTTACCGTGGTATGTCCGGCCTAAGAATATCCTAGATCTCTCACTCTCTTCCCAAGGATTTAGTGAAAGTCTTACTAAGGGATTACACCAGGGGTTGGGTAGTAGCATCCACCAGAGTACTTAACACCAAACAAAGATAATGAGTGATGATGGAGCATTTTTAATTTCTATTGCAGCGCCCCCCGTTTGGTTATAATAATTCAAATAAATTCAAACGAATCAAAATAAATTCAAATAAATCCAAAATAAACAATCATATTTTTCCCCAGGGGTGCAATTTTTGAATGTCATCTACTAACTAAATGACAGCAAAATTACCGTCATCATATCATCGATTTCGAAACGTTTGTAATTTTTAAACACAATGATTAAAATTATCATGCCTGTGATATCAACACAAGTACCACCTCCAGCTGATTTCCTGGAAATCACTGATTTGCGCCCATTTTGCTGTTGTTTAGTGACTCGATGACATTGAAAATCGGAACCCTGAGTGCCGATTCTAGGACTGTATCTCGAATACATTTCCACACAAGATACAAGATACTGTCAAAACTGATAGAACTTGTATAGGAATGTCGAAATCAACATACCTATTTCTCATCAGCTGTTACACGTCCAATAAAATACAATTTTATTGGACACGATTTTACATAATTACCACGCTATAAGCAGGCGAATTGGTAATCACTGTATCGGTGTTATATACTCAGCTAGATGCTGCCTACCCCTTGTTACAATCCCAGTAAGATTTTACGACATCCATGGGAGAAGATGGAGTGTTTTAGGCCAAACACAACACCTCGAATTCAAATCACGCATTTAAGGTACATAAATACTTTTTTGTTAGATAAATAAGTATAATATAAAAATATAAAATAAATAAATACACTTTTCCTTTAAAGATGAGTTTTTACGACAATAAACAATTAATTTAGATTTTCACATGGAAACCAAACCCATCCAAATTCCAATCTGTCTGACTAGTCAGGCTAACAGTTTGGAATAATTTTGTCCAAACAGTTAGATCTTAGCTTAATGGCGATGCTATGAACCGTAGAAGCGAACTTGTTACATCTGTACCCAGTGTCTCAGAGTCTAGTGTAATCCGAGAATTGGCCCCCTAGCTGGAGCCCTTCAAGGCTATGTTATAGAAACATTCTCAATGGTCCCATCACGTATCACTCTTTGTCAATTCGCTGTTGTCTGTGAGAAGTTGCACCAGACGTATTGTTCTGCTAAGAGCTTCCAGAAGATTTTAAGATACTCGTCTAGCTTGTTTGTGTAGGTAATACTCCCGTATTAACGTACCCGTAACTAACTAATTGTCAAAACCGCTGTACACTGCAACCACATGACATGTTAAGATAATTAGATTAGTTTTTGACTAGGCTTTTTAAAACTGCTTTTACTTAGTATGAATTTATTGTAAATAAATGTGTTCAATGTTATTAATTATTTTACATTATGTAATTTTTTTGTACAAATTGTTATGTTATTAATGTGATTGATAATTATGTGTAGAAAGTAATTTCTATAAGCAATGAAATTAGTAGTGAAATTAGTTTTTCACACCACCTGCTCGACAATGTCCAATTAAAAATCATGCAACCTCAACGTAAAGTAAAGCATTGTCTCTCTAGGGATATAAAGTTGTATGAAACTCCCTAGGGATTAAAGTGATTTGAGTTTGGAACGTCAAATTCGTGTGGGAGACTCGTGGAAAACTCTAAGTAAAAAAAGGCCCAAATGGCATATTGTAAAGAGGTTTGTTCGAAAATCGAACTGGCCACCATAAGCAGAACTCAAAAAATAAAAAATAAAAAGGTGCGTTTACAAAGAATGTGAAACAAAAGATTATTTTGTTTCACATGATATTTTTTATTAACAATGAATATTGCAGTAAATTTTATTGCAATATTCATGTTGATAAAAAATTACAAACGATAGTGATTCTACTCCAAATTTTATTAAAACAGACGCTTTAGAGATTATTGATAATCTACTACCGCAAAAATCAAAACAAGCCCTGGCTTTTTATTTCCTCGCAGAAAGTGTGAAAAGTAGAGTATGCTCCTCTGGAATAAAGCCTGTCTTCGTCTTGGGCAGCTTGAACCCCTCGCTTCACTCAGGACTCTATATAACTCCCTCGCTACACTCGGGAGTTAACTTTAGAGTCCCTTGTTACGCTCAGGGTTCAATATGCCGCCCGCGACATAAGACGCTGCTTTATTCCCTAAGTGCATAATCTACTATTTCACACCACCTGCTCGACAATGTCCAATTACATATCATGCAACCTCAACGTAAAGTAAAGCATTGTCTCTCTAGGGATATAAAGTTGTATGAAACTCCCTAGGGAATAAAGTGATTTGAATTTGGAACGACAAATTCGTGTGGAGACTCGTAGAAAACTCTAAGTAAAAAAATGCCCATATGGCGTCGTAAAGAGGTTTGTTCGAAAATTGAACTGGCCACCATAAGCAGAACTCAAAAAAAAAGAAAAAGGTGCGTTTACAAAGAATGTACTGAAAATCACAGCAACAAACACACTGTGCGCGTGTTTGGTGCTGTGATTTTCAATAAATTTTATTGCAGTATAATTTTTTTTTTTTTTTTTAATTTTATTTTATATAAAAAATGACAAACGATTGTGATTCTACTCAAGAGTTTATCAAAACAGACGCTTTAGAGATTATAGATAATCTACTACCGCAAAAATCAAAACAAGCCATGGGCTTTTTATTGTCTCGCAGGTTTGAAAAGTAGAGTATGCTCCTCTGGCCTGTCTTCGTCTTGGGCAGCTTGAACCCCTCGCTTCACTCAGGACTCTTTATAACTCCCGAGTGTACCATTGAATGTATTTTGTTGTTTTGAATAAAAAACTAAACTATAACACAGGTTTAATAATTTTCAACAAATCCGCCTGCGTGATTATTATGGCAAATCGCACCCATTGCACTCTGCGGGTTGTACGTTGTGCATGCTATGGAAGGTCTCATCCAGCAGTGGATGTGGACCGATTAATGAAGATCTTACAATTGACATGCCATTTGTTTTGGTAAGCCTTAATTTCCTATGATTTAGTTAGACGCTGGATGGCTGCCAATGGCGAACTGGCAGACGGCCCACCTGATGGCAGACGTATATTTCTATAATTAAACGATATTACTTCAGGTATTTCTGTGCCAGGATAGCTTAGGTACAACCTGATGGTAGCCTGATGGGTAGCGCGAGCGTGCGTTGCCGCCCCGCCTTGCTCTGCCTGCCAATATTTAGAACAAACTTACTCAAATTTGCCCCAATGTCACACGCCATCCGTTTAGTTAATGTTCTTTCGGAGAACAATGTGACATTTTTCATCACAGCCTGCTGAAACTCATGTAGATAGCGCAGCTTGTTTTGGAGAAAGTTGAATAGTTGTGATGCCAATTAGTAATATTATAGGTATTCCCCAGTAGGTGCCTACTTATTTTTAAGCTTGGTTCTTTGTTTTTATTTTATATAATCATGTGCATATAACATCGCTTTAGGTCCTACTCTGTTAAGGTGTTATAATAGTTTTTTAATAAATAAATAACCCCCCAATTACAGTAGCAAATGGCAATGGGGAACACAACAATGTGGGTCATTTTAGCAGCCTTAGCGCTGTCCAAATCTTATGAAACTTGAAAGGAGGAACATTTAGGTCAAGAAGTTTCCCCCATTGTTGCATACCCCATTGCCATTTGCTACTATAATCAGGGCTGGTCGTAGTCGCAACATTATCACCAGCTTATTTACGTCCACTGCTGTACGAGGCCTCCCCCATAGAATACAATGGGGGGGATTTACCATAATCACTACGCTTGGCAGGCGGATTAGTGATCGCAGTTAGTGATAAGCACTCAGGTAGACGTAGGTAGGCTTTAACTACATCCACGGGAGGTGTAGGAGGGGTCTATTCTAAGGCTGGACATACAACGGCACCGTAGTCGCATTTCATCCTGTTTTGATGCTCATAATACCAGGCGCTCATGGCAGGGTAGAAAGTGGATTCCTACGCCAAAAAGTTGTCTTAATTTTTTTTTAAATATGTCAATTATTGCAAATACAGTATATGTACCGGGACCACCGGGACAATCGGGAACTCCGGGAGCATGCGAAAGAAGATTATAATAATATATGACTAGGATTTCATAAAAAAGAAAGAGAAAAGAATGCATGGACAGATGGTTTTGATGCTCATAATACCAGGCGATCATGGCAGGGTAGAAAGTGGATTCCTACGCCAAAAAGTTGTCTTAATTTTTTTTTAAATTTGACAATTATTGCAAATACAGTATATGTACCGGGACCACCGGGACAATCGGGAACTCCGGGAGCATGCGAAAGAAGATTATAATAATATATGACTAGGATTTCATATAAAAGAAAGAGAAAAGAATGCATGGACAGATGGTTTTGATGCTCATAATACCAGGCGATCATGGCAGGGTAGAAAGTGGATTCCTACGCCAAAAAGTTGTCTTAATTTTTTTTTAAATTTGACAATTATTGCAAATACAGTATATGTACCGGGACCACCGGGACAATCGGGAACTCCGGGAGCATGCGAAAGAAGATTATAATAATATATGACTAGGATTTCATAAAAAAGAAAGAGAAAAGAATGCATGGACAGATGGTTTTGATGCTCATAATACCAGGCGATCATGGCAGGGTAGAAAGTGGATTCTTACGCCAAAAAGTTGTCCGAATCTTTTAAAAAATATGTCAATTAGGCCAAACACCGGGATCACGCGAAAGAAGTCGCGCGCGGGCAGCTAGTAAAATATAATTGTATATGAAGGTCTGGGCGAAGCCTCCCCCTTTTATTTCCACTTGGTCCTGTACCAAATCCTGCAAAACTAAGTACTATCTCTAACTAAGAATATCTCTAGAAATCATCATCATTATCAGCCGTTCGACGTCTACTGTTGGACGTAGATTCCCCCATAAAATGCAATCCCCCCGATTTGCCATAATCACCACGCTTGGCAGGTGGATTTGTGATCACAGTATTGGTGTTGAGTACTCAGGTGGATGCTGCTGCCCATCTCTTGGTGTAATTACTTAGTCGGCTTTTAAGATATCCACGGGAGGAGACAGAGGGTTTTATCTTAGGCCGGACACACCACAGCACCTTTAGAAATACATTTACCTAACTAAAATCTATTTGTCTGTACTCTATGCCATGAAATGAATACTTATTCATACGCAATATTTATTATTTACAAATATGCATGATCTACCGTTGTACAAAGCAAATGTTTACATAATTTCTATTATATTTAGTCTGTATGTCAAAAAGCGGCCAATCTACTAGCGTTCATTCCTCAGAATAATGACTATCTTTATTCTGAGGTTCATTCATTTCTTTCCGACTCTTGTACTGTCGTTCATTCGCGAAACACGATGATCAGTTGTCAAGTCCTTTCGCGGTATTCGGTAACGTATGGTGTTTGGTGTAGTGTAACACGGATTTTGTATGAAGACACTGGATATTTAGTATAACTTTGTAAACCTCAATATCCATACTTAATCCGTGTTACACCACACCATAACGTCCTTGTAAATTTCTTAATCTCAGAGAGAAATTGATTAAAAAAACGTTGAGTTCTAATTACGATTCATAATTTCATACCAATTTATTTGCCTGCAAGTACGGTAGACTGGCGTCTTAGTAACTATTCGGTAATCTTTTTCAGGGCCAGAGGGTAATGGGGCCATATGAACCTAAATCATTCCTTCTCGCTCATTCTCATTCACTGAGTTTCAAACCCGATTATAGTTTCCAGCAGGGATGAACGTTAGTAGATTGGCCACTAATAATGGAAGTAGGTTTTTATCCAAAAAGTTAATGAAAATATTCTGAATGTTGGTAATGGTAAAATGAATTATCTTTATTTACAGCAAGAATCGTCATCATCATCATCAGTCTGGAAGAAGTCCACTGCTGGACAGCTGGATAGGCTACTGTAACTACTTTCCATCAGGTGGGCCTTGGGTTATGCTTGTTTGCTTGCCTAGTAGTATAAAAAACTCCTAAAATCTATGATTTTTTTGGTTCCGTATGTGAATAGGAAAAAACGGGACCCTTAGGGCCGGTTTCCACCAGGGCGGAGAGACGGAGACGAGTTCAAAGCAGGTTATTGGCAGGCAGGCTTGACAGGTAAAAACGAAAAGGAAATAATGAAATCGGATTGGTTTATTCAAACATATCTATCTCCTGTCGTCTTCTCTCCTCTCCGCCCCGGTGGAAACCGGCCCGTATAGTATCACTTCATTGTCCGTCTGTCTGTATATCTGTCAAGACCTTTTTTCCAAGGAACGCGTGAAGGTATCAAGTTGAAATTAATATCAAATACTAAACGATTTTGAAATATTTTTACCTCATATTTATTTTATCAAATTCGTGGACGACGGGGCTGATTGCACTTTTAGTACCTATCTTTAAAGAATGATTTGTATTCTTGGTTTTTAGTGTAATTGTTTGTTGTTCTTAATATAAAAAAAAATAAAAAAAACAGATTTCTGTTGGTGCTTCCACCAACATATCGGTACCTACGTGAAAATTTCCCGTTTTTACAAAATGATTTCGAAATAATTTACCTAGGGATCGGAACCCTCACGAGTAAAAAACGATCGAGTCTCGCACTTGCCCGTATTTTTTTTAGTTTAGGCTATTGACCAGTAATCTGCGCCGCTGGCTGTTCGGATCATCCTTGTTGTAAAACCTTCCCAAAATCTACCATCTTGTGTATAAAGGGCCTTACTCCAAACTGTCCAATAAATAAACAGTGCTGCCCCTAATTTATGTTCTAGCCAGTCCGTTACGTTTTCAATTAAACAGGGTTAAATATTTAATTTTGCGGTCAGCTACATTCACATAGAAATCAGGTTACCGGTCGTTCGTACCGGTTTCAGAAGCAGGTTTTACTTTTAGCACTTTACTTTTAAACAGATCCCTTGGTCACAGGATATAATATATTATGCTTATAATTTAGGTAATGATATTATCAGTAACTAAATTATAATTATAATAATAAATAATATAATTATATACTAAATTATAATTATTAACTAAATTATAATTATAATAAATTATAATTATAATTTAGTTAATTATAGTTTAGTTACTGATATTATCAGTAACTAAATTATAAGCATAAGGGATCTGTTTGTACAAATGATCTAAACCACAGGATCTATCAGTAACTACTCTTTACTATGCTACAGAATCATGCACTGATTGGTTTTGTAGGTTGTCCTAGTTCGAAGTACAAATCTATACGGTCTGTATTAGTAGGTACATATAACTCTTTTCAGAGTTTTTAGGTTTACGTACTTCAATAGCAACGGAACTATTAATTGGGTTCCGTACCTCAAAAGGTACCAACGGATCATTTATATGACCACTCAGGTCTGTTTGTTTGCCACAGTCTATTTTTTCCGAATCTACGTGACCAAAAAAGTGAAATCTGGTGCATTTACAGATTTAGGTTAACCGATCACGGACGTATAGCGTAAATAAATGAATTTTCGGGAATCAAATTAAAATGGGACGCAAATTAAAAAAGTAAAATAAAAAATACGGAAAATAGAGCTCACACTCTATTTTTCGTATTTCACATCTTAGTGTGTCATCACACTAATTCACACTAATTATTATAAATGCGAAAGTTTCTGATGCTTGTTACTTCTTCACGCTAAAACAGCTAAATGGATTTAAGTGTTTGGAATGTAGATGCTTTTTATACCCTGGATTAACATATAGGCTACTTTTTATCATCATCTTTCATCATTGTTCACGCGGTTCAGGGAAGACAACCCTGTCGGTCACTACGGGCGAACGCGGGGCGTCGGCGCGTCGGGGTGCGTGGGGGGAATTAGGTATTTACCTCGGCAGCATTGTGGCACGCATAAGTATAAGTCTTCTAGAGATAAGAGTTTATCTGTTCTATGCCTAGGCTGTCAGTGCTTGTCTATATCGATATCTAGTATACACTTGCTCACAACATGACAGTGTGCGGAGTACCGGTATAAGCGCCGATAGACAGGCGTGCGTCACCTGCTTTCTATCTCAATGTGGCCAGTGGTTACTTGGATTTCCTATACGTATATATCATTTGCATTTCGGTGAATGGAATTTATCTTTCCTATTCGGTTAATTTACTATTTAATCGATAGGGTTACTATTGTAACATACTCGGAAGTACTAATTATGAATACTGAATTGACTGTTTCTGTATCTCTCTATTCAATTATATCTGTTAACCTGTTATTTGACGACCTCTGTGGCGCGGCGGGCGAAGGTTCACCTGCGACGCAGTAGGTTGCGGGTTCGATTCCCGCCTCGGAACAAATATTTGTATAATCTGCAGATATTTGTTCAGGGTGTTCTGGGTATTTTCTATGTATAATAAAAAATATGTATCTATGTAATGTATTGTATTAAGTATATCAGTTGTCTAGTACCCATAACACAAGCTCTGCTTATATAGCTTGGGGCTAGATAATTTTGTGTGAAATGTCCAGCATTTATTATTTTTTTATTACCACGTCTATTTTTACCCGACTACAGCTTTTGATTCTAACAGCCTATGTATGTATGTAATTTTGCTCATCTGTTTCCTCGTTCCTGAAACATATTTTCTGGATTTTGACAGATGAGGTATCATTATGAAGCGTCTTGACTTTCCAAGTGTCATAGGCTTTATGATGTCACACTTAATTAAATATGGCGGAAATCAAACACAAATTGTCTAACTTCAAAAAAATACAATTCATATAAATATAATGTAATGTTATATTACTTATAAGTATTAAATTACATTATATTTATATAAATTGTATTTTTTTACCTACATTCTAAGCAAATAAATAATTCATTCATTCAATGAGCTTAGTATCAAATGAAAGGACTTGATGAATATATTTACTCCAAAAATATTGCACGCTATATATGAAATAACACCACTCGTTATCAATAACTCCACAAAACATTGTAAAGTTAAAAAACTAAAACCCAACAGACGCAAAAGCTAAAAACAAGTATCAAAATGTTGGAAAAGAAGGCCAGTAATGCCTAATACTTAATTAATAGGTGTAGTCAGAGGCCAAGTCCACGATTCGTTGATTTGATAAAGTTTATTTGTATACAAACATATATTTGTACACAAATAAACTTTAGGGTCCCATACAGAGCAACTATAGGTTAGTCTACAACACGGAATTAAGTTGTATTTGCACCTTTTCCTAGTTGAGTAAACGTTCTTAGAACTTTTATAACGCTGATAAGTTCTAGAGAAACGTTCTATGCACTTTTACAGAACGTGATTTTGCTGATTGGGATGCAAATATGGCTCAGCCATTTTCCCGACAAATTGTTAAAATAGCTATTATTAAGTAATTTGCCGATTCATGAATGTTTTCTATTTCATTTTATTGTCATTCAATCGCTTACGTGAACCGTTTACCGAATTTCTATACGTTACTTTTTATGATTTATCTTCATCATCATCATCATTAGCCTGTAGAAGTCACCTGCTAGACATAGGCCTCCCCCATAAAATACCATGACGTACGGTTTCGAGCTTCCTCCATCCACTGACTTCATGCTACTGCGTTGCCCTGTTTGTGGTCGCATTTATTCCTCAAAGGTTGTCAGTTCTGCGAGCTATGTGACCTGCCTATTGCCACTTCGACATGCTAATTCTGAGAGCAATGTCGGTGATCTTGGTTCTTCTATGGATTTCCTCATTTCGGATTCTATCAGTTGGTGATCTGAGCTGCGCTACGGCAGCGCATCAGGTATGTTCGCGGAAGCTCTCACGGCTTCCACTCCATCATGTGCAACAGAAATAGTTGTAGTTGTTAGTAGTAGAACTTCTTGTGAAAGAGTTCGTCCGGGGAAGTACTACCAAAGTACCTATTTCTGCCGCTAAGAAGTAGTACTGCATTGCTGTGTTTCGGGTCGAAGGGTGAGGGGGGTGAGGGGGGTGTGAGGGGGGGGGGGGTGCCGGTGAAATTACAGGCACATGAGACTTTTTATTTTTATGTCTCAGGGTCGGCAGCGCGCGTATGATGCCTCTGGTATTGCAGGCGTCCATAGGCTACGGTAATTACTTTTCATCAGGTGGGCCGTATGCTTGTTTGCTTGCTTAGTAGTATAAAAAAAGAGAATCACCTCTCTAAGGCGAGTTGGTCCCCCCTAATAGGGAGATAGACTACCTGATAGGCTATAGTTAAAAACAGACGAATTTGCGGGGATTCAGCTAGCAATTAATATTATTAAAAGTTCATGTAAGATAATAAAAAAAAAAAGAAATGCTGGACATTTCACACAACATTATCTTGCCCCAAGCTAAGCAGAGCTTGTGTTATGGGTACTAGATAACTGATATACTTAATACAATATACATTACATGGATAGATATTTTTATTATACATAGAACACACCCAGAACATCCTGAACAAATATCTGCAGATCGTACAAATGTTTGTTCCGAGGCGGGAATCGAACCCGCAACCTCCTGCGTCGCAGGCGAACCTACGCCCGCCGCGCTATATAGGTAAGATCATGATAAATGCTGTTGTTTCATCCCACGAATGTCATTGATATTTTGGGTAGTTCACTAAAAACATCAAAGAGCGAAGCGAGTGCGACTCCCAGTTTGAAAATCACTGCCTTATAGCATTTGGAACCATTACCAACTCACCGTCTGTCTAGTAATCTCCACATATGGCCTAATAAAACCTTATTATAACTAAAAACAATTTCGGAGCGGGCTTCAAGCCATTTACCCGACTGTGTAGCAATAAATATGTATTGTTATCATTATTGTTGCCTATTCGAGGGTTTATCTGGTTATAGAGATATCTTATACTGACTATTAACATTAAGCATCGCGAAGATGTGTAAAGGGGAAGTTGAGTGTGGATATGGTTTATTAAAAATTAACGAGTAAATTTAGTACCTATAAAAACCGGTAAAGTGCGAATTCAGCTCGCGTGCAGAGGGTTCCGTAATAACCATAGACCAATAAATAATAGACTGTAACCATAGTAATCATTCGACCAATTTAACTTATTAATCGGTCAATACATTTTAAACGCATTTTTATCGCCAAAAATACGAATTTAAATTTTTTTTTTCTCGCCACGAATATTATTCGTTTCCCGTAGGAATTTATAGATTTACGAAATTTCCTTCAGGTTTTCCTTTAAACTAATATGTTTGCTATTATATTTTTATTTTTATATTCTTAATACCTTTTAAACTAGGCATTTTAAAATAAACGGAATAAAAGTGTATTTTCACACCACCTGCTCGACAATGTCCAATTACATATCATACAACCTCAACGTAAAGTAAAGCATTGTCTCTCTAGGGATATAAAGTTGTTTGAAACTCCCTAGGGATTAAAGTGATTTGAATTTGGAACGTCAAATTCGTGTGGAAACTCGTGGAAAACTCCAAGTAAAAAAATGCCCATATGGCATTGTAAAGAGGTTTTTTCGAAAATCGAACTGGCCACCAAAAGCAGAACTCAAAAAAAAAAGAAATAGGCGCGATTTTAAAGAATGTGAAACAAAAGAGATGTTAGGTTGGTGCTGTGTTTTTCAGTGAAAATTGCAATATTCTAGTAATATATAATTATGTCAATGGCAATATTAGTGTTAACAGAAAAATGTCGAGCGATAATGATTCTACTCCAGAGTTCATCAAAACAGACGATACTTATTTTATGGAGCCCCGGCTTTTTATTGTCTCGCAGTAGGTGTGAAAAGTAGAGTATGCTCCTCTGGAATAAAGCCTGTCTTCGTCTTGGGCAGCTTGAACCCCTCGCTTCACTCAGGACTCTATATAACTCCCTCGCTACACTCGGGAGTTAACTTTAGAGTCCCTCGTTACACTCAGGGTTCAATATGCCGCCCGCGACATAAGACACTGCTTTATTCCCTTAGTGCATAATCTACTATTCTCATAACGAGCCCTTTTATTTGACAGTTATAAAACACGTCACATAATGCTCTTGACAAAAAAAAACTAGTTTACCCCCGAAAATAACCACCTTATATCAGAATTCGTTTATTTTCGTTATACGTCCGTCGGCGGGAATCGAACCTCAACTCTAGCATCTCTGCCCTACTCACCTGCTGAACCACGATAGGTTGTAATTTTCCCTCTTTTTCTTAGTCAGCTTTCTGTAGAACGAGCGTATATCCTACTCCTACTAATATTATAAACGCGAAAGTTTGTGAGTATGGATGTTTGTTACTCTTTCACGTAAAAACTACTAAATGGATTTGAGTGAAATTTGGAATGGAGATACTTTACGCCCTGGATTAACACATAGGCTACTTTTCATCATCATCATCATCAATTTTCATCATTATTAACGCGGGTGAAACCGCGGGGCGCAACTAGTACAATATGTAACCAAATACCCCTCTTCAAGCCCGATGGAAGAGTATTCCACAAGTCATGGTAAACAACTTTAGTTCTACGATTTTATATATTTCGAAGTTTATCATTCTTGAATTATGGAATACCCTCCCCTCGGACTCGTATGGGTTTTTTTGAGTACTTCTTAACTCAAACCAATGAAGGTCAACCCATTTAGGCATTTATATCGACTCAACCCATTTTTATTAAATTTCTATTCTTAACTCAACCCAATCCAAAAATATGTGTCACGGTGAATATGCAGTGGTATTAAAACTATAATAGTCTTCATCATCAGCCTGTAGATGTCCACTGTTGGACATCTATAGAATGTTTCCTCCTCTGTAGAATGCCACGACGAACGGTGTTGATTCGCCTTCATCCACCGATTTCCTGAAACCTTGTCTTTGTGTGTGAGTATGTTAAGTATCTTAAAGAACTCCCTGGTTTTGTGACTGAGTTTTGAGTTTTTGATACACGTTGTATGTTTGTACTGTTAAAAAGCCCGTAACAATTGAATTAGGTGTCTACACACAATTGGCTAATTGAAAACTAGCTATATTACATCATCTTCAGCGTATACGCTAAAAACCCCCTCCCTACCCCCTACCCCCTAGAACCCCCAACCTTCTTGGCTAGAAGAGGGTCGGGAACAACCACAGAGGGACCATCTCCATTCCTACCTCTACCCTTTTCTCAGCTACGCACTTGGATGCGGCTTCGCACCCTAAATCAACACAACGAGCGTTGGGCACGGACCACGGATTGCAGACAGTCAAAAGCAGCCCTTCCGGCTGTCTCACCACGGCTCACGCGTCGTCTGCTCAACCTTTCAAGACCGGACCTTCGTACCATCGTGGGGACACTCACAGGCCACTGTCTCCTGAACAAACACCTCTACAACATCGGAGCCACAGACAGCCCACTTTGCAGGGGGTGTCTGATCGAAAAAGAATCGGCTGCCCACGTAGTCCTGGAATGCGTGGGAGTAGCAGCTCAACGTGAACAAATCCTTAACAACCCGAGGTCACTCCGCGAAGCCTGCGAAGACCCCAGGAAACTTCTGTGCTTCTGGACGGAGTTAGGCTGGCTAACTATCTAGCTAGTTTACTCTCACGCATAATGGACCATCCATAGAGTTCGAATGCGGAAAAGGGAGTTCTTTAACATTAACATTAAACCCCTACCCCCCTACCCTAGGTACGAGGGGACCCCCCCTCGGCCTTATAGGGGTATTTTGTAACACATTGTATAAAAGTAAGGAAGACTTCAAAGATAATGTTATCAAAACAAGGGTTCTCGTTAGTAAAACATTATTTATGAATCCCAATACATCAAACTTAGTTTAAGTTCTGACAGGCAAAAAACCGCTTAGCAGGCCGGGAAGTTGTGAACTAACTTTACGATACGGAAAAATTGTTTTTGGCTGTAGTTTCTTTTTAGTAAAACAACTTGGTAACATGTTCACTGATTACGATCTCCCATTTATATGTTTTTTTAATATGTAATGCTGGTATACACGTTGGGAACGATATCATCCAAGTTGTTGACCCATGTCTATTTGGGTCAGACGATTCAACTAGGTCGCAGATGGGTGTCAGGAACTACGAGTGTCATGGTAAAAAATATTAGCAGATTATACAGACATTTGTCCCGCAGCGGTAATCGAATCCGCGTCTCTTGCGTTTCAGGCAACTCGCCTACTGCGCCACGGAGGAATATTGACGAAGCTCTAGCTCAGGGTTTCCCAAACTTATTTTGTCTACTGCCCACTTTGAGAATAAATTATTTTTTAGCGCCCCCATTTTTTCACCTACTTAAAAACCACTATAACTTCAAATTTAATTAATTATTGTGAGCTCTATTAGCGGAGAGTTAAACATTCATTCTAAACGAGATTTTTACTATAACCCGCAAAAGTTAACATGAGACCTGAGCGCACCGACCATTTTTTTCTGGGTCTCTTACTGCCCCCCTTTAGGCCTGCATCGCCCACAAGGGGGCGTTATCGCCCACTTTGGGAAAGGGTGCAGTCTAGCTGATGACTTTAGTTTGTAATAATACGGGTAAGTATACTTGTGCTTGAATTTTTGTTCAAATAATCTGTTATTTATAAGAATATTATCAAAATTTTGTAGAATTTGACATTTCGTAGTGTATAATAGGTATCAACACGGAATAAATAATTTTGAATTTGAATTTTGGAGGTTATATTTGTAGAATATTCAATCTATGCATTCGTAAATTCGGTAACAAGGCTTTTGTCAGCTATGGTGCTTATTTACTTTGGCTTTATATCCAGTATTGAATTATTACCATAGAATACATACGCAAACGGAGTAGTTTTACCAAATAAATGCTTACTGAAATGTTATTGTAACATAATATGTTCACAACTGAACAAATAATTATAAATAACGTTATATTCGACGCATAACACAGTTGACGTCAGATATTAAATTTAATTTATACGACACAGTTTTAAACCTGAATTCTTTGAGAATATAGGTATTTTTAGCAAGCCATTATGAAAGCAAACATAGGTCTGAGGCTCAATTCTCTAACTAAAAAATAGTTGAAATAGAGTTCGGATAATGTTTCGATCTTGTGTCGATGTCTT
The DNA here is from genome assembly GCA_951392215.1 of Epirrita christyi. Taxonomy (NCBI): domain Eukaryota; kingdom Metazoa; phylum Arthropoda; class Insecta; order Lepidoptera; family Geometridae; genus Epirrita; species Epirrita christyi. The sequence goes on along the minus strand of OX595857.1, from coordinate 4,517,483 downwards.
AAATGTCAGAAATGGTATTTATTCTCTTAACTTAAAATACAACACTGTAATGTGATTATATCGAAATGTGACCGAAACTGGAACGATTCAAAGTTTTTTTCGATAATTTTAGCTTAAGTAGATGGAGTCTCTCTTTACTCTTTCCAATTATGTATATAACCATCCTACTTTGATGGTAGTCACCGTGAATTGAAAGACGACTAAATTGTTATTTATGAGAGAGCAGAATACCAACTTTCTGTCAATTCACAATTCAGTCTCGATTCGGTAAACTTTTAGTGTAGTTATAAAATAATTTAGAGAATTGGGCCTCTGCTTTGTAGCAAATGGTAATTAGATGTGTAGGTACCATTGGTACATAAATTAAATTAATTTGAACTATATTTTGAACAACATTAACTTGTGTGGTAACCTAATATAAAATATTATTTTCTTTCTTCTGTCTGGTCGTCCTATAGTGACTCACGACACTTCATCTACAAAGGAAATTACTTCACCATGAATGCCAGCCTGTAGAACTTCACTGCTGGACATAACCTCCCACAATAATGTGGTATGTGGGAGTTTTTTTTATGTCAAGCAGTGAACTTTTTTCTATAGAATATATTTATATTTATCATTATATATTATCATAGATATATTTATCTATAGAATGCCAGCACGATGAACGGTCCCGAGCCGCCTCCATCCACCGACTTCCATCCACCGACTTCCACCCACGGACTTACCTTTATAATGTCTCTAGTCCATCGAGAGGAGGGCCTTCCTCTACTGCGTTGACCGTAGGGCTGTTCTATATCTCGCGACAGGTTTCCAACGGGCGAAAATTGTGCAATCAGGGCTGTCAAACTGTAACTTTTGTATGAGAAAAGCGACGTTTGACAGCCCTTGCAGAGAGAGAGAGAAATTGTGCAGAGATTGCACAATTTACGCCTGTTATTGCATCCCTATCGCAAGATAGATAACTTTTCATTTAATAAACCTACTTCCGCCATTGTATTTGACTAAATATCTGGATAAAAAAATGATGAAAAAACCATAGTGGTGAAAGGATTATGATACTTTCTGAATGCAAATGCTTGGTTTGTTGCTGAAAATATCAAAATCGCCATATGTATGCCTACAATATTTGAGGAGTTCCCTCAATTCCTCATAGATTCCAACATCAGAACTGGATTCTGAATAAAATGGGACCAATCTGGAAGTATTCAAATAAAAAAAGAATTTTCCAAATCCGTTTATAAACGACGGAGATATGATTTAACAAACATAAAAAAAAACTAAAAAAAATACAACCGAATTGAGAACCTCCTCCTTATTGTGAAGTCGGTTAAAAATAGCCCTGCGGGTTTGTGGTCGTCACTCGAGAACCTTTACCTATTCCCCAACGATTGTCAGTAAATTTTTTATAGTCCCTTCAAAAGTAGCTAAGTTTCATCCAGACATACCCAGGTGAAACGCTAAGTATAGAGTAACTAACGTCACATTAAAATTAATAGATTTGAACAGCTGGTCTGCAAAGGAAGATAAATACTTGAAGTGCCTACCTAATTTTTGCCAGTTTTGTGTTTTGTCGAACGAAGCCAAAGTGGCTTACACTCTGCCGTGTAGCAGAGACTCTGCAAGTTGAACCTCTAAGTCTAACCATGAATTCCTCTTTAAGGGTAAGTTTAAGAATATGAGTATTTGCAATAACTGTACTTATCTATTTACCTGGTTCTATTAGATTGTTATTTATAAGTATATCAAGTATAGCGTGTGCTGTCTTATAAACTTTTGCTGATGTTTATTTACTTTTGAATACCTTCTAAGGTTTTTAAGTTCTCATTTACTATGTACCAGCAATTCCCTGCTCCGAGGCACCACACAGGTGCTTCCCACCTAGTAGTAAGACGGATCATCAAAGTAAGCCAAGCCGTGTTTGTTGCCTGATTCTTCTAGGCTTGGTCGCGTTGGAACAGGAGTAATTTTAGTTTATAAGACGATTCAAAACGATCCTTGTGATTTCAATGAATACAATTCTTTTGATTTTTTGATAATAATAATAAAGTTTGGGCCTTGCTCCGCGGTCGGGTTACTCGTCTTGTTTTATATTTTACTGAAATGTTTATTTAAACTATTTGTTTTTGGAGATAAAAAGTATTCCTTTAAAGTAAAAAATGAATTTTATAACGAGTTATATAAAAATAAATAAGATACATACTTAACAAAATGATAACAATAATAATTATATTTATTTCAAGCAGCATGGATGAATGCATAAATGTATTAGCATAGCATAGTGTATAGCATGGCATAGCCGTGGGACGCCCTGTATATAGAAAATACCCAGAACACCTGGAACAATTATCTGCAGATTACGATCTGCATCGAAGGTACGCCTTCGCCCGCGCGTCACAGAGGTCGTTAAATTATTAATATTTGCAATTCATGCAAACATTTGTCCCGCAGCGGGAATTGAACCCGCATCTCTTGCGTCTCAACTGGCTCGCCCACCGTGCTACGGAGGTCGTCAAATTAATTGTTTAATTTTGAGCAATACTTTTCATAGAATATCAACCGCTAACCAAGTACCGCTAAAAGCGTAAATAGCTTACATTCTTTCACAGATATGCGTTGTATTATCAATGGCGTTAGGCCTGGGCACAGCACACCCCTACCAACAACACATGTACCAACAAAACCCAGAGTTCTACCAGGAGCAGCAGTGGGGACGACCGCCCCCTGGTCATTCTGGGAATCAACCCGAAATGCCGCCCCAATTCTTCGCACCGCAACAAACACCGGAATGGCCAACAAGGACCTATCAGCTACCAGGTACCTTCCTAATTTTGACAACGGCATACTTTCCAGTAGGACAAGTTGTTGGCTTGCAGGTAGAAAGAAATAATGAAAATAAATTGATTTGACACGTAAACAAAACAATTACAAGCAAACAGAACAGAAGTTGAATAGGTAGGACATACAATTCAAGTATTCTTTAACTTAACCCACGCACTCACACTGTCAAAATTCAACCATCCAAAAAATCACACCAAAATGGCATTTAGCTCAGTATAATGCTGATTAAGCATTATTCTACCGGCTCAGCGCTGATTTTCAGCTGACACCAAGCAGTGACGTCACCTGCGCCAGAAACCCATACTACCTACGAAGTTTGATAATATAATATACGTTGCATAATAATATGTTATGTTAAAAAATATACTAATAACAAAAAAAAATCTTTGAAGAATCGACGTTTGTATGTATATTTGTCCGATGAAAACTTCCGAACCGTTAATCCGATCTTCATGAAATTCAGTATGGAGGTAAATAGTGTTTTTTCTAAAACAGCATTGTTTATGGTTTCCAAATCACACCGACTTAAAATATTTGTAAAGAAACCTTAAAACCTTAAATGCTAGTTTAGTTCTATAGAATTGAATGGGAAACTGACAAACCAATGGTTAAGATATTAGTTTCTATAATTGTGTCTATAAAATTGAATTGACCTGAATTACTTAAATTCCAAATGAGGATAAATTCCTTTTGTATATGGGCTGACGGTGTCTCAACAGACGCATATAGATTTAAATATATAATATGTATTATAACTGTAATAGATCCAATTCTATACCTTGAAGATAGATTTTTTTTTGGTTAGCTGGAATAAGTCCAATGCTAAATATAGGGTAGTGCTGATAGGAAAAAAAATTACAAGACAAACGGCCTGTCTTGAGTCACTTGATTGTATGTTGTTGGTAGACTCTGCTCGGTCACATATCAGTTTTTAATGTGGACCAAATGGGGGTTTCAGCTATTTAGTAATAAAAAAAACTAATTTGCTTCTAGCACTCGCCAGCCACTTAAGACGCTATAATGTTCACAAAATGCCTTTAATGAGCACTAGAATATTTAAGTTTTTGATATGAGTTCATATAGTTTACAAAAAGAAAAAAATTATATCTCATTATTAAGCTTTTTATCTAGGGAAATCATAAATTCAGTACACAATTTGACACCCACTCCACTCGATAAAAAAAAAATAAGATTTTTGACCTTTAAAATTAAAACTAATTTTAGACTAACTTCTAGCACATTTTAATTTTTGGAACATTTGGTAACATAAGTCATAAATTGAGTTAGTGAATTCATCAGCAAAATCTAACAAAACTACCTTTTTCATATCATTGTTTTATAGACAAAACCAAGGTACCAGAGCGTGCGCTCGCCTTCTTTAGTTCATATACAAAAAATTTAGTTTAACCTGTAGCGTCTTAAGCGGCAAACTTAGCTCGTCTCGTTCACTTGGTGTCTAAACGTGTTTTATTTTCTTTCTTTTTCTACCAGCACCAGCTTATACAGGACCTGACATCCATCAAGTTCAGAATCCAGCCCATCCCGGTTACGCTACTGCTTTCGCTTCAGCTAGTAGCGTAGCGAGTGATGCCAACTATCAACATCAAGGTATCAACCATTCTCATACCGTCTAAAGCTACAGTTACACATGCCCATTACTAGCACGAAAGCATGCTTTTATTGGGCAAATGCTCATTTGTAGCATGTGTATTGAAACATTGCTAATAATGAGCATGCTCATTTCGAGTTTGCTCAAAAATCGACGGTCGTGCGATTTTTGGGCATGCTACCTGCAGCGCGGGTGGAGGGAGACGTGCTTTTAGCGCGTGTGAACAGGTTAGCGTATTGAGCATGCTAGTATCGATCAGTCGTTCGCAACAGTTCGACGTTCTTTTTTGCCACGCTGATATAAGCTTCTGGATGCATTGCATAGCCAGCAAAAGGATGATCTTATTCAGCACCATACGCATAGCTGTTTGGTTGTCCATGGCTTTGTTTGAACTGAGACAGAGAGCGAGAGAGCACGCTATAAAATGGCATGTGTATTGGAGTGTTTGCTTTGAGCATGCTTATTCAGGAGCATACTTAAAACTAGCATGCCTATTGCTAGCAAATGTAAACTGCTCATAAGCATGCTCATAATGACCATACTCAATAGCACGCTTTTTAGCATGCTATTTTAGATAATGTGTAACAGTAGCTTAATTCTAATTCTAAGTGGGGGTGCTAAGATTTGCACTGAAGTTTTTGATTTCCAAAGTTGGAGGTGTTGCCAGCCTGTGTCAGCTTGAGTTGGGATAAGGTTAGCTTCTTCCATATCTAGGGAGTCAGCCCTTGACAGGGCTACTCTTGAAAACAGTTAAAATCCATATCCAGTTCTAATCGCAATCCAGTTTTTATCTTAATAACGACCTATAACTAATAACGAATAACAGTTTTTTGGCACTATTGAACCAAATCGAGTTTGAAATTCAGATCGAGCACGCGATTGACTTTGCGTGTTGACTCGTGGAAGAACAAAGTCAAAATCGCGTCAAGAGTACCAAAAAATAAACAAAAAATAGAGGAAAGTCGATTTCACTTAGTTCCATAAAATTCCACCAATCTCGATTCCAAATTGAGCGCCAGTAGCTTATATTCAAGAGTACCAAATGACACTAAATTCTGAATAAGGATTCCGTACCTTTATGATAATTATGGGCTTTTAAAGCTTGAAATAAACGTTTTTTATGGTTTATGAGATTACGTTATTCGCCTTTTCCAGTATCTTACAGTGGTTTGCTATTTTTTTAATATTTTTTTTATTAATCATAAAAAGTTCCAGTTATTATTTTGTTGTTACCCTGTAAACCAAGTTAGGTTTGTGTTGGTTACTCACATTCGCTTGGATCGCACTATTTACTAACTAACTTAATTTAAAGAATAAAAAAGGCATATTAGATCAAAGACACTTCTTAATCACAAACATGTAGAAGTAGCTGTGGGTATACCGATATTTATTTATATAATTTTTTTAGGTAGGTAGGTATCGTCTACACGCTGAATGTTAGGTTATTTTTAAATAAAAATTACTTATCATTTTCAGTTCAAGTTTTTTTGAGGGACTTTATTAACTATGTTTTTATATATATTTTATTTTGATAAATAAAAAATTGTTATTATTATCCACATATATATATATATAACATCCTTATGCACAGCTTAGGTTTAAGACCCCAGTTCTGCAGTGCGTGTACACTGCAATATAACATTTGTCGCTTATGTCGTTACATGGTCTAGTTGCTTGCCCCATATGAGTTTGCTATCCAGCCATATTCCGAGGTATTTTACCTCTTTGCTCAGAGTCAGACTCATTCCAAATAAGTATGTGAGTTACGGTTTCGGCATCTTCGCTTTGCGAGTAAAAAGCACCAGTTCTGTTTTATTTGGATACACAGAAAGACTGTGTCTGTGGTACCAGGCTTCCACGACGTGGAGTGAATTTTGTACCTTCTCACATAGAGTTGATTAGAAAAGCCCCGATATCATGATGATTGGCTCGTTCACTTGGTGTATACTTTTTGTCTGTGTTGGTAAATAAACGTGTTTTCTTTTCTTTCTTTTTCCACCAGCACCAGATTATACAGGACCTGAAGGACACTACCATCAAGTTCAGAATCTAGCTTATCCCAGTTACGCTGGTGCTTTCCATTTACCTACTGGAGTTGCGAGTGATACCAACTATCCTCACCAAGGTATCAACCATTCTCCTACAATCATAAAGCTTCCAATACCGATGACTGAAGGTAGGCCAATGACATATGAAATGCCGGATTCAAGGAATGTTAAAATAATTCACTTAAATCCAAACGGCGATAACTCACATAGTGAAAATGATATGCCAGCCGCTTATAAAGATGCTCTAGCTCTGGCACGCGCTGCGCCTAGAGGTTCTTCTAATGCAAAAGTGGATAATGATCAATCTGAATCTAACGCTCAAGCTGTAGCAACTAATGCAGTCAATGCTCAAGCTTATGCTGAGGCAAATTCTGAGGCCAGCAATGATAACCCTATGGCAACTAAACCTGCAAGGAAGCCAAAATCGAAGAAACGAGCCCCACCCAATCAACAAAAACCAACAGATCATTCTCGAGTTCATAAAGGTCATAAGCGTCATTTCAAGGCTCCTCATAATACTCCAGATATCGTCGCAGCTCCAGTTCACGAAGATCCAGCTAAGACCATAGATTCAGCAACATGTGATAGTGACGAAGTTGTAGAAAAACCTACACCAGCTCCTGTGAATTCTAAACCATCTCCTGTAAATCCCACACCAGGTCCTGTAAATCCTAAACCATCTCCTGTAAATCCCACACCAGGTCCTGTAAATCCTAAACCATCTCCTGTAAAACCCACACCAGGTCCAGTCAATCCTAAACCAGCCACTGTAAAACCCACACTAGCCCCTGTATATCCTACACCAAATCGAGTAAAACCCACATCAGCTCCTGTAAATCCTACACCAGCTCATAAACATTTAAAAAAACATAAACCTAATGATTTTTCAACTGCTCAGGCTACAGCGCCCACACACGATTACATTGCTCCTGTTAATCCTATAGCACCTAAAGATGCACTGATTGATTCTGAACCAACTACCGATGACTGTGTTCCTCCGATTTCTGTACTTGATGATTCGAATACTTCACCACAAGATAAGAAAAAATCAACTTATGATAATAACGAAGACCAATCTTCCCCTGTAGACACAAACCCACAATCTGATGAAGACCAATCTTCCCCTGTTGACACAAACCCACAATCTGGTGAAGACCAATATTCCCCTGCTGACACAAACCCACAATCTAGTGGAGACCAATCTTCCCCTGTTGACACAAACCCACAATCTGGTGGAGACCAATATTCCCCTGTTGACATAAACCCACAATCTAGTGGAGACCAATCTTCCCCTGTTGACACAAACCCACAATCTGGTGGAGACCAATATTCCCCTGTTGACATAAACCCACAATCTGGTGGAGACCAATATTCCCCTGTTGACACAAATCCACAATCTGGTGGAGACCAATCTTCCCCTGTTGACACAAACCCACAATCTGGTGGAGACCAATCTTCTCCTGTTGACACAAATCCACAATCTGGTGGAGACCAATCTTCCCCTGTTGACACAAACCCACAATCTGGTGGAGACCAATCTTCTCCTGTTTACACAAACCCACAATCTGACGATGAGACTCAAACTTCAACAAAAGCACCAAGTTTCTTCAGTTCCCTTATTAGTTCCTTGTTCAAGAGTAAAAAAAAACCAGCAAATGATGCAAAGTCTGAGAGCGTTGATGACTCGGTTATAAATGGCGCAATTGTGAAAGACAAATCACAATCTGGTGGAGACCAATATTCCCCTGTTGACACAAACCCACAATCTAGTGGAGACCAATCTTCCCCTGTTGACACAAACCCACAATCAGGTGGAGACCAATATTCCCCTGTTGACATAAACCCACAATCTGGTGGAGACCAATATTCCCCTGTTGACACAAATCCACAATCTAGTGGAGACCAATCTTCCCCTGTTGACACAAACCCACAATCTGGTGGAGACCAATCTTCCCCTGTTTACACAAACCCACAATCTGACGATGAGACTCAAACTTCAACAAAAGCACCAAGTTTCTTCAGTTCCCTTATTAGTGCCTTGTTCAAGAGTAATAAAAAACCAGCAAATGATGCAAAGTCTGAGAGCGTTGATGACTCGGTTATAAATGGCGCAATTGTGAAAGACAAACTTCAAGATAAAAGCCAGGTAGGAACTAAGACAGTGAATACACGTAATACACCATGGTCGGATAAAGGAGAGGCTGCTTTGGTAAAAACCAGTAGTTGTGAAGATACTAATGCATCACAAGATGGCGAACCAACAAATGACGTGGTAAAACCTGACACCACGCTGGCTAATTCTAAACTTAAAAAATCTCATACACATCGAGCAGCTGGTATAGACAACATCGATAAAATTCAAGCTGCAACAGTGGAAAAAAATGGGGATTGTGAAGATTCTGAAGAGACAACAGCTGAAAAAACCCATAAACCATTAGCCATTGGTGTCTTATTCAGTCTATTAGTCAATATTGTTTTTCAAGTTATAAACATTTTTAGTTCTGGTAGTGATTGTTGAAATAGACGTAGATTTATATTGCAGTAAACATAGTTTATCATTGTTTTAAGTAATTTTGACACCTACAAAGTATGCACCAAACTTAAATGCTTATATAAAGTAAGAAGTGCGTAAACTTTTGTTAATAATTCTTTTTGACTTTGACTTTTGACTTTGTACATTCAAATCGAGTGAGTGCAACTGTTGGCACACAAGCTTTTGTAGCATTTAAGTTTGACTAAATACCTACTGTGAACAGTAAATTTCAAACAACATTTTTACACCACCATTGTTTTTGCTATTAAATAAAGAAACTGAATCGTGACTTTTGTGTGAAAACCTTTTGTGCAACCTATTAAATTTCACAAAGTTAGTTTTCAATTACAATAACATGTAGTTCGATAGTAGCGCAACCAAGACCAAATGCAAAAAAAACTTAAACTTTAACATATGAGAATAACATAACAAACATTCACACACACGCTTTTGTAAAGTTGTTAAAGCCTTTAAAATAACATAAGTAAATTTAATAATATGGACGTGCACGTCATAATTTTTATGAGTCTTGTGTTTGATGTGCTAATAGAATTTTGAGCCAAAAAAAATATTTATAACAAAGAAAGATTCACTATTAAAAAACACTAACTGAGCATTACTTTATTAGCGATCTTAACACTTTCAATAACTGATTGATGCTCTGAAATTCTGAATAAACGGTTAAATATTTTTTTGTGGCCGTAATGTGTCTGGCCTAAGAACAGACAATAGGCCTAGTCTAGACTAGGCCTCTTCTAGTGGAAGCCTAAAGACAGCTGATGATAATGATGATGTAAACAACTTTGAATATTGTTGTATACTAATTCAAACAATGCTCGCAAACTCCTCCTTTAGTAATGGAATAGTTTTTAATACAATTACTTTTATTTCCAAGATTCGTTATATACATAGCTTACACTTAATACTTAACTATTAGCACTTTATTGCACACCACATTCTTTAAATATTAATTACAATATAGGTATGGAAGTACAACTGTGTGGTTTTTTTGCTGAGAGCGATCTATTATAGAAAATCTCGTTAGTGAACTGTCGCTAAAAATAGTGAAATCAGCCGCTGATGTGATAATTGAAAAGTAACGAGTTATTTATAATAATTGATACTCGTTATTACTGACTAAACTGGATTGTATGATTATAGGGCTGGGTCTGGGTGCAGTGGTAACATGGTACTCGTAGTTCCTGTTACCCACAACTGGCTGTTGTTATGTTACGTTATGTTATAATGATACATGATACTGGATGCTCACTTTATTAAATCCCTCTTCTCATATCTGTATTAGAGAATAAACGTATATTTTTTCTTTCCTTTTCAACCAGCACCAGCTTATAAAGAATCTGAAGTACCAAATTACCGTCAAGTTCAGAATCCAGCCCAACCCAATACCGCTGGTGCCTTTGCTTCAGATACCAGAGTAGCAAGTGTTACCAACTATCCACCTCAAGGTATCAATCATCCTCCTATAGTCCAAAAGATCTCACTACCGATGGAGAAAGGCAGGCCAATGAAGTACGTACTGCCACTTAGCGGGGAATCAAAGAATATAAAAAAAATACAATTAAATGCAAATGGCGACGACTCTTTTAATGAAAATGAATTGCCAGCTGCTTATAGAGAAGCTCTAGCTTTGGTACGCACTGCGAGTAAAGGTACTTCTAATGCAGAGAAGAACTATGATCAATTAGGATCTGAAGCTCAAACTGTATCAACCAGTACTCAGGCTTATGCTGAGGCAGATTCCACGGCCAGTGATGATACTCCTATGGCAACTACTACTTGGCCTGTTAGTAATCCGAAACTAAAGAAAAAGGCCCCAGTGCCTGTGGCTAACAACACTATGACTAAACCAGCAAATCATTCTCCAGTTCACAAAGGTCATACGCGTCATTTCGAGGCTCCTCATAATACCCCAGCAATCGTTGCAGCTCCAGTTCACAAAGGTCTGGCTAAAACCAAACTTTTAGCAGCAAGTGATAGTGCCAAGAATGTAGTCAAAGGTAATAATGCTAAGGCTGTTGTGGTCGCGTCTGGTCAAGACTACCCAGCCGTCGTCACTAAAACTCATGTTAAACCTACAACAGATGCTGTAAACCCTAAACTAGCGTCAGCCAAGCCAGTATCTACCTTGTCTCATGCTATAGCTAAAAAATTGGCTCATAACCATTTAAAAAAACATCTGCCTGCAACGTCCACAACCTCTTCAGATGCAGATGCGATTGTTGTCCGTGATGATGATAAGACTGCTTCTGTTATTCCTACTGCACCTAATGTTAATACGTTGATTGATCCCGTTCCCGTACTTGATAAGCACACAATCCAACACAAGAGTGCAAGAGCACATGGTGCAAAGTATGAGAGCATTGATGACTTGATTTCGACTGACGCAATTGCGAGAGACAAAATTCAAAACAAAAGTGAGGTAGGAACTGAGACAGTGGAAAAAGATGATATACCATGCTCGGATACAAAGGCTACTTCAGTAAAACGAACCAAAAATAAATCTGACACAAGTATTTCTGAAAAAACTCGTGCATCACAAAATTACAAAGCATCAAATGACGTGACAAAAACCTACGCGACGCAAGATGATTTAATTGGAAGTATCATCGAAGTATTAGTAAAAGTTGTGTCGATAACTGACATAGTTTTCTCAGTAATAGATGAACAAGCCGCAAGCTTAGATAGCGTTGATAAAATTCAAGCTACAACAGCGGAAAAAGGAGCTAAATTCATACATTTAAAAGACGCAACCGCTAAAGCTGAAGAAACCGATGAAACCACATTAGGTTCCTTATTTAGTAAATTTATCAATGTTTTTAGAGAAAAGGTAAAGAAAGCTTACGAATCGCAAAGACATTTTACATTATCTTCTTGGCATCAACTTATTTCCAGATTGAACAATTTTTTGTAAGGAATGAGGGCTTCATAGTTTTTGAAATCATTTTTAGCTCGTAGCGCATTTTCAATACATAAATCAACTTCCCTTAATTAACTTTTTGATATTATTAAATACATGTAATTCCGGTTAGACTTAGATTTGAAAGATTTATAAGCAATAAATCGAGATTAATATTTGTACAATAATGATGTTTATCTTGGAATTAATTGTGTCTTTTGCTTCAAACGACGATTACAATACCACCTGCAAGATTTTTTTTTATTTGAGAAATTTCGTTAACCCTATTTAAAACAATAGCTTAGGTCAAGTCTACCTAGGACGCTCGTTACTTGGCATTTCACAGCGTCCGCTATCCAGAGACAAAGATAAACCTTCTGTTTCATAATTATTCTCTAAACCTATTTTAGTTAAAATAGCCTTTGTCTTGTTTTGACGTATGATATCTATGTCATTTACATTTATGCCAGCACGACTAATTTACGTTAGCAAGACGCTAGCGAGACGATCGCAAATGTCAAATATTGGCCAATGACATCAGGGTAACTTGAAATTGTAAGTTGATTGGTTCATACACTCGAGGGCAATGAATCCGGGTCACTTAAAGAATCCTAAAAATCTCGGAAACTAAAAATGCTAGGTTAATGCAATAAATTGTATTTAATAGACAATGTAATACTCCTTAAATGAAGGTATTAAAACTTCTTAGTTATTGTAAAGTTATATCATAAAAAAATCAAATTTGAAAAAGGGCCACTTTCGAAGATGGAACTACGAAATTACAGCATTTGGTTTTGCTTTTGTTTGTAATCTGTCATTTATCATTGTTTGATTTCTTTTTTTTTGTTGTTTTTTTTCTGCGTAAACGCAGTAATGGAAGCACGAGGAGGCAATACGAAGTATTAAAATTCAAGAAAATCGTAATAAAGTTCAAAAATTTCATGTTTCCTATTTTTGTTCTAAGGAGAGATCATCAGTTTTTTTCTTTATGTAATTTTGTGTTAATAAAATGTATGGTGACTCATATTTTTTTTACCTTCATTTAAGGAGTATTACATTGTCTATTAAATACAATTTATTGCATTAATCTATCATTTTTAGTTTCCGAGATTTTTAACATTCTTTAGTGACCCGGATTCATTGCTCTCGAGTGTATTTTGACGTTTACTATCGTAACGCTAGCGTCTCGATAACGTTAGATGTTCGTGCTTGGGCCTCAGGGGGTTTAGTGCGGGTTTTGATAGTTTTCGAAACTATAATATGAAGTTTCGTTTCCTTCCATACATTAACTTGCAGCGCCCCTAGCGAAACCGAGAAGAAAACTAAGGACGCTGTCAGTAAATGTATGGAAAGAAACGAAACTTCATATAGTTTTCGAAAACTATCAAAACCCGTACTAGACGTACAGAGAGAAGAAAACAAAAGCTATTTTAACTCAAATAGGTTTAGAAAATGATTATGACACAGACCGAAAGTTTCATGTGCCTGTAATTTTACCGGCACCCGTACCTACCCTTCAAACCGAAACAGCAATGCTAGCACTACTGTTTGGCGGCAGAAATAACGGATAGTATTTCCCCGGACGAACTCTTTCGCAAGAAGTTCTACAACTAACACCCGCTGCTGCTGCTGTTGTGGTTGCTGCTGCTAACGGCAGCCGCTGCAGGTCCCCTGTGACCACAGAGGGGACCTGCAGGTCTCTTGTTAGTCTCTTGTGGTCTTTTGTTAGTCCAGACACACCACGGCAATAATCTTTGAATACAGGAAAATTACCCCAAAAACGTGTCCATGTATATGCGTGTTTGTATGTTATTTTTGTTTGTGGCAAGAATAAATTGCCCGGTGTAAACTTCATAAAATGGATATGAACATTATTCGTAGGAAATAATAAACAGTATATATACAAGAATTTTCAAGAATCGTTCGAGGAAACTTTCCACAAAAAATCAAACACAGTGAAACACAACACGAGCTCTAGCGGTTTTTCTTTCAAAGTAAACTTGTTTAAGAAATATAAACACACTGTACAAAACAGTAGCACACTTCTTAAATCATAACTTTAGTTGTAAAAATTTGCCAAACTGACGATGGACAAAGGCACTAAAAACATCACAGGAAGTCGGTGGATGGAGGCGGTCAAGACCGTTTGTCATGTCATTCTAGGAGGAAGGCTCCAGCAGTGGACTTCTACAGGCTGATGATGATGAAGATGAATGGATGAGCCAACCGACCAATACCGACAGAGAGGGACATCGTGGGATGAATTTGGTCTCTACAACTAACATAATAGTCAAAGTCAAAAATATTTTAAATGAAATGACAAGAATCATTTTGAATCGTATTTAATCGACTTCCCAAAAAAGGAGGAGGTTCTCAATTCGGTTGTTTTTTTTTTTTTTTTTTTTTTTTTAATGTTTGTTACCGCATATTTCCGGCGTTTATGAACCGATTTGGATGAAAAAAAAATGATGAAAGAACCATAGTGGTGAAAGGATTATGATTTTTTTTTAATGAAAATGCTTGGTTTGTTGTTGAAAATATCAAAATCGCCATAATGTATGCCTACAATATTTGAGGAGTTCCCTCAACTCCTCATGGATTCCATCGTCAGAACTGGATTCTGAAAAAAATGGGACCAATCTGGAAGTGTATCTATTCAAATAAAAAAAGAATTTTCCATATCGGTTCATTATCGCCGGAGATATGAGGTAACAAACATAAAAAAAAAAAAAAAAACCCATATTGAGAACCTCCTCCTTTTTTGGGAAGTCGGTTAAAAACTTAGGTACGTAGTCAAAAGTTAAATGTAATGCACCCAAAAAACACCCAAAAGTCGAATACATAGTCCTGCCGGCCTAGATAAACGGTATTCGCTTCGAAGCGATTCTATTTCTACAGTCGTAATACAATACAAAAGATCACATGACATACCGATAGCTTACGTCCATCTCATACATTTTGGATGTTTCTACAAGCGTCATCGCTATTAGAATGTTACTGTCTCTACGGCCTCTGATCCCACACTAGGATTCTCTGTATCGCAGGTATCAGGAACTACGAGTACAATGGCTAATCAAATAATAATGACATTCGATTCCCGGTGACGGACAAATTTAGTATGATCTGCAAATGCGGCTACATCATACTTTTGTCCTTCACCGGGAATCGAACCCACACCTCTTGTATCTGAATTCTGAACCGACTACTCGCCTGCCGCGTCACAGAGGTCAGCAACTAAATTTGTGATTCAATTGAATTTGGTGAACCAATCCGTCTGCTAAGTGTGGTGATTATGAAAAATCCCTCCATTGCTTTCTGAGGATATAATATAGCCTCGTCCAGCAGTGGGCATTTCATAAAAAATAAAAAATAAAAAAGCCATTTATTCTACTACAATTCCCTTAATGTCATTAGATGCTATTGTTATTAATTATTATTACTATTATTTATGTATTTTCCATGTCATTTTATCTTAATCTTAATTCGCAGTCAGGTAGTAGTCGCCCGTTTGGCGTAGGCCTCCCCCATTTCTTTCCATGTTTTCCTGTCTCTGGCCTGTCTCATCCAGTCTAGTCCGCTTTCATTCCTAAATACATCTTCCCAACGTTTCCGTGGTCGTCCTCTACTCCTTTTATTTTCTCTCGGTATCCACTCTATCACCTTTTTCGTCCACCTTGTGTTTTCCATCCTGCTAACATGTCCTGCCCAGTTCCACTTTAGCGTCCTTATTCTACAAATGATGTCGTGTAGTTTAGTTTTCTCCCTTATAGAAGCGTTTGTCACTCTGTCAGATTGCCTTATACCTAACATGCTTCTTTCCATCTTCCTCTGACATATTGCTAGTTTGTTTTCTTCGTCGTTGGTAATGGCCCAAGTTTGGCAACCATATGTCAAGCTTGGAAGGATGGTACTTTCATATACCTTCTTTTTTAGTTTTATGTCTACTTGCCTGTTTTTCATAATCTCTTTTAGGCTCCAATACTTTTTCCAAGATATTGCAATCCGCCTTTGAATTTCTTTTCCTATATTATCCTCAACAGAAACCGATTGACCAAGGTAAATATATTCTTTTACATACTCAATTTTTTCATTGTCTACAAATACGTCTCGCTCTTCTCTGTTGCTCACTATCTTGGTTTTTGTTAGGTTTATTTCAAGTCCTACTTTTTTGCTTTCTAAGGTAAGTTCGTTAAGCATATTCTCCATAGATAGAGGTGTCTCGGCGAATACCACCACATCATCTGCAAAACGTAGGTTACTCAAATGTTCACCGTCTATTTTCAAACCTTTGTTACGCCAGTTTAGCTTCCTGAACACAGACTCCAGTACCGCTGTAAAAACCTTTGGTGAAAGTGGATCGCCTTGTCGTATTCCTTTCTTTATGGGGAACTCTTCTCCTTCTCTTTCTAGTCTTATTTTAGCCTGGATTTTGGAGTAAATATTCTTTAAAATGTAGATGTATTCGTCTTCGACACCTTGTTCCAGCAGTGATTGCCATATTGCGATATGTTCTAGACTGTCAAAAGCCTTCTTGAAGTCAATAAAGCACATATAGATGGTCATGCCATATTCATTGGCTTTCTGTATAATTTGGTTTACAACTTGAATGTGGTCCAATGTTGAGTAGTTTTTGCGAAAACCTGCTTGTTCACAAGGTTGATTGTCGTCAAGGATCCTTGTTAGCCTCTGTAACATTATTTTCGAGAAGATTTTGTATAAATTCGGTATGAGGCTAATAGGCCTGTAATTCCCTAGATCGTATCTGTCTCCTTTTTTATGCAGTAACATTATTGTAGACTTTGACCACTGTTCCGGTGTCTCTTGTGTTTCTAATATGTTATTGAATATTGTTTGCAGTGGACTTTGTAATGCTTCCGTGAAGGATTTCAGTAATTCATTCGTAACATTGTCATCGCCAGGTGCTTTATCGTTTCTCAAAGATCCGATTGCGTAGTTAATTTCGGACTTAAGGAAGGTTGGTACTGTTTTTGGAGTATTTGATAGAGTCTTTTGTGTTACCTCTGAGTATGATATGTTTGATGAGTAGAGTTTTTTGTAATAATCTGTCGCTTCTTTGGTTATTTCAGGTCTTTTCTTTATTATTTTACCAGTTTTGTTTTTTAAATGTGTCGTCCAATCTTTCTTACTTCTAAGTTCTTTGTAGGCTTCCTTTACACCTCCTGTTTTTTCTATGTACTTTTCTAGTGTTTCTTGTCTGTGTTTCTTCTTGTCTGATTTCAGTTTTTTATTTATTTCCTTACTCAATTGGGATATTTTAGATTTAACTTCTTTTGTTCTTTTTTCTGTGTATAGTTTTTTTCGTTCATCTAATAGTTGCCTTGTTGCGGGATTGATTGTTTCCGATTTTTTGTTGTTATTTTTTGGTAAGTCTTTCATAAGTTGTTTTAGTTCCTCTTCTAAGTTGTTATATTGTATTTGTACTTCCTTTGTATTAGTTACAGATTCATTAAACTTTTCTTCCCAGAATCTTTCATACTCTTCTGGTATTTTTGGAATATTTCGGCAGAGGTTGGCCGAGTGTTTTATGAATGTCCTTAGCTTTTTTATTTGAAAGCTTAACCTGAATCTTATCATTCTGTGATCTGTAAAGAAGTTGAGTCTGTTTATAATGTCGAAGTTCTGAACATTCGTAGGTTGAGTTGTTAAAATATAGTCTATCTCGTTGAAATGTTTTGCGTTGGGTGAGCTCCACGTCCACTTCTTGTGTGGTTTCCTTTGAAACATACTGTTAACAACTTTTAGATTATATTCCAATGCGAACTCGACCAATCTTTGTCCTCTTTTACTTCTTGTTCCATTAGAGTAGTTTCCAAATACTTTTCCTTCGCCTTGTCCTCTTTGTCCAATTTGGGCATTAAAATCTCCCATTACAATTAGGTTTCTGTTACCTGTTGAGTCCATAGCCTTATAAATTGTGTGGTAAAACAGTTCAATGTCTTCTTCGTCGCTTTTTTCAGTCGGTGCATATGCTTCAATTATTGACAGCCGCAAGCTTTTAAACTGGACTTCCAGAACTGCTACTCTGTCCGAAAACGCTTCGAAGCTTACTTTATTGCTTCTTAAATTCTTCTTTATGATAAATCCAACTCCGTTTCGTCCGTTATGTGCATTTGTGTGGTATAAGATGAAATCAGGATACTCCTCAATCTTTTCTTCTCTTCGTCTTGTCTCACATAGTCCTATGATATCCCACTTTATGTCCTTTGTCGCTTCGCACAGTTCCATTATTTTAGTGTCTGCAAGTAGAGTTCTTACGTTGAGGCTTCCTATATAAAGTTGCCGTGATTTTTCCTTTTTGCTGTCTTGATTTTTAGGGTTTAGAGGGCTTCCTTGATTTGGGGGGTATTGGTCATACATCTCCACGGTGACCAGCCGGATTGGAGAAGAAGAAGAAGAAGTGGTGGGGGCCCTTATAAGTTTTTTAAGTTTTTTGTCTGGTCCCTTTGACTCAGCTGTTGTTGTTCCTCTGCCTTCTTGTTATTCGGTTGCAGAAATGGTGTTATGCTGTTAGTTGTTTTGTTTTTCTTAGATCTTTGATTCTCCTTATTTTCTTCATTTATATACTGGGTTAGGGGTCTTTTGTTTGTACGGCTAGGGTCGCTATTGTATTCTTTGTTTTTCTTAACATCATTATTGTTTCTCTTTCCTAATGTTATTAATTTATCGTATCGGAGTACAACATTATTTCCTAGTTCTCTTTGCTGTTTTAATTCTTCTTGTAACTCTTTGCGTTTCTGAAGGACTTTCTGTGGGAAGTCCTCCTTGATATATATTTGCGAGTTTAATAAGGTTTTACCTTTTTTCAAAATTTCAATTTTCTTTCCTAGCGTTGTAAGAGTTACTATTGTAGGTCTTGATCTACTTTGTCTTCTACCCATTCTCCTTACTGCTTCAATTTCAAACTGTTGACAATTTACTTGCATAGTTATATTTATAATGTTTAATATCAATGCTTGTAGGTCGTTGTAACTGTGTTCCGTCTCTTCTATTCCAAAAAATATAATGTTTTTCTTTTTTAATTGTTTTTCTAGTATATCTATTGTAACTTGTTGTTGGTCCAATTTTTGTTCTAACTGATTTGTTCTATCTTCCATAATTTTGAATTTCATATCTATGTTGCTATTTATTGATTTTGTGATATTTTCTTCCATATGTTTCATATCTAGTTTCTGTGCGGCCATCTCCCCCTGTATTCGTTTCAACATTTCCATTATAGCCTCCATTTTCTGCTACAATAAACAGCGTTCAGTTCCCAGAAATTATCTTCAAAAAAAAAAAAAAAAAAAAAAAAAGTCTATTTTCGACCTCGGATGCGATCCGACGCTTATAATGCAGTCACTGCGATACTAACGTGATGGACCGCTAGGCCAATCAATCATATACAAACGGTGCGAAATTAGCGAAAGGGTTCTGGTCGCAGTTAATTTATAATGTGGGTAGGACTTTGATATTATTTCGTGTACGTTTTACGATTCACTGATAAAAGTTAATTCAGAATATATTTATATTTAATCAAATCACACAGTATTTCGTTAGAATTCCACTTTGTTGTCAGAGTTCCAGGCACTATTCTAGCTAAAACACTGTTCAAGTTACACTTTCCGTATTGTTTTTTGGTGTTTTGTCCACAAATTGATGTCACTTTTGTATTTGTACTTTTCACATATTAATAGTGTTTTATTCAGTGAGATAACGTTGTCAAAGTCGTATCACAAGACGTTCTAACGAATTAGTAGTTTTTAAAGCACTGGTAAGCGTTATTACTAATTTATTTATTTATTTTACGTGGAGCCAATGTATACTTAGCGACACCAGCGCCACCACGCAGTGGACATTTACTAGCTGATAATAATATGGTGTTTCAATGTTTTGCCAATTCAATGGCTGTGTGTATCACACGTTGATATATGAAACTCGAGGGAAACTGTTACATCCCGTGGAAGAAACAGTAGATATATTTGAATCACGAGAAAAATAAATCTACGATTAATAAGAACACAGGGGCTACACTTGAAAGTTTAAACCTTCCATGAGTATAACATTGAAACTATAGTGGTTGGGAAGTATTTTAATAGTATTTTGTGATGTAATGGCTGTAAGTGATCAATTACACCCAAGATATCGCGAGCGAGGACGCAACAATTGGGGAACGCAACAATTGGGATAATTTTGACAGCCTTAGAGCTTGTCCAGTTGACATTTTAGGCATACTGCTTCATTTAGCCTTATTTAGCATTTTGCCTTAGCTGATCGAAATCAGGGAGGAGAACTGATATCCTAAACACAGGGAAACTTAGTTAGGAGTTAGAGCTCAGCCATGTATCCGTTTGTTAATGCCACAATTAGACAGATAGACTACAACATGTACCTATACCTACCTAGCCACTGGACTCACAGCTACCTACAATCTTTAACCATCTACTATCATCGAGTAGTCAGTACCTATTGCTGTCTGTATGAGTCAAAACAACATATTTATAAGATGAGGAAATACATTTCTTGAATAAATTAAGTAGGTACATAATTGTATTGTTAAATAAGTAGTCAAGCTAATCTGTAATTTTGTTAACCTTTTGATGTGTCAGTGTTTTGGTTCGAAAATAAATATTATTATTATTATATTATATTATAAATAAAATATATTATTATTTGACATCTTACTTTTAGGGTAAACAGCTTTTTTGGCAAATCTCAAGTTTAGGTAATATAACGCCCTCATTGGCATCTCGCGTTTAAGGTAATTCGATCATAAGGGGTTTTATGCGCGATTCGACTCGCGCGATTGTGAAATACTGGAGCTTTATACATTCCGTCCACATGCAGTCGCGCGTTTTGCCACTCGCGCGACCGCAAAACGCGCATAGATCGCGCGTAAATCGCCTCATCGCTTGTCATCTGGACAAGCTCTTAGCGCTATCTGAATCTTATCAAACTTGAATGGGGAAAACTTCCTGACCTACATATTCCTCCTTTCAAGTTTCAAAAGAATTGGACAGCGCTAAGGCTGCCAAAATGATCCCCATTGTTGCGTTCCCCATTGCCATTTGCTACTGTAATTGGGGGGCTGTACGTGAGTACGTATATATACATACATACATCCGGACAGACGAAAGCAAAAGACATTTCCTAAATGGCCTATATCGATGTACACCAGACAGAGAATGGCGAAAAAATAAGTAATTGTTATCGTAAAAATACTCTTACTCTAATTTGAAGCATAATTTACTGCACAGAAATGTTTCAAATTCAATTTTTTTTTACAACGGTTACATATTTTCTTGAGCAGCCATGACAGGGAATGTCACGTTTATTGCTCTGTGGTTGCTTGCTTTATTCGTTCGTTGGGAGTAGTGTCTACATAGAATGCGTTGCCTACGCTAGCTTTATTACGATCATCACATTAGAACAAGTTCTTCAATTCAACATTTCGATTCTACGCGAAAATATTTTCCTTGCTGCAAGACCTTGGAGCCAAGACGCGAACGAAATGCAGTTCTGGTCAAAGTTGTCAACAACAGTCGAAACATTTTACCACAGAGTAAATTGTATCCGCCCCGCCATATTGTTTTGTTTTGTGTTGCTCTCCATGCGAAAGATATTTTAGGAACCTGCATTAAGTGAAGCGAAATAATCAAAAAATGACAATGGGAAAAGGTTTTACATATATTTAGCCACGTTTACACAAGTGTACACCGACAAGGGCTAGGCTCCATACATCTTGGAACAACACCTTTCATATACGTATATTATGTATTTTGAGGGGTTAGGGGTCTTTAGCTCTTGAGGCCTAACCATGAGCTTTTATAGCTATTCAGTGCAAAATATCGGTTCGCCGTTGACATCTGTCATCATTGAATAACTTTTATCACATAATTCTAGAGACCTTCTGCGACTGTGTCTTTAAATATAGCTGCGGACATAACCGATATTTTGTACTGAATAGTTTTTGAACTGAATCGCTATAACAGCTCATGGTACCTCTGGTGCTCAAGAGTTGTAGCAAAATTTAACTGGCATTTAAATGTAATTTTGATACTTGGCACACGATTTGAATCCCTCGGTTCTCTGTTTCTAGACTCTAAACTCTAATTTTTGTTTGAATATGACAACATGGTATAATATGGTAGCAAATATTACTACACTGTGCCAATGTCAAAGGCGCGTGGCGGCAGTGTGGCAGAAACAGAGCTTTTTTGAAACGGCTAGATCAATTAAGCGAAAGTTTGGATGTCTGTGTGTTTGTCATTTTGCCCCGTAAAGGCAAAATTCAATACCACTTAATGGCTATTAAAATATTTAAGAATTTTCTTGAAAACATATTCATATTTCATTTACATTCATTTATTTCAAACCAATAGGGACTTTATGAACACTTAGTTTCGTCAATGAAAGAGCTGACATTAGAAGCAGGTATTTTATTTTAAAATTAATAATGACTCTACTTAAATACTTTAAATAATTAATCGACTTGTACTCGAGAGAAGAACTACAATTATGTAGGTATTTAGTAATAGTAGGACTTTTTCAATATGTTTTTATAAACTGTGCATTTTTTTGATTATTAGGTAACTACTTGGAAAGCAAACAAGCATTCGGCCTATCTGATGGAAAGTAGTTACCGTAGCCTATGAACGCCTGTAACACCAGGGGCATCACACGCGCGCTGCCGACTCTGAGACATAAAGATGAAAAGTCTCATGTGCCTGTAACTTCACCGGCGCCCCGTACCCTTCAAACCGAAACACAGCAATGCGAGCACTACTGCTTGGTAACAGAAATAAGTACGGTGGTTAGTACTTTCTCGGACGAACTCTTTCACAAGAAGTTCTTATACTAACAGTAACTACTCACAAATCTTACAGTTTTCGTAATTTCAAATCATTGACTAGAGACGAACTCCTGTCTCTCCGAACGGCTGGGTTATTCTAGACATTCCAAAATTAGTCTAGGTTTTCAGTTTACCCACAACATCATGACAAGCCAACGAGATAATAAGATGACGCGTATCTTACATGCAATCATATTATTTAAATTCAAGAGGTTTCGTGAATGCTAAACAGGACATGTTTGTGGACAGGACAATAATGTATTTAATAATTAAAAATGATTAGGTATCATTATTTTAATGTTTTTTACATTTATTAGACATTATAAAGGTCGCAGGAAGTCGGTGGATGGAGGCGGCTTAAGAACGTTCATCATGGCATTCTAGGGCCTATATAATAAAACTTTGACACATGAATTTTGATATTATTTTTTTATTGGGGAGGCTTCTTCCATCTTTGGACTTGTTTAGGCTAGTGATGATTATTTATTTATTTATTTACTTTAATTAATGTTATTGGTATATAACCAATAACATTAATTAAAGATAGATCAATCAGTACTAACATAATAATAAATTTAAAAAAAAACACGTTATATCAAGGAAAACTCTAAAATACATGAATAAACACAACAAATTAATATTTTCACAATAGTCAAATAGGATAATTAAATTACAATAGTCATTACAAAATAAAATTGATCAAACACACAATCATAAGACTCGCTCACAAAACCTCAAACATTCCGACATAATTTTCGTCCATTCATCCGCAAATAAGTCACAGTGAGGACTAGCATCCAGGAGAGCGTTGAGTGTGGCGAGGATGCGCGGGATGGGAGACGAGTCGTGCGAGACGCCTGCAAGGCAAACAGTTTATGTTTCCGACCTCGACAATAATTGTCCGGAACATAGAATCGACACAGCTCATCACTCAGGTCCAAAGCGTCTATTATCTTGCCGTGGTAGATCTTGCAGGCTGTCGTGAGCTGGTCTTTAGCCCGCCTAACCTCCAGCGAGTTATACCCAAGGCAGCCCAAAAGGAATTTGGTGGGATACATGTAAGGGTAGTACCCGTGCCGACGCTTGCAAAGGAACCGCAAAAAGGCCTTCTGGACCTTTTCTAGCTGAAGGACATACTTGCTCTCGTGCGGGTTCCAAACGCAAGCACTTGATTCTAATTTGCTTCGAACAAGTGCACTGAAGATTAAGCAGACCACGTGATCACTTCCGAAGTCACGAGCGTTCCTAAGAACGAATCCCAGGCGCCTGAAAGACTTTAGCCAACGCGTTCACATGATCGTGAAAGGTGAGCTTTCGGTCAAATGTGACTCCCAAGTCTCTCAACGATGACGTATTTTAATAGCATGCATTCTATCTATTGGCGACCTCTGTGGCGCAGCGGGCGTGTAGCTTGCTGAGATGCAAGAGGGTTCGATTCCCGCTGCGGGACAAACGTTTGTATGATCTGCAAATATTTGTTCTGGGTCTGGGTGTTATGGTACCATGATACTCGTAATTCTGATACCCACAGCGAATCCTAGTGTGGGATAAAGACTACGTATGTGACTGTTGGGTGTTATGTTATGTTATTTATAAGTGTGGTAACACTTGGCATAAATAATAACACATAATTATACTTGTAAGTGTACCTTTACTATGTTTATGGCATTATTAATTAATAAGTAAATAAAATACGTACATTTTTTTTGTCTATGTTAATAATTGGAAGCCTGCCTGATATCGACGGTCCATCGAATGTTAAGTGATACTAAGTACTATACGAACACCGAGTGACCGGTTCATTCCTAGCATTAGGTCCTTGAGGTATGGTGGTCTCAAAAAGGGCCTAGTGACTTATGGCAAAAGAACCAGTGTGGTGTTCGAGGTCATTCCGCGAAGCCTGCGAAGACCTCAGGAAGCTTCTGTGCTTCTAGACGGAGTTAGACTGGCTAACTATTTAGCCAGTTAACTCTCACGCATAATGGACCATCCATAGAGTTCGAATGCGGAAAAGGGAGTTCTTTAACATTAACAGTAACATTAACCAGTGTGGTGCCTTTCAGAGGCTTGTTTCATGCACATGACCCATGTCTTTGATTTTTTCCCGGTTGCGTTATTTCCTTAAAGCCCTTAGGTTCCGCCCTAATAAATATCTTTCCGACACCCATATAACATCAATTAAGTTATTTATTACACCAAATGCAAATTAGACAGTTATTTTTTAACGCGATTGTAAGTGCAGTGGATAACTCACCCAGTAAAAATGGGTTTGACAGGTGATTATTTTCTTATTAGAGCTTCGATTCGGACGGTGTTATGCAGGAAACATAATTTAAGTTTTCTGACAGCTGAAAGAAAATAGTTCTAAATCCATGCATAGATGGCGAAGTCCAGGTATGGTTGTCTAAATTTTGTCGGTCAGCCACTAACTGTCAGTGTCACTGACTTCACTTGCTCATGCTGTTCGTTGGTGAAGTAAAGTAAGTATCTACGTAAAGTTTTTGATATATTTGTTAGTGTTACGTTATTGTTTTGGAATCGCAACGCGAAACTTGGAGGAAAAAAGAGAAAACAAAGGGAATTTGTTCTGTGTGGTGCTTTTGCAAAATCTTCAGAAGACACAACCATGTCGAGTCACCGCCATCTTCCGGAATTTTAAGAACTATTTTTCTTTTTAATTGTCTCCCTGAAAACATCCATTAAAATAAAATAAAACAACATTTTAAGGCAAATTGTAAAATTTTAAGGTATTTCAATGAAAGCGGTGCCCGAATTTCACGGACTTAATATAATGGTGCCGTGGTGTGTCTGGCCTAAGAATAGACCCCTTATAGGGGTCATTCTTAGGCCCCCTTAGGACCCTTTATAGGGGTCTATTCTTAAAAGTAAAAGTACACCAGGGGGTGGGCAGGAGCATCCACCTGCATTTATCTCTCATCCAACTGAGTGTAGAAATTTGATTCCTGATTTTTAAGCTCACATTTTGTACATTATAAAACTCTGATAAACAGAAACTTTAATATATTTTATTTTAAAATCATAAATTAATTTGGCGCCTTCGTCGTTTAAAATAAAAATTTAACTGAAATCTTCGCACTAGCGTTCTGGGCCACTTGTAGCAAAAGCTTGACTCCATCTAGTATAACCCCGTCCAATCCACTTTGTGAACATCGGTAGTAATGCAAAAAGGGTACAACCCACAACTACCTGCAATAAATCGACGCATTACTAAAACGTATGTAACGTAATTTTTAAGCGACTCAAAAAAGGAGGATGTTATTCAAATTACGCATTTTTTCTTCAGCATGTCTGTGTATTTTTATAACTTAATTTCGCGTATTAACATACGATTTTCGAACGAAAATACCTTGTTCGTTGTTATTTATTACGGTTGTTAACGTTTATGTTCTGTTTTGTAGGCATTTTGTAGACTTCAGAAGGAATTTTAATAAAAAAAAAGCTTATATTTTATAAAGATGCGTCGTCGGAATATGTATTTTTAGTGTTTCGTTAGTACCACGTTTGGAACAACAAAACAATTTAAACTCAATTTGTAAATTTGTTCAATGTGTATTTATATATTATATATCAATGATATATACATATAAAATATATAAATGATACATAAATATAAAATACATAAATGATATATATAATTTAATTTAATTATATATATCAATGTCCGTGTGTCACTGCCTCCCAGATCTAGGCCGTGAGGTTAAGTCATCATCATTATCATCAGCCGTTTTACATCCACTGCTGGCCGAGGCATGCCCCACAGGATGCTATGGAGGTATTTGCCAGAATCACCACTGCTTGGCAGACTGCTTTCCAGTGATCGTATTGCTGTTGAGTACTCAGGTGGATGCTGCTGCCCATACCCTGGTCTAATCCCTTAGTTGGCTATTACATCCACAGGAGGAGGCAGAGGGTCAGATTCTTATCGGTCTCGTCCGACTGTGGACGTCTAATGACTATATACTTATATACTATACTATATACTATACTATATACTATACTATATACTATACTATATACTATACTATATACTATACTATATACTATACTATATACTATACTATATACTTATTATATATACCTACTTATAAGGAATACATTTGTATGGGCTTATTAATTAGGTATTATTTATTTATGTATCTCAATATGCCTAAAATAATGATATTATTGTTATTATTATTATTTAGAATTTTTAATTCAGTCACCTTAATCATTGTATTAGTTTATTATGTGAATATATAAGTATTAGGATTATACTTAGATAGATATTAGTCAATATTGTTCATAACTTCGTATATATTTTAATTAATTTAGAATACTTCTTAGTTCTGCTTTGTAGGTACACCGCAGTCTATTACAGCGTTGCTCATTTCGTTCCATTCAAAAGTTGCCTGGAAGAGATCGCTTTCAGCGATAAGGCCGCCTATTGTATTGCCTTTCTTTAGTAATATTACTTGTTTATTGTTTCTGTGGTGATCAATAAAGTGTTAATCTATCTATCTATCTATATATCTATCTATCTAATCCAATTTTATTATTCAAATTGGAATTACGAAAGCAAAATTTTAAACAGGAGTTTTTGTCCCGCGAAAGTATTATTGCATCAACAAAACTTTGTCCGCATAAAAACCACATAAAATTGGAAATGGAACGCTATAAAACAAAACCGCCATTTTGATTCGAAACGTCAACTTTCCCGCCAATTTAATTTACTTTTAATTGCCCACGAATGCAAAGAGCCATGGCTCGTAATTCTATTCTTATTTTATTTGTGGTTTTTTTATTGTCCTATTAAATTATCTTACTATTGAATTATTTTATTTTGAAAAATGGGTCAGTAGACAGATTAAATGATGAAGGATGATCTATAATGTGGTCCAGTTTTTACACACTACAATCATCATCATCATCAGAGCAGCCTTTAGACGTCCACTGCTGGAAGAGGCCTCCCCCATAGATTGCAATGGGAGAATTGCCATAATCATCTTGCTTGGCAGGCGGATTGGTGATGGCAGTATTGGTGTTGAGTACTCAGGTGGATGCTGCTCCCCTGGAGTAATCATTTAGTCGGCTTTTACGACATCCACGGGAGGAGAGGGAAGGGTCTAATCTAAGGCTGGAGACAATAATAGCCTTTAGATGTCCATCTGCTGCAAGAGGCCTCCCCCATAGATTTACCATGTTCACCATGCTTGACGGGCGGATTCGTGATCGCAGTATTGGTGTTAAGTACTCAGGTTGATGCTGCTACCTATCCCCTATCCCTATGGTTTAATAATTTAGTCGGTTTTTACGATATCCACGGGAGGAGGGAGGGGTCTATTCGTTAGAGATACTACGGCGAACGTGTGTGAATATAGTAATAATATAATGTAGAGTATCTATTAATAATTGGCTTTGTTTCGAGTTACCTGTAGTTTAGCTGTAAAACTATGAAGCTTGGCTGGTAGATAATTTTTATTTATAGGGATTCCCTGCGTAGATTATATTGTGGAACCATGATTCATTTTCTTAGTAATTTTCACACAAAAATATTACTTTATTAGCAGCTTTTCTTATCAAAAATTCATTGCTCCGACGCAATACACCTCAATCTAACCTATCTCGAAGCATTATTTTCGACCCATCTCCCTTTTTAAAACCATTCTAATTTGCATATTGTTATTGGATGGCGGAAACAATGCTGGTAGGGTGTCCACCATTTTGTTAAAGCCAGGATTTATTTTCTGATTAAGATTTTAAACGACGGCCAAAGCAAAACATTAAGAATTCGGGCCATGAGAGATGTCACGGCCACCGTGAAACGCAACCTTTATTCTTGGTTTCTGTATTTTTTGTTACTGGAACTCTTAGTGGCTAAAATAACCTACGAATCATCATCATCATCATCATCATCAACCTGTAGAAGTCCACTGCTGGATATAGGCCTCCCTAGAATGGCACAACAAACGGTCTTGAGCCTTCTCCATCCAGACTTCCTGCGATGTTCATAATGTCTTAAGTCCATCGAGTGTGGACCTTCCTCTACTGCATCGGCTGGTTTATGGTCGCGCGAGCACCTTTATTCTTCAACGGTTGTCAGTTCTACGAGCTATTGGCTTGTCCATGCCACTTCAACTTGCTAATTCTAACAGCTATGTCGATGATCTTGGTCCTTCTACGGATTTCCTCATCTCGGATTCTATCACGTAGTGAAACTCCTAGCATAGCTCTCTCCATAGCCTGCTGCGTGACTTTGAGCTTGTCTATACGGCCAATAGTCAGTAAACACTGTCAGGCTATTATTAATCCAACATAAATCATCGAGAAGTATTGTTGTCCACCTTCATCATCATATCAGATCGCTACAGTCACTGTATCGTATTTTCATTGAAACTTGACAGGTACTTATGCAAAATTTTAGCCAATGATGATGGTCCTTCAAATCAAATCAAATCAAATCAATCATTTATTTGCAAGAATACTTATTTTAAAATGTCAGGTCTTATAACTAATTTAGTCACTGTATTCAGCCTGCACGCAGGCGTGTAAAATTGTTTGTGAGTCATATTATTATACTTAGGTACTATTAAAATTAGTTACTTTACAATTTAAACTTCCAAATATTCCTTCACATTATAAAAACATTTCTCCAGTAACCAGTTCCACGTTCCACCAGTTCTACGGATTTCCTCATTTTTTTCTCATAACTATTTTAAAAAAAACGATTCCGGGACAGGGTTAACGTGACAAAAAACATGCCAAAACCATGGTCACCTGACCCACTTTTGGCGGCTATCCAAAAATTCTGGGGAATACTAGGTGCAAGTGGAAACATTCACCTGATTAAGGGAGTTAGGAATCGTCTCTTAGACGTTCGCTAATGTTTTTGCAATTTAACAAAATGGAGAATATTTCCAACTATTTTCCGCGCTTATGTTTTTATTTCTAGCCTAGCCTAAGATAGAGTCAGCCCTGCCCTGAGGTTTAGTACGAGTTTTGATAGTTTTCGAAACTATAAGAAGTTAAGTTGTAAATTAAAAAAAAAAAAAAAAAACTTTATCATTATCTTTATCTTTATCTTTGTTTGTTTTGTTTGACGACCTCTGTTTGGTGAAGGTTCGCCGGCGACGCAGGAGATCCTTTGTTTTTTTTATTTGTACGATCTGCAGATATTTGTTCAGGGTGTTCTGGGTATTTTTTAATGTATAATAAAAAATATGTATCTATGTAATGTATTGTATTAAGTATATCAGTTATCTAGTACCCATAACACAAGCTCTGTTTAGCTTGGGGCTAGATAATTTTGTGTGAAATGTCCAGCATTTTTTTTTTTATTTGTTTCCTTCCATACATTTACTGACAGCGTCTGTAGTTTTTTTCTCGTTTTCACTTGGGGCGCTGTAAGTACATATATGGAAGGAAACGATACTTCATATAGTTTCGAAAACTATCAAAACTCGTACTACCCCCTGTATAGTTGAATTATTGATGCATGAAAATAATGTCATAAAATAATTTGTTAGTAGTAGAACTTCTTATGAAAGAGTTCGTCCGGGGAAGTACTACCATCGTACCTATTTCTGCAGCCAAGTAGTAGTGCTCGCATTGCTGTGTTTCGGTTTGAATGGTACGCGTGCCGGTGAAATTACAGGCACACGAGACTTACTTATCGTTTCGGTCTCATGGTGGGCAGAGCGCGTGTGATGCCTCTGGTGTTGCAGGCGTCCATAGGCTACGGTTACTTCTTTCCATCATGTGGATTGTATGCTTGTTTGCTTGCCAAGTAGTACAAAAAAAGTAACGGTAAGTATTTGAAATATCTCTTATCAAAAAACTTTACAATTCTAGACTCATTATAGGCATTTCCTGAAACGATAATGCCTCAATTCATATAATACCATCGTCAGAAGCCTATAGACATAGGCTGGACGAAGCCTTCCCCATGAGATACAACATAGACCCGTGGTGCGTGTCTTAAAAAGTAACATAGTTACCAAACCATAAATCCTACTCCTACTAATATTATAAACGCGAAAGTTTGTGAGTATGGATGTTTGTTACTCTTTCACGTAAAAACTACTGAATGGATTTGAGTGATATTTGGAATGGAGATACTTTACGCCCTGGATTAACACATAGGCTACTTTTCATCATTATCAATTTTTATCATTATTCACGCGGGTAAAACCGCGGGGCGCAACTAGTTATTAATAAAAAAAAAAAAACTGACTCACCACGGGTCTAGATATTAGTTTACTAACCATATGTACAAAATTTGATGTTTGATGAAATAATAGCCAAAATAGAAGGAAAGTTCGTTCGAGTACAAAAGGGCGTAAGACCTTACCGGTAACCTACTCTTAAGTACTCAGATGGAAGCTGCTGCCCATCCTTTGATGTAATTTATCTATTACTTATAACAAATACAAAATGTGCACAAGTTATTTTAGAAAAAATACAAATTGTTTGACTTTTGTACTAACATGTTTTTACATTAGATAGGATTTCATTACAATGGTTAGAGCCGTTCTGAAAAGCGCCATAACTTGCTTTACTGTAGTTGTGCTTTCAGGTAGTAAGCATTTCAAATCTTTTGTCAAACTGTCACAATTAACGGCCTTTTTAACCGACTTCACAAAAAGGAGGAGGTTCTCAATTCGGTTGTATTTTTATGTTTGTTACAGCGGCGTTTATGAACCGATTTGGAAAATTCTTTTTTATTTGAATAGGTATACTTCCAGATTGGTCCCATTTTTTTCAGAATCCAGTTCTGATGATGGAATCCATGAGGAATTGAGGGAACTCCTCAAATATTGTAGGCATACATATGGCGATTTTGATATTTTCAGCAACAAACCAAGCATTTGCATTTAGAAAGTATCATAATCCTTTCACCACTATGGTTCTTTCATCATTTTTTTGAATCCAAATATTTAGTAAAATACAATGGCGGAAGTCGGTTTTTAAAATGAAAAGTTATGTGTTTCAAAGGATGCTGGATCAACGAGCATATATTTTTCGGAAAAATTGCCATTTTCCTGCCAGTCTACTATGACATTCAACTGCACTCAAATATATTTTCACCAAAGCTCTTGTAAACTTGGACGCTAACTATCAACTATACCATGACCTTCAACTTCCCTCAAACTCATTTTGATCAGAGATCTTGTATAACTGGTGGTTGTTTGATACCCTGATTATTGAGAATGTAGGTATGATTCGTGGAAATAAATTAGAATTTGGATGTATTAAGTTTTATCGTTCATATAAATGGGTTCAGGGTACGAGGAAATGAAAGGATTTTACAGCTCTGTAATGGCACAGCTCATTGCTATAATGGCTAGATCACTTCAAATAACGTAGATATAAATAAAGTTTCAAGCTTCTGTCATCTGCAAAAAAAACCATGTGGCGTTCAAGATTTACAAGCAGACAGATATAGATAGATAGAGCAGCAGTTTATAATAGCACCAAGGTGACCTTCATAGCGTAGCGGAGCCAGTAGCTCGCATAGGAGGTTCTGAGTGAAGCAAGCCCGTGAGGCCGAGTGGAGAGAAGCGAGCCAATTACTTCCATAGCGTAGCGGACACCGGTGTGCGCTTACACCGTTTCTTCGTTGTCTACAACAACGAAAATGCGTTGTAAGCGAGACAACATGGTGTTAATCGAACAAAATACCTTTGGGAAGTTCAACAGAGTGAGCCAGTTGTTATGTACGAACTGTGCTAAGTAACGTTGTGTCGTAGGCTGTGAAATGGAATGAAGGCTTTATTTCATTTCGTTATTGTATTTTAGAATTGTAGGAATTTTGTTTCAAGCCTCGAAAAAAGGGTTGACGAATTGTCATCTTTTACGAGATATTTAAAATAAGCCTTAATAACTCGTAAGAAACGATCAATAAAACGTGCAAACACAATAAAGTTAGAATATTATTATTTACACTTTAAAAAAATCGTTATGTAGGTATAAGTAGCTCAAATGCTACCTTCGCACAAATATACTTAGATCTAGGTACTTAAATCTAATTGTTTCTTTCTATAATATTACCTGTACAAAAAAATTAGGTAGTATACAAAAAAATACGTCCGTTTCAAATGCTTGTTAATTCTCGGACTTCGGTCTCAGGTCACCGTATTCACGAATAATCATTAAATAATTTGTATTTTATATGTATGTAGTTTTAAGGTACGCAATTCTATGGAGTTTTTGATTAGATATTGTATATATCTTAATAAACCTGAAATAAATATATTATTATTATTATGAAACAGTTTTGAGGATGTACCTTCCCGTACCTTCTGAAAATTCGTCGGCATAGTCAAAATTCAAAAAAGAAAGTTCAAATCAAAAAAATTGTGTCGTTCTGCTTTTGTGTTTCTCCCTTCCGGACCCATGGCACAACTACTATGCTCAACTGATTGTGCCGTGGGTACTTTTGATTCCCTTCAACACATCTAATTGGTCCGTTCCGGAAAAAAATGTGCCTATGGCCCAACTGACGAAAACTCGAATCCCTGGTTGTGCCGTTTGTGGTTTTGAGACACAACTGATTGATCCGTTGGGGGAAAAAGTTTACCTATGGCCCAACTGACGAAAATTAGACGCAAACGGCCGTACCTACACTGCCATAGTTAAAACTTAAAACTAATAAACCCGTGAAAGGAAGTTATTATTAACTTTTCATTTAAAAAACCGACTTCCGCCATTGTATTCGACTAAATATTTGGATGAAAAAAAAATCATGAAAGAACCATAGTGGTGAAAGGATTATGATACTTTTTGAATGCAAATATGCTTGGTTTGTTGCTGAAAATATCAAAATCGCCATATGTATGCCTACAATATTTGAGGAGTTCCCTCAATTCCTCATGGATTCCATCATCAGAACTGGATTCTGAAAAAAATGGGACCAATCTGGAAGTATACCTATTCAAATAAAAAAGAATTTTCCAAATCGGTTTATAGACACCGGAGATATGAGGTAACAAACATTAAAAAAAAGAACCGAATTGAGAACCTCCTCCTTTTTGTGAAGTCGGTTAAAAACTCAAATATTTTAACATTATGACGCATGTAAAGTGCAACACTTGAACAAAGAGTTTTATACTATCAGTGCTTGCTTTGAAAGGATAGAGGTAGTTGTGCTATGGGGAATCAGAGTGGTTTCGAGTTCCTTACGACTCTCCAGATGGGCATAGTATGTAGTTGTGCCGGAGGCCCGGGTTGAGTCGTTGGCAACTCAGTTGTGTAGAAGGGAATCAAAAATACCCAAGGCACAACCAGTTGAGCACAGTAGTTGTGCCATGGGTCTGGAAGGGTGTTTCTCACTAAGGGTCGTTTTGTTTTTGTGTCGTTTTCAAACGAAGGTAGCATTTGAGCTACTTATACCTACATAACGATTTTTTTTAAGTGTAAATAATAATAGTCTAACTTTATTGTGTTTGCACGTTTTATTGATCGTTTCTTACGAGTTATTAAGGCTTATTTTTAATATCTCGTAAAAGATGACAATTCGTCAACCCTGACTGACTGAGTTGCCAACGACTCAACCCGGGCCTCCGGCACAACTACATACTATGCCCATCTGGAGAGTCGTAAGGAACTCGAAACCACTCTGATTCCCCATAGCACAACTACCTCTATCCTTTCAAAGCAAGCACTGATAGTATAAAACTCTTTGTTCAAGTGTTGCACTTTACATGCGTCATAATGTTAAAATATTTGAGTTTTTAACCGACTTCACAAAAAGGAGGAGGTTCTCAATTCGGTTCTTTTTTTTTAATGTTTGTTACCTCATATCTCCGGTGTCTATAAACCGATTTGGAAAATTCTTTTTTATTTGAATAGGTATACTTCCAGATTGGTCCCATTTTTTTCAGAATCCAGTTCTGATGATGGAATCCATGAGGAATTGAGGGAACTCCTCAAATATTGTAGGCATACATATGGCGATTTTGATATTTTCAGCAACAAACCAAGCATATTTGCATTCAAAAAGTATCATAATCCTTTCACCACTATGGTTCTTTCATGATTTTTTTTTCATCCAAATATTTAGTCGAATACAATGGCGGAAGTCGGTTTTTTAAATGAAAAGTTAATAATAACTTCCTTTCACGGGTTTATTAGTTTTAAGTTTTAACTATGGCAGTGTAGGTACGGCCGTTTGCGTCTAATTTTCGTCAGTTGGGCCATAGGTAAACTTTTTCCCCCAACGGATCAATCAGTTGTGTCTCAAAACCACAAACGGCACAACCAGGGATTCGAGTTTTCGTCAGTTGGGCCATAGACACATTTTTTTCCGGAACTGACCAATTAGATGTGTTGAAGGGAATCAAAAGTACCCACGGCACAATCAGTTGAGCATAGTAGTTGTGCCATGGGTCCGGAAGGGAGAAACACAAAAGCAGAACGACACAATTTTTTTGATTTGAACTTTCTTTTTTGAATTTTGACTATGCCGACGAATTTTCAGAAGGTACGGGAAGGTACATCCTCAAAACTGTTTCATAATAATAATAATATATTTATTTCAGGTTTATTAAGATATATACAATATCTAATCAAAAACTCCATAGAATTGCGTACCTTAAAACTACATACATATAAAATACAAATTATTTAATGATTATTCGTGAATACGGTGACCTGAGACCGAAGTCCGAGTATTAACAAGCATTTGAAACGGACGTATTTTTTTGTATAGGTATTATTATAGAAAGAAAAAATTAGATTTAAGTACCTAGATCTAAGTATATTTGTGCCTAACTTAATGATGTTCAAACTCAAGAAAGCACCAACACAAACATATTTTTAAGCTAATTATGTGAAAATTGTTTATAATATAGTAGAATAAATAAAAAAGAAACAAAAAATTGGAGTGAGTAATTTAGCCGAAGATGTACGTGGGAACCTTAAAGAGCATTGACTTCGACTCTTAGCGTGACTACAGACAGTATCAGCACATCCGTGACGAGCACTGAAAGACGGAAGGCTTAGGCCCTGTACTTCCGCCGGAAACAGGCGTACATGCGTAAGTGACAGGGGAATGATGTATGTTTGATATTCGTATTATGAAAATTGCCCCTTGTTTATGTTGTTACTACCCTTTAGGTTCCAATAAACTGAAATAAACCGACCCAATGCGTATGGGAACGCATAGTGTATGCAAGCCTATTCTCTATCTCGCGACAGCAACAGGCGTAAATTGTGCAAACAGGGCTGTCAAACGTTGCTTTTCTCATGCAAAAGTTACTGTTTTGACAGCCCTGATAACACAATTTACGCCTATAACTTTTGAAACTATCATGGTTATTAACATAATTATCACTAGAAACGGGATATTTACCATAATTTTTGAGCATTATTGATTCCCGGTATTTCGGCACAGTTTCATGCGTCATGATCACGGGTAAACTGAAGTCTTTGCTAGTAGATTTTTATTGTTATTGGTAGCCGTAACGATCTACCCTCTTTCTCACTCTTTTATTACCTACGAACACCTCTACCATCAGTTTCATTGTCACACTTAACTCCATCTCGACACACCACACGCGGTATCCGGACAAGCTACTGGTACCACACAATTTTTCCGATTCCTACACATTCTCACCACAGGATTCCAGACTCCAGACAATTGAAAACCATCTTCTCTATTGAAATTCCTGTGTTTAGTAATCTCAATTGCCTCCTACACCAGTCTTGGGATGTAATGCCGCTCTGTTGAGATTACCTGTGGTTGTGTAGCTCAATCCAATGGTTTGAGCCGGATTCTGTGAGGTGGTCCGCTATGGCTGACTTCTGTGTGTCGACGTTTTTGACCGCTCGGATGTGCTCCTTGACCCGACAAAAATCATGGTAAATATCCCGTTTCTAGTGATAATTATTTCAATTTACGCCTGTTACAAACCTGTCGTGAGGTAGAGAATAGCTGTGCCGTATTCATGTCACAATTTTCAATAAGTAACTAACTTTAACGGCGTTATTATAAAACATGGTCTAAATCTAAATTTATACCAGGACTAACAGTCTAGGCTTAAATATCGACCTTTTGGTATATACGACTGTAATACAAAAGCAGATGGTTTGTTTTCCAAAAGCAACTTTCGAGCTAGATAGTCCGAGTTTATGCCAAAACAGACATAACCTCGAACTATCACTGGTTTTTCTAAAACCAGGCAGCCCCCTTATTTAAAAATGGTCTATAAATTGACAGTTGATTGCTTGGTTGGAGGTAAGAATTTTGACATCTCAATTGTGATGTGTCACTTTCATACAAGTGTCAGTTTGACACTTTGGAATATATATGAGAATTGATTTCGATTTATTCGATTAAAAAGTTTGCTGATAACAGTAGTTTAATTTTATAGTAAATCAAAAAATATACTAAATATAAATAAAATTCATAATAATTTTTTAGACCTATTTTAGTTAAAATAGCTTTTGTTTTGTTCTCTCTTATGTAAAATTACATACGCCAAAACAAGACAAAAGCTTTTTTAGCTATCAAAGGTTTAAAAATTGATTATGAATAAGATTGTAACTGTATTGTATTAAAGTTCGCTCTCAACAAAGGTGTCCGAATTCGGTCGGCTAGTCAAACAGAGTGACCATACATCTTTCTTAATTGACGTTATCTTCGGCCGCAGGAGGCAACTTTTTCTTTATTTCCTCCTATTTCACCCTTGTTGCAGTCACTATTTGAATTATACACTTTTTGTCTCAAACAAATAAATGCTGGACATTATCTAGCCCCAAGCTAAGGAGAGCTTGTGTTATGACCTAAAACTGTACTCTAAAGTCAAATGTGAGGCAGCCTGTTTGGCTCTCCAGGAGGATGTTGCAGCGGTACATGGATGGAGTATTGCTAACAAAATGAATTTTAACCTGTCCAAATGTTATGTAATGACTTTTGGTCGAGTGTGGCACCCAATAATCTTTAACTACAAAATGGGCAATAACGTCATAGCTAGAACGGTGGCGATGAAAGATTTGGGGGTCACATTCGACCAAAAACTTACCTTCCATGATCACATTGCTACAGTCGCCAAGGAATCCTATCAAAGACTAGGCTTTGTTCTAAGAAACTCGCGGGATTTCAAAAGTGAGCACGTGATAAGGCTGCTTTTCAGTGCTCTTGTTCGTAGTAAGTTGGAAGCCAGCGCTTGCATTTGGAATCCACATAAGAGCACTTACAAGCTTTTACTTGAGAAGGTACAAAAAGCTTTCCTTAGGTACCTGTACAAGCGCAACTTAGGATATTATCCATTTATGTATCCCACTAGGTTCCTCCAGGGCTGCCTTAGCTTCAATTCACTTGAGACTAGAAGGGCAAATGATCAGATTGTTACAGTCTGTAAAATTCTGCGTGGATTGATTGACGCTCCTGATCTTCATAACGAGCTGGCTCGTTTCTTTATTTCAGACAACTATTGCGGGCGTAAGAAACACAGATTGTTTGCTGTGCCCTTGTGTCGCACTGTCGCGCGCTCTAGCTCCCCCTTGCCTCGCACTCTCGCTGCGCTCAACGCTCTTCTGCAGACTTACCCTGAATGTGATTTGTTTGCGGACGGATGGAAGAAGATCCTTATGGTGAGCCTGGCTTACTGTGAGGATAATTAATTGATTTAATCTTGTTCTGACATTAATACTATTTTTATTTTTATAATTTAGACCTTAACTTTATTATCATCTAAGTGTTTTCAATGTATGTTTTGTCTCTTGACCTAATGATTTTTATGTGACTGGAATTTAATTGTCATAGATGTAATTATTACTTATGTGTTGAAATGTACTAAACTGTGACTTGGTGTGTAATTATGTACATAATTACACACCATAATACCTACCTACTTAGTGTAACTGGCATTTGTTGCCGTTCTAATTAGTTAAATAATAAATAAATAAATAAATAATAAATATGGGTACTAGATAACTGATATACTTAATACAATACATTAAATTGATAGGTATTTTTTATTATACATAGAAAATACCCAGAACACCCTGAACAAATACCTGCAGATTGTACAAATATTTGTTCCGAGGCGGGAATCGAACCCGCAACCTCCTGCGTCGCAGGTGAACCTTCGCCTGCCGCGCCACAGAGGTCGTCAACTGGTCAATTGGTTTGTTGGGAGGATAATTCCTGAACAAATTACTTTTTAATTAGATTTAGATTTTGTATTTATAAGTCTTTATTGTATAAGGTATTATAAATTAGTTAATTGGCAATCAATTTCTACTAACCTAGTCTAAATAAATTTATTAACACAATGGACTATTTATTGTCTGAGTAATAAATGTTTTTTTTTTAACATAACACCCGTCATTCACATACGTAGACTTGATCCCACACTAGGATTCCCTGTGTCGTGGGATCAGGAACTACGAGTACCATGGTACCATAACACCCAGACCCGGAACAAATATTTGCAGATCATACAAACAATTGTCCCGCAGCGGGAATGATTTGATTTGATTTGATAATAATATAATCTAAGCCTATTTGAAACTCAATACACAACTACTTATACAATTACCAATTGTTAATCACAGAAGCGAAATGAACGGCATTTGAAATCTGTGAGTTAATCCATAAGCATGTTCCATCACAAATTCAAATAAAAAAAACCGATTCCACCGCGGAAGTATAACTTTTATCCGGAATCCAAACATTTACTGCAACATATACGCGGTGTATTTTTATTATATTTCACTGTTCGACAGTTTCCGATATAGAAATATGAGGGCCGGTTTTATTGAGTTTTTCCTACTTAAGATTACACGCACATATCTTCGGTTAAGATATAAATGTTTGTGTCAAAAATGTTTGAGGATAAAAGTAATGTTATTTTTGCATTTTACACACCCACAAACTTATCTGAACCGGAAATAGCGGCGCTTTTATCAAATTTTATTAATAACAATATTAGAATAGATTTAACAAGAGCGTGGTTAGTTCCACTTTTGGACACCGGGAACTTAAGGTCCAGCGATGGTGTCGCTGTAATAAAATTAAGAGTTGTTGTGTGTGTGTGTTGTAGGTATCTTATATGTGTATATACCTACAATGTACGTGGACAAAATTAAGTTTATATACTAGATAGTATACAAACTTAATTTTGTCCAAACAAAAATAGATAGTTTTTTTTTTGTGCACTACCTTGAATTTGTTTTCCCCATAGGTACACAAAGGTTAGCTGGAAGAGAATGCTATCTAGCATTGAGTTCACCTATGCATAGTACTTTTAAGTTGTGCCAATAAAGAATTTTATATCTATCTATCTATTAAGTGTTCGAATATTAATATAATTTAGAAAATGCGTGGTAAGGTGGTAAGGTACCACTTTTGGCCACCAGGCCAGATAAGTTTGGATTTCAGTAGATCATATTTTTTTACCATTTTGTAAAAATAACCGTTACTCCATTACAACCCTACTAATATTACAAAGAAAGTTTGGATATTTATCTAAATATCAATCATCATTCATCTTCTGATTAGATGTTTATTTCGTAATCAATCACGTATATTTTGATAAAATTTGGTAAACAGGATAGATTATGACCTGGACCCTTATTCGCTATGACCTAACGTAACATAACGCGGGCTCGTTACGATATGCGTGGAATCATCGCTGAATCGTATGGGTGACGTCACACGTTATTGACAAGGAATCTTCATAGCGAATAACCACCCTGGATTGATCTATAGGCTACTTTCTATCCCGATATAAACCAAGAGAAGCCGCGAGCGTATACTTGTTAATAATACAAAAAGATAAGATAAGAAGAAATATAACTACTTATTTGATGGAATGAATGAATGAACTGATGAATGAGATGATGAAAAAATGAATGAACTAAATGGTAACATGATCTCCGCTTTAAAAAGGATTTTGAGTAACCCAAATTTTGATTTTATTATTCCCACAATCCTCATTAGCCTGAACTTGCAGCTCCAAAGAGGATTATAGGAATCAAAGTCCCAAAATTCCCTTTAAGTATCCCTTATATTTTAGGGGATTTTTTAACTAACCCATTTTTTCATAAACTGTATACAACAATTGAAATGTATGTTCAATTTAGTATGATGACCAATAGTCCACGTCACATTCACGCAATCAGTAAAAAAAAAAAAAACTACATCGTCACTGGTTCTATCTTGGCCACCTTTGATCAGTGACCTGGGAG
Organism: Epirrita christyi; assembly: GCA_951392215.1. NCBI lineage: Eukaryota > Metazoa > Arthropoda > Insecta > Lepidoptera > Geometridae > Epirrita > Epirrita christyi. The sequence goes on along the minus strand of OX595857.1, from coordinate 4,476,494 downwards.
AGCTTGAGATATCCTGATGATAATCTTTGTGACCGATGGTGAAGGAAACCAGTGCGGTGAAAGGAAACAGTGACAATCATTCAGTGTACCTCGTAGGGGTTTCTAAAAGATAAAATCATTACCATGATCAGCCTGTAGGTGTAAACGTCTACTGCTAAACATAGGCTTCCCACTTAGTAATAATACCTCGACATTCAAGAGCCGCCTCCATCCACCGACATCCTGCGACCCTTAAAATGTTGTCGATCCATTGAGAGAGGAGCGTTCCCATACTCGACGTCATCGTTGTCCAGTAAAACTCAAATACTTCTTCAAATTTCAAACAGATTTTCTGATGTGACATTTTGAAGAACAACTTCAACTTTTAACTACGTGATCTTCAACTTTGACACATTTCACGAGAGGCTCTCAAAAATTTGTGATTGGTTACCATGATTCTCTTGCGAAACAGCCTTCCAAGTAGGTATACCTAGTATAAAGGGTGTAGTTAGTAGGTACCTAAAAATAAATTTCCAAAACGACGTTAAAAAAAAACTAAAAATCAAAGGTATTTAAGGTATATCAAGGTACCCCTTTCTTTAACATAACATAACATAACATCCAACAGTCACATACATAATTATGATCTCCTGTGTCAAGAACTAGAATACCATGGTATTACAACACCCAGACTCGAAACAAACACTTGTCTTGCAGACCATGCAAACATTTATCCCTGAACCATGGTTTGCTTCGATGGTTTTGCTTTTAATCTACAAAAACTCGAAAACAATAAAAGGTCGTGGTTACCTACACGATTTTTGAAATATTATTCGTGCAAAACACTTCCAGTCAATAAATAGGTACACACATAAATCTCGATTTGATCCGAAATTCTCCCAGCACTATTCGAGGCTTTTGGCATGTGTCATTCTAATCAAGCTACATTTAATAGACTATAACTGTACCATCGCCTTCAGTTTGAATGTAAAGTTTTTATGCACCCTGTATACGTCTGCCCAATAATTCTATAACAAGATAACTCAAATAATCTTGTGGGCCCTCGTCCGACATACACGACGGGCTTAGTGACCCTCACAACTTCGTCAAACTCCGGAACCACGTAGTTTCCCTTACTATTTGCTTCCGAACTTTTATGGATTATCCTTGATACATTTTTTTGTGTCGCTGATCTTTCTTGGTACTGCCAGACCCAGTCTGAAAAAACCTTTGATTGTGATTGCTGCAGTGGTGGTAGAGGTTCTATGTGGAGACCCACAGGGAAAAAGACTCTTTTTCTTAATATCGAAAGGCACAAACTTGCTCAAATATGTCGCCATCCGTTTAGTTAATGTTCTCTCGAAGAACAATGTTGTCATTTTTCAACACAGCCTGACGATAGATAGCGCAGCTTGTTTTGGAGAAAGTTGAAAAGTAGTAGTACCTATTAGTATTTTTATAGGCCTTCCTTATTTTTAAGTTTGGTTCTTTATTTTAAACATGTGCATATAACATCACTTTGAGTCCTTTGTTGCTATACTAGTTTTTTAATAAATAATTAACTAAAACCAATAAATAAAAAACATTGATTTTCGGAAAAGCGAAATGACAAATTAAACCAATATTTTTCCACATTTTCTCAAACTATACCAATAGTAGAATCCTCCCTAAATCCAAGTTTGGAGTGTGGGTCGTATCAAGTATTACACGTACGCGAAAGACCCATTCTAATTCTGTATCGGAATGGTCTTTCAAGGGCCTTGTTTGAACATAAGGGTCGTATTGGAGAAATGTGAGAACGAACTGTGAAGTATGGCTTCTGTACGAGTGAAATTGAGGTGGCTTCTGAGCTGTAGAGAAGTGAGAGCGTGATCGAGTGGTTTTATTATCTGTAGATAAAGTTCATCTTAGGCATTTTACGTCACTAAAACATGATTTAAGTAGGGTATTGGGTATGATACGATTTAATAACCATGGAGGCTCTGGTTTATTTTACAAAAGATACCAAGTGTGTAATTCTTAACTATAGTTTGCAAGGTGTACAATATTATAAGTTTTATGGCTATATAGCTAAAACTATAATATATATACTTAACTATAATCTCTCGACAGGTTTGAAACAGGCGTAAATTGTGCAATCAGGGCTATCAAACGTCGCTTTTCTCATACAAAAGTTACCGTTTGACAGCCCTGATTGCACAATTTACGCATGTTACAAACTTGTTGCGACGTATAGAATATTAAAGCTCTGAGTACCGAAAGACAAGGCGAAACTATTTCGTTGGCAAAAATTATAAATAACTGAAACTTCATAAAATTAATTGGTCATAATAATATTATCCGCTAGATTACTGATTCACTATACAGTTGAAGCATTTATATTCATACTCATACTCGTTTATTCACCGTAGGAGCTTTACATCACACTAAACTTGGTTATGTCAAATTTACGCACAGTAGGTACAATAAACGAAACAAATATAGAAAGATTACCTATAATACTCAAAGATATTTTAAAACAGACAAGCATAAGGACACACATGTTATCACAATTATTTTGTACACAAAAAAATAAATAATAGTAGTTTATGAAACTGTTGCATAATTAGGGTTCTTAAAATACGAGTGTATCACAGGAGTTTAATTTTTTAATAAAAGTTATTATTACATGCTGTAAATGGGCGTTGTCAATAAATTACAATTTCTATTAAACTTAGGAACCCTAAAAGAAGAACCAAAAAGCTCCCCAGCTTTTTGGTTCTTCTTTTTTAAGATAGACCCTAGATATGGCAGAGTACTGATGCTGTTTGATACGCAAACGAAAGCTTCTTATAAATTATGTCCAGGAAATTAGTATATAATAAAATTTACCTAATATCCTGGAAGACGGTTTAATCGTTCACCACATGGTGATACAATAGCACAATATCCAGCCTCAAATCAAATTGGAGCAGAATTCATATTTTACTATCGACATGGCCATTTTACGACTTCAAACTCGTTAATGATATAGCTATTAAACCATATTATTAATTGTCATTTTACGGCGTTTTAGCAAATGCCATCATAAATTAATGTCGTTTTAATGTCTGTCCTTGCAATTTAGATACCTACCTCAAGTGTCGCAAGTTTAATTAAAAGTGTAATTTGTAAGGAAATTATTTCCTAATTGATATGGATTTTGTTAGTAATAGAACTTCTTGTGGTACGGGTACGGGTGCCGGTGAAATTACAGGCACATGAGACTTTTCATCTTTGTGTCAGGGTCGGCAGCGCGCGTGTGATGTCTCTGGTGTTGCAGGCGTCCATAGGCTACGGTAACTGCTTTTCATCAGGTGGGCCGTATGCTAGTTTGCTTGTCAAGTAGTATAAAAAAATGTTTTTTTTAGCGACCCACAGTATAGAGAAGACCATGGTTCTTCGTCATCAGCCAGTAGACATCCACTGCTGGATGAAGCCTCCACCATAGCATGCATAGCGTGTTAAGGGAAGACTTGCCATAATCACCACGCTTGGCAGACATATTAGTGATTAGTTAAAATAGGAATAAGACTCCTTTAACTCCTGTGGATGTCGTAAAAGCCGACTAAAGGTTTACACCAGGAAATGCTACAGCATCCACCTGAGTATTCAACACGAATACTGCGATCACCAATCCACCTGCCAAGTGTGATGATATGGCACATCTCCCCATTGCATTAATGGGGGAGGCCTGCTCTAATAATGGATATCTAATGGCTTATGGCGATGACGATATACAATTTATTTAATCTATAACTTAAATAATTAATTAGATATCTTAGCTCTTCAAAGTGACCCCTTTTCATTGTACGCCAGTTTATATAGTGAGCGATGCCTTGCTACAAACTTCAAAATCAAGTTCCTCAGACAGTCACGACTAGTTGAAGATGTTTTGTGAGACAAGTTAGTTAAGTTCAAAGATGTTGGCGTCGGATGGCAAGCAAGTTTTGGGACTTAAGTGGAGTGTATTGCTAGGGGGCGCTTCAAATGTTGTAAACATAATCAAAATACTCCTTCCCCCCATCCCTTCTTCCCTTCTTTTCCCCCTATCTATTTAGACCCGTGATTTAATTAAGCCCATGACTTCAATGCATTAAAAACCCCCCTTCTACAGCTCAAACCCCTTTTACTGTTACCTATCGAAGAGATCCGTTGAGCCTCTCCCGCTTTCATCTTCGGACCCTATTGGCTGTCATGTATTGTCAGCCGTCTCACAAAAACAATTCAAAAGAGTGTAAACAGTACCAAGCCAAAACACATAATTTTTCACCTCTTACAGCGAGGAAAAGGTTTTGTCATTCGAAATCTGCGTGTAAAATACAGCTTCATAGTCAAGTAGAATGCTGATTCAAACAAATTTAGTTCATTAATTCACTTATACTGAGACGTGGTCGCTAACTATTGGCCGTATAGACAAGCTCAAAGTCACACAGCGGGCTATGGAGAAAGCTATGCTAGGAATTTCACTAGGTGATTGAATCCGAAATGAGGAAATCCGTAGAAGAACCTAGGTCACCGACATAGCTCTCAGAATTAGCAATTATGGCAATGGGCAGGTCATATAGCTCGAATAACTGATAACCGTTGGGGAATAAAGGTTCTCGAGGGCTACCGGACGACGCGGTAAAGAAAGGCCCTCCACTCGATGGACTAAAGATATTATAAACGTCGCAGGAAGTCGGTGGATGGAGATGGCTCAACGTCATTTGTCGTGGCATTCTAAGGAGCCTATGTCCAGCAGTGGACTTCTACAGGCTGATGATGATGATGATGATTCACCTATGTTCGCTTGACGACTTGGAAAGAGTCTAAGAATACAATCAGCAGGAAGCCCTTGGATTATATAACCGACCTAAGAATAGACCGCTCTTTCTCCTCCTGTGGATGCCGTAATAGCCGACTAAGGGATTAAATAATATTACTATTATTTAATCCCTTAGTCCAGCATTCATTATTATTTTATTTATTATTACTAATAAATAAAATAATAATGAATGCTGGACATTTCACACAACATAATCTATAGCCCCAAGCTAAGCAGAGCTTGTGTTATGGGTAGGTACTAGATAACTGATATACTTAATACAATACATTACAATAGATAGATATTTTTTATTATAAGTACATATAAAATACCCAGAACACCCTGAACCTTCGCCCGCCGCACCACAGAGGTCGTCACCAGGATTACCAGGGGATGGGCAGCAGCATCCGCCTGAGTAAGTTTTGTTAGTAGTAGAACTTCTTGTGAAAGAGTTCGGCCGGGGTAGTACTATCACCGTACCTATTTCTGCAGTATTAGTGTTCGCATTGCTGTGTTTCGGTTTGAAGGGTACGGGTGCCGGTGAAATTACAGGCACATGAGACTTTTCATCTATGTCTCAGGGTCTGCAGCGCGCGTGTGTTGCCTCTGGTGTTACAGGCGTTCAAAGGCTACGGTAACTGCTTTCCATCAGGTGGGCCGTATGCTTGTCTGCTTGCCAAGTAGCATAAAAAAAAGTACTTTACACCAAACTGCGATCACCAATCCGTCTTGCCAAGCGTGGTGATTATGGCAAATCCCCCCATTGTATTCAATGGGGGAGGCCTCATCCAGCAATGGACGTACACAGGCTAGTGATGATGATGATCCATTCACACTGTGCCACAAACAGGGTTGACCTGGAATTGGGGGCGATCGCCATGTCAGGGTCCGACGCCGAATAATTCCGCAGTAAGGCACTGATATAGTGAAGGCACTCAGCGATTTACAACACACTAGTGATGTGACACTTTCGGAGACGGAAACCGAAAACGGCACTGAAGTATTGGAGTTGTATATTGGTAGAGATTTTCACTGTTTTTCATAGACTTGCTAGTTGATTGTTTCTTTCTTTTCTGTAAAATTTTAAGGAACACCTTTTAGTTAATGAAGGAAAGCTTTTTTTTTATTATTGCCGGAACAAGTAGTTGGCCTGCCTGATGTTAAGTGGTTGCCTTTGCCTATAACAATGCATTACTTCACAAACCATGTCCACCTAGGACGCGACCATCGTGACATTTGCACTGCGCCCGCCACCTTCAGACATAAAAGAATCCTCGTGTACAGTACTATGTATGTGACTGTAAGGTGTTATTATTATGACACTAATTTATTATAAATCTCAATAAAAAAGTCATTTTTTATTATAAAGAAATACTATCTACAAAAACATAGTATTAAAAACATTATAGTTAAAATATATATTAACAAGGCGGGAAACCTCCGGCTGCGGAGCAAGGCCTAAGCGGTCAGAGGCTAGGACTGCAGAGAGAGGAACCTTCTGAGCATGCGTGCCGAGTCCAGGAGTACAGCCTCTATTATTATTATTATTAATAATACATATTAATCCATAAATGTAGCAACATTATCCCTTAGTTCACTTATCCTTGGCTGATCATTTTTGATCAGCTTTCAGATTTTATTTAAAAAGCTACCTATCTATGTTATACACATAACTTCAAAATTACAATCATGTTGTTATGAAACTTGCTATTTTTAGTGTTTTTACTAGTAGATGAGTCCGCATTGCTATTTTCCGGTGGGCAGTTCCATCAATTAATGACGTGAATAATGTTTTTGCTTTAACCTGTTTCTACGAATTTAGCAGAACTAGAGTTAAAGACGGAGTAGTTCTTCAACTTTTTGGTCAGTTTTCGGACTATCATCACATCCTTACATCTGTGTATAACTCAATTCCCGTAATCGAATTTATTTGACTGATTATTGTGCCAACCCTTTTGTGAGTCGATGGGGGCTATTCTCATGGAATTTGAAGGGTAAATGATTCTTTTGTTGGTGAAAATATCTGCGTATTTTTTAGTAAGGAGCTTAAGAAAAGGAAATATATGTTGCAGTCGAGTGATTGAGGGCGCGGTAGAATGATGGAAGCCTTTCACTAAGAGCACCGATTTGAAGAGCACCGATTCTATTTCCCTCCTGAGCACCGATTCATATTTCGATCGAAAATATTGAATACGAAAATCGTGCTCAAATGCGAATACCAGTATTTAGTACCAAAATGTGTTTAATTTTCTGCGGGTACTTAGGTATTGAAATACCTCAAAGGTGTTTTGTAAATATTGAAAATAAATACAATAAAGTAATAAGTTTGTAATAAGTTTTTACAAGCTTTTATTTCACCGAATTACAACAATTTATTTATTTGACTTTAAAAATAAATGTAAAAATATGGAATACCTTCGAGAGGATCTTCAATTATATTCATCCCCAAAAAACATCCACTGCTGGACAAAGACCGCTATAGAGTGGCACTACCAATGGTCTTGAGCCGCCTCCATTCACCGACTTCCTGTGACCGCTAGCAAAGCATGAGTCACTGCGACTATAAGAATAAAAACTCTACAAAAGAGACACCGGTTCCAGTGTCACACTCAAAGCCACGCTAAATACTTACCGCAACACAATCGCGTTTATCATGTCTACTAGTCAGTGCACGCGCCACCACCTTCGCGATTTCCACTGTTTACTGTTCTGTTTATAGAAGAATGAACAGTAAAAAAAATGGTTTATATTTTTTTCGAATTCTATGAATATTTTTGCTTCTATCTCTTAATGATTGTACCACTTATCTACTTATTAGTATGATTCCTATTTCATTCTGTACGAACCTATCTCAGGTACTAGTTAAACAACAATATGGGTGAAAGCCCTGTCGGATCGGAAATAGATATATTATGTCAGCGGCATCGGGACACGAACATAGAAAAGTACGTAAGTGGCACTTCTACTTGGTTATTATTATGCTACGACCTTCGATTCGTGGTCACCACTCGAGAACCCTTAACTACTTAAAAAATCTTGGCCGTTATCCAAACTAGGCAGAATATACCACACGCGTCATATTCATGACGATGTTAATCATGCCATTAATAACAACAGAACTTTCCGGCTGCCTTTTTGCATTAAAAGCATCGCAAATTACATGACAAGAAATAACACAAAAAAACATGTAAATAAACCAAAACAAGAAAATGCACAAATCGAAGACCGCATCTGTCAATTACTGTGCTCGATGCAAACTTAAAAAGAAGTAGAATATGTACGGCTGTGTTGACCTTACTTTCACGAGAACTTTATTTTTACAGCTTGGATATAATTTTATGTGTATACCTCTTGATAATATTTTTTTTTTTTTTAATCATCATCATAATTATCACCATATAGAAGTCTTCTGCAGGACATAGGTCTCCCCCTTAAAATGCCACGACGAACGAGCGGTGAGCCGCCTCCATCCACAGATAAATATAATAAATATTTCAGTATTTAATATTGTAAATATTTTACTATTAAATATTGAAAATATTTTAAAAGTCACTTGTGGGCACTACACTATGAAAGATAATAAAATGTTTAATTTCCCTTTGGCTGATGTTTACGCAGGTAAATTATTTTGGTATTACCATTATGATTTCCGGATCTGGGTGTTGTGGTGCACGTGCAACGGTAGGTACTCGTAGTTCCTCATACTCACAACACGGAATCTGTGAAAACGACCGAGTAACGAGACCATTAAGTGTTATTTATTTGGCTTTATCTTGAACTCCGTACTTGATAGGATTCGCAACATATTTTTTTGTAACTAAATTCATAGTATAAATTTTTGCTTGCCGTAATACTTGCTCCCTCCTTGTGCTTTTTAAAAGTAAAAACAAAAATGGCGGCAGCATCGAGGCGGTGCATCGAAAATGGAGGAGTTAAATGTCAAAAGGCGGCGTTTTAGTACATTTTGTTGCAGATATTTACTTATTTATGTTTATGTCAAAGTCAAAAGCTCAAAGTCATGCAGCGGATTATAGAGAAACCTAAAGTAAGTAAAGTAGAATAGAATAGAATATTCTTTATTGCACAAAAAACAAATCATGTACACAGGCGAACTTAATGCTAGGAAGCATTCTCTACCAGCTAACCTTTGAAGTAAGGTCTTTTTCGGGACTTTTTCTGCTCTTTCGAAGGGAGACGTTGTCCTTTTTTATTTTATTTCAATTTTTAGTGTTTTTTTGAGTTATATCGTGTAATTTTGGTGGCATTGTAACCGGTGTAGCTTATAAAGAGTACATATGGTAGTGAATTTAAATAAAATAAGTGTATTGCGTGTCTTTTCGAAGGGGTGGAAATTGTCCAGGAACATTCTAGTAAACTGCCATCGATTTACTAGAACATGACTTGACAGAGGACAAAAAAAAGTAAAGTAAAGTTTATTGTTCAAAAACAGATTAAATACAATTCGAAAACGCTATGGATCCCGCACTAGGGCTAGCCTGTATCGCGGGTATACGGACTTAGTTTACCAAATAAACAAACAGTGGAGAAAACATGCAAGACAATAAACAAAAATCTTAGTAAGTAAATAGGGTAATAATACCAACCAAAAAGATGCTAATAAACTACCTTTGCTAGGAGTTTAGCTACGTGATAGAAATCCAAAATAAAGAAATCCGTAGAAGAACGAAGATCAACGGAATCACCAGCTCTCAAGAATTAACATATTGAAGTGGCAATGGGCAGGTCTTATAGCTCGCAGGACTTATGTAACCTAATTGATCCTTTTGAACGACCCTTTTGGTCGGTACCGTAAAATACAGATTTTTTTTTTCATCTGGCCGGTTCGTGTCTCATAGGCTAACCATGAGGTCTTACAGCGATTCAGTTCAAAAACTATTGAGTACAAAATATCGGTTCCGTGATGTCCGCAGCTATATTTAAAGGCACAGTAGCAGAAGGTCTATAGACTTCTGCGATTAAAGTAATTCAATGATGACATATGTCAACGATGAACCGATATCTCGCGTCTTCCATATCTTCAATATTTTAAGAACTTACCCTCCTTGTGGCATGGCGTAAGGCACCCTGTATAAAAGAGCGGGTAAAATAAGAGCTGTATAAAAACAGGTATCTACTCACCTAATGAATTATGAAAGCCAGCGTCGCTTCCGGCATAGTGCGGGAGCCGGCGATCAAATTGCATATTCATTTAAACAGCCTTTTTTATGTAACATGCTTTTTACGGCATCGTGAAATTTTTGATGCTATTTTATTTTAAAACAAGGTTTTCGAGGATTTTTTGTGAGTGGAGCATGAAAATGTATCTCTTAATGAAAAAGATTTTAATAAATTATAATTATTTACTTATTTATTTATTATACTTTAACTAGAAAGGCATACAGCTATCAATTACACTAATTAAAGAGTACATTAAGGGGGCACACAGTCAAATAATATTAAACAATTGAACAAATTTTTACACTGAAATATAATAAATATTACACAGTCAAACATGATGTATTGTCTAAAAAGTATTTACAAATTAATATTTGTTCATATTTTGTTAGTAGAGGAAGGCGCTTCTCTCGATGTCTACCTATATGGGCATTACAAGAACGCTATATAAAAATCTAAACTGGGGGGTTACCGTGACCTCTTATAGCGATTCAGTTCAAAAACTATTCAGTACAAAATATCGGTCCGTCATTGAAATCCCCCATCATTGAATAACTTTAATCGCAGAAGTGTATAGACCTACTGCGACTGTGCCTTTAAATGTAGCTGCGGACATCATGGAACCGATATTTTGTACTGAATAGTTTTTGAACTGAATCGCTATAAGAGCTCATGGTAAGGCCTGGTAGGAGAACTATTTCTGCTTTTTCGAAAGATGTCGTCCGTTTTTATTTTATTTCAATTTCTAGTGTTTTTTTGGTTATATCGTAAAATTAAGGTGGCATTTTAACCGGTGTAGCTTATAAAGAGCACATGGTAGTGAATTTGAATGAAACAAGTGTATTGCGTGTCCTTTCGAAGGAGTGGAAATTGACCAGAAACATAAAACTACCATTGCTTTGCTATAGAACATGACTTGACCGAGAACTTTACGATTTGATATTATTTGAAATAATCTAGTTATTCTACTTGACATTGGCAAAATTGAGTTTTAACTTTGAGACCATAATAAAAATAATAAAAAATAAGTACTGATAATATTATGTCAGTTTAGATTTTGAACTCAAGACGAAGAACAGAAAAAAGTTTCAAATCAAATAAAAGAATTTGGTATTGGAATCAAATGTTAACTTATTCATGCCTTCTCTTTGTCTAAATGTAGCGCAGTCAATGAGATTTTTGTATGAATGTATTCGCGAATAAAGTCAAGAATGAATTATTCAAAACCTTATAAATGGGACAGGAGAGTTTAATTTAGAGAATTTTTGGCTTTTCAAGTAGGTACGTATCTTTTTCATCAAATTGCATTTGGTTTTAAATTGGATTTGAAAGTGACATGCACTTATTTTTTTCTTTTTTATTATTATTATCTTATGGTGTACAATAAAGTATTTAATATTATATTCTATTCTTTAACAATCCACATGTAGGCACTCTTAATGAACCCGCAACCTCTTGCATCTAAGCCCTCGCAACTCGCCCGTTGCGCCGCGGAGGATTTACGAATCAAGTCGTGTGCATCAGTTAATCTTCTCATATTTTATCACAGTCAAAGTCAAAAAGAATTTTATTCATTGAAATCACAAGGATCATTTTGAATCGTCTTATAAACTAAAATTACTCCTGTTCCAACGCGACCAAGCCTAGAAGAATCAGAAGAAAATCCTCTACTTTCCCTAAGTAGCTTAACATCTAATTATTATGGACAATAAATTATTGTTATTTGTACGTTTACTTTCCTTCGAAGCCTTAAGGATTTCCCATACACTTACTTGATTAATTTTATTCAAACAAAAAAAGGTTTTAGAAAAATTGGATACACGAAAGTGGAGAAAATTGATGTCTATCGAGGAAGGTTTACTCAAAATTATGTGAATATTGTTTATTAAGAGAATGTCACCAAGGTAGGTCAAAAGAAAAAAAATATTAAAAATAAATATTAAATAATAAATAATAACGTGAACGAATTTTGCTTTTAATTTGGCTAATATTTATTCAAACTCCATGAAACATTGTACACATGATCAGTACACTAATATAACCCATGGTGCGTTCATGGTGGTTCGTGGTGGTTTCATTTAAAAAACACGCTTCCGCCATTGTATTCGACTAAATATTTGGATGAAAAAAAATTATGAAAGAACCATAGTGGTGAAAGGATTATGATACTTTCTGAATGCAAATGCTTGGTTTGTTGCTGAAAATATCAAAATCACCATATGTATGCCTACAATATTTAAGGAGTTCCCTCAATTCCTCATGGATTCCATCATCAGAACTTGATTCTGAAAAAAATGGGACCAATCTGGAAGTATATCTATTCAAATAAAAAGACAATTTTCCAAACCGGTTCATAAACGCCGGAGATATGAGGTAACAAACATAAAAAAAAATACAACCGAATTGAGAACCTCCTCCTTTTTTGTGAAGTCGGTTAAAAATTATATAGTTACCAAATCATAAACTAAAAAAACGAGTTTTATATAATACACTCGAGAGCAATGAATCCGGGTCACTTAAATAATCCTAAAAATCTCGGAAACTAAAAATGCTAGGTTAATGCAATAAATTGTATTTAATAGACAATGTAATACTCCTTAAATGAAGGTATTAAAACTTCTTAGTTATTGTGAAGTTATATCATAAAAAAATCAAATTTGAAAAAGGGCCACTTTCGAAGATGGAACTACGAAATTACAGCATTTGGTTTTGCTTTTGTTTGTAATCTGTCATTTATCATTGTTTGATTTCTGTTTTTTTGTTGTTTTTTTTCTGCGTAAACGCAGTAATGGAAGCACGAGGAGGCAATACGAAGTATTAAAATTCAAGAAAATCGTAATAAAGTTCAAAAATTTCATGTTTCCTATTTTTGTTTTAAGGAGAGATCAGCAGTTTTTTTCTTTATGTAATTTTGTGTTAATAAAATGTATGGTGACTCATATTTTTTTTACCTTCATTTAAGGAGTATTACATTGTCTATTAAATACAATTTATTGCATTAATCTATCATTTTTAGTTTCCGAGATTTTTAACATTCTTTAGTGACCCGGATTCATTGCTCTCGAGTGTAGTTGTAACCGAACAGAATTTAAAAAAAAAGTCTTTTGGGCTACTCATGAATACAGTTCCAATCGCAATCCAGTTCCAATCTCAATTCAGTTTCAATGCTTGTTTGGCGCTCTTGAACCAAATTGAGTTTGAAATCGAGATAGTGCATACGCGATTAACTTTGCGTTATATAAGAACAACAGAGACAGAAAGTCGATTTCACTTAGTTGCTGTTTCCTTTGCTGAAACAGCAGATAGCTTCCGAGTACATGGCTGCCCTTATGATCGAATTACCTTAAACGCGAGATGCCAATGAGAGCATTATACCTAAACATGAGATTTGCCTAAGAAGCTGTTTACCCTAAACGTAAGATGCCAAATGAAGCAGTTTGCCTAAAATGTGAAATTGACAAAGAAGCAGTTTGCCCAAAGTGGATTCCTACAAAACAAAATGCCTAAGTGGTTAAAAGCCTACTCAGGTAAATGTCTATTTACATAGTGGTTCTCTTCTCTATATATAATATAATTAAAAATTTATTAAAACAAATAATATATTTTTTTTGTTAAGGTTTTTTGTTTAATGCAGGTTACCTTCTATTTTGACTTATTTAACTGATGACCGTCTCCATTTCAGTATAATTCGTATAATATAATTTAGAGACCTACTTTATAAAAAAAATAACCACAGTAACAAAAAATTTCGATAGAGATTAGCAAATATTATGAGACAATATTTTACTATGAAATCGACCAAATCCAAATCCAAAATCCAAAAAAATCCAAATATGGCTGCCAATTCTCTTGATATTTAAGGCTTTGCTAACAGTCAACTAACATATTTGACTTTCCGCTTCTTGGTCATCTTGTATTTCAGGCAAACTGCTTTACAGGCAATTAAAATTAAGACAAACTGCTTCCTTGTCAATTTCACATTTTAGGCATACTGCTTCATTTGGCATCTTACATTTAGGGTAAAAAGCTTTTTTGGCAAATCACATGTTTAGGTATAATGCCCTCATTGGCATCTCGCGTTTAAGGTAATTCGATCATAAGGGCATGGCTGCTGTGACGACAGCAGCATTCTAAGGTGAGGCTGAAAAACAGCGTGGCTGAGCCCTCGTCCTTTTCTCGTACACTAACTATTTAACTTTATTATAATTGTACTTTTGCAACTAAGATTAGTGTAAGTGAATAAATGCCCTTTTTTTTTTTTTTTTTTTTATTTAGTTCGATAAAATTCCACTCCAAATTGTGCGCTAGTATTGAATTCAAGAGTACCAAATGAACAAGGAATCTAGTACTCTCTGACGACAAAATGACACTAAATCCTGAATCAGGATCGAGTAGAGCGTCAAGAGTAGCCCTGCTGGATTTTTCAAATGAAAATCGACAAATGACCACCCTGAAAAAGCTTTGCCATTCAAAATGCTCTTAATTTTAAAAAGGAAACAACACAATTTTTTTTATTAATGAAATAGCTAGACTTGTATTTTAGAGTTCCACATATTTTTTTTATCTATGATTTTTATATTTCAATTATTTAAAACAACCCTAAAATTAATACAGTCTGAAGTGCAAACCAGTTTCATCGTCAAATATGACAAGTTTGGATTTTTGGATGTTTGGATTTGAGGATCTTAACGCGCCTTAAGCTTTCTAATAATAACATAATTTCGTACACACTTCGAAAACATTAATTGGCTCGTCGTCTTCAAAGCAGTACCTACATGGGTACACCTGTCTAGTATACCTACAGTGTAATGATTAGAAATTCTGAACATGCACATAATATATCCCAGAGTAAGGAACACAGGATAATTACAGGGTGTATCTAGGGGTGGTACCTCAGTGGTAGGGGGTAGGAGATCTCATGGCGCATGGAATCACCCCCATGTACATGTTCTACGTTTTTTTTGTGCTCAAGTTTTGACCAATTGTTATTTTATTTATTTATTTATTCAGGTAAAAATAAAAAGGTAACAAACTTACGACTTGACATGATTTGAAATAATCTATCTCTACTTGACATTGGCAAAATTGAGTTTTTACTCAGAGGAAATAATAAAAAAAAAAAAAACATTTAAAAAACCGACTTCCGCCATTGTTTTCGACTAAATATATGGATAAAAAAACCATAGTGGTGAAAGGTTTATGATACTTTTTGAATGCAAATGCTTGATTTGTTGCTGAAAATATAAAAATCGCTATATGTATGCCTACAATATTTGAGGAGTTCCCTCAATTCCTCATGGATTCCATCGTCAGAACTGGATTCTGAAAAAATGGAAGTATATTCAATACCAATGTGGAAGTATATTCAATTAAAAAAAGAATTTTCCAAATCGGCTTATAAACGACGGAGATACGAGGTAACAAACTTAAAAAAAAAAAACAAATTGTGAACCTCCTCTTTTTTGTGAAGTAAGTTTAAAAACAGTGATGATGCTTCATCGTGCAATGAAATAAATAGAAGTATATTACGTGACTTTTCAAATGGGTGGAAATTGTCCACCAACTGCTTTACAGAGACTGAATGACTTGAGACTTGACCTATAAAATAAAAATAAAAACAGAAGATGTAATTTGAAGATGAAAAATTATAAACGAAAGATGCAAAGTAAGACAAGGCGGGACGAACAGAAAAAAAACAATGCTAGGAAGAAAAGGAGGAAGAAAAGTGGGCTCGTTTGATGTAATACAATACACCCAATTTTCTTAATCACCTACTTAAAATTTAGTCGAGCGTTTAAATTTACATAGGACTGTCTTTAGTGTCCTTTGGGGCGGATTGAGGCAAATAAAGAGGGGAGGTATTAAGGGTTAGTGTGAAATTTAGGCAAATACAGAATGTGAATTGGTGTTTTTGTTTTATTTAAATTATTTTCATCATAAGAAAATGGAAAAAGGTAGATGATAGAGAAAGACCCTCCACTCGATGGACTAAAGATAACAATAATTATAAACGTCGCAGGAAGTCTGTGGATGGAAGTGGAAACGGAAAATACTTATTATGAGAAAGTGCGTATTAAATTGTTTTAAAGCACTAATAAGTTAATTAGTCTAATGGTTATTATTATGATAGCCTACTTCTACGGAACCCTCTCACCGCGAGTCCGACTCGCACTTTTTGTATAAAGATTTTTTGTTGTCGTTGGTTCAACGAATGGACTTACTATATTTACATGTGTAAGACTATCATCATATTAGCCATAATTATAACTAGTATTAGTTGAACTGATG
This sequence comes from Epirrita christyi, assembly GCA_951392215.1. Taxonomy (NCBI): domain Eukaryota; kingdom Metazoa; phylum Arthropoda; class Insecta; order Lepidoptera; family Geometridae; genus Epirrita; species Epirrita christyi. Next base: position 4,460,227 of record OX595857.1, on the reverse strand, counting down.
TAGGAGTTTCAGCATTTATATCCAGTGATGCTCTGTGGTGACGAGAATCTGTTGGCGTTGGCGGTGCAATACTGACAGTGACAGATGCATAGCGCGGGCTTGTCAGTTGGGCTTGAACTGGGACTTGACGTAAAATGGCGGACAGAGACATTGGAAAAGGAATAAAATCCAGAAATATCTTTGTGATCTGTGTTTAATTTTGGAGTTTTAGGCCTAATCCTACACATGTGAGTAAACCTGGATTTTATACATACATACGTACATAAACACACGCCTTTTTTCCAGAAGGCGTAGGCAGAGCTTGAAAGGGTCTCTTTTTACCGTGGGTTGCAATCGCAGGAATACGTGACAAATGGTGAGCTCGTCGTCGCCATTGCTTCAACCAACTCGGTAAACGCTTTCTTTCAGTAATTACACACTCCTAAGTAAGCCAGCCAGCCAGGACAAATCTTATACCAACGAAAATGGTCCAACTAGACCGCTTTACAAAATTTCTCATCAAAACCATGATTACATCACATCTACCCCCCCCCCCCCCCCCTTAATACGTTCCTGCTTCTATAATGAACTCGTTATAAAGTTCTGTTGCAACATAAGCAAGTGTGTTTATGTTGTCATCTTAGACGTCCTCTGTGGCGCTGCGGGTGAGTAGCCGGCTCAGATGCAAGAGGTTGCGGGTTCGATTCCCGCTGTGGGACAAATGTTTGTATGATCTGCAAATATTTTTTCTAGGTCTGGGTGTTGTTGTACCATGGTATTCGTAGTTCCTGATAACCACGACACAGGGAATCCTAGTGTGGGATCAAGACTACGTATGTGACTGTTGGGTGTCATGTGTTATGTTAATGTATGTCATGAGCAGTCATTAGCTAGCTATAGTCCCTATAGGTACTTAAAATATATTCCATCCAAAGGTTGTCTAGTAGAAATAGTTACAAAGCGATAAAACAGCCCATTGTATAACATAGTTAGTTCTAGTTTTTTCGTTTTTGTGTATTAAGAGGGCACTATACTATAATTTAGGCTCCCTCTTTAACGCACGCGATAACCCACGCGCCATCTCGCTCGCGCCAGCGAGTGTCGTGCACAAAAATGAAGTTTTTTGTTTATTATGGCGAAAATAAAGTGTTTATCAAAAAACTGATTTTAGCATAAGAATAAATAGTAATTACCTATTTCTTGTAGTAATATTTATCTTAAAACACCGTAGGGTTCCTGAGATTTCTTTCAAAACGTGTGGGAAACAAGGATTTTTCATTAAATAAAACTATCGAGGTTTTTTTTACATATCGTGTTTTCAACTTTACACATAAAATGCAAAAATATAAAACTTACATATTCCAAAATATTTAACTCGTAGAACCCGCAGATACTGAGTTCTAGATCGATTTTGTTAGGCAAATTCACATAGTACGCCTTCTTAAGGTGTGCAATAAAGTACTATCTATCTATCTATCTATCTATCTATCTACATATTATATTATCTGTGGCGTGACACCTTATCTGGCTTAAGAAGAGACCCCTCCGTCTCCTCCCGTGGATGTCATAAAAGCCCACCAGGAAATTCATGCTCCAAGGCACCACACAGGCGCTTCTCACCTAGTGGTAAGACGGATCATCAAAGTAAGCCAAACCGTGTTTGTTGCCTGATTCTTCTAGGCTTCGTCGCGTTGGAACAGGAGTAATTTAATTTTATATAAGACGATTCAAAATGATCCTTGTGATTTCAATGAATATATTCTTTTCATTTGATTTGATTTGAAAGGCAGCATCATTAGATTGAATTGGAAGTATATAATTGAATTATTGATTTAATTGAATTAAGTATAGTAATTGACGACCTCTATGGCGCGGCGGGTGAAGGTTCACCCGCCTCGGAACAAATATTTGTACGATCTGCAGATATTTGTTCAGGGTGTTCTGGGTATTTTCTATGTATAATAAAAAATATAAGATAAGTTTATTTAGCAAGATAAGATAAGTTTATTTTTAGCAAACACAATTACAAATCACATCAGTAAACACAGTTATAAAATATGACATTCAATGAAAAGGAACTAAAGCTACACAGTTTATATATAACTAATGTTTATTAATGCTACTGACATTCCATTGGGTCCCAAACTAGGCGAAGCCTGTATCTTGGTGACCCAGGGGTTTATTATCCTAGCTCTGAGTTGGTAAAGTTACCCAAAAAAAAACAGTATCAAACAGATTAAAAAATAATGAAACAATTACAAAAATAAAAGTGACTCAAAGTAAGTTATAACTTTTGTACCTACGTATAATTATGAGCGAGGGCAATGGTAAGTATGTCTATCTATGTAATGTATTGTATTAAGTATATCAGTTATCTAGTACCCATAACACAATGTTCAGCGTTTATTATTATTATTATATACATATTTATATATGTATAAGTATGTCACCTCAAATTAATATTACTGGTCGCTACCGTACTAATTAAATACAAGTGGATGTCCGAGACCGTTGCCTTTTTATTTTAACTTTTGAAAATGTGCAGGAGTGAGTAAGTATTTGTGCACCAAAATCACAGTCATCATTATCAGCTGACGAGACGTCCAATTGCTAGATGAGGAATCTTAGAATGCAATCGGAGCTTTGGCATTATCAAAACCTTTTGCAAAGTGAATTGGTGATCCACAGTATTCAAATCAAATCATAAGAATATTATTTATTGAAATTACAAGGATCATTTTGATCAATCGTCTTATAAATTTAAATGACTCCTATTCCTAGTATTCATATTCATATTCATTTAATTTTATTCATTACTTTTATGTAGTAAGTAATTCATATTAGTATTGGTCTTATAATACTAGGTAGTTAGTACTTACACATAAACCCCGTTAGGGCTCTGCAATTTTATTATATTTGATTACATTATTAAATTGTATGCATGCATTACCATTTATTCTTACTAAATATATAATTTTAAATTTAAAACTGTTATATATAATGAAAATTAAACAACTAGGTACATAAAATCATTTAAACAAAGCAGGTCAATAGATAAATGTCAAAAACAAGGGCAGGGCAATTTTATATCAAAATCAAATTACAAATAAAAATAATATTGGTTTTACTAAAGTAACTTTCGTGAATTATATTATGAATCCGAACAACGTGTGATGACGCGGAAACAAGCTCTCCCCCCACCCCCGCGCTGGACAAACCGAGAGGAGCGGGCTCAGAGACGCAGTGCGAGGAAGGACGCGGAGGGAGTGTAGTGCGGATCCCACCTTGATGAAGACCCTCGATTTGGGTCGAAACCTGTTGGTGCTTCCACCAACATATCGGTACGTGAAAATTTCCCGTTTTTACAATATGAATAATAATATTGGTGTTAAGTACACGGGTATAGATGCTGCTGCTTATCCCTTCCAAATCTGATATATCTATATTATCTATATTTATTTATTTTATACAAAGCTCGCTTTGTAGCGGAGCGTACCACGCTACAACATAACATAACACCCAACAGACACATACGTAGTCATAAGACCACATTAGGATTCCCTGTGTCGTGGGTATCAAGAACTATGAGTACCATGGTACTATAACACCCAGACCCACGACAAATATTTGCAGATAATACAAACATTTGTTCCGCAACGGGAATCGAACACGCAACATCTCGCATCTCTGCCGAGTACTCGCCCGCCGCGCCACAGAGGGCGCTACGAAGCGAGGGAAAGAGTAGGAAGACGAAAAGCGTGCGCTCTCGCTTACTCACAGATAAATTGACAAATCGCCGCCATTCGTAGGCCCGAATCGTCTTCCTATTTCATGTCTTATCTTTTTTAGCGTGGGATGCTTTTGTTGCTCTGATCCCACATTTAGCTTATTTTTTTCAAACGACGACACCATTTGGGGTAGGTTTATAACTTCTTCAACAGCCTTTAGACGCCCACTGTTTGACAAAACCTCCCACACAGTGACGGATTAAGACTACTTGATGCCTTAAGCAATCCACGCTTGTGGGCCCCCCTATCCGTATGTCAACTAGGATCGGTCTTTAAACCCTAAAAACATTAGTTGTTTGTAAAATAAGATGATGAGATGAAAACGCGCGAATTTTCATATTAGTCCTAAAAACCTTTTTTTGGTGTGGTTTTTGGTGACGTGAGAGTGAGACGTGATGACCTCAGGACGGATTTTTTTTGTGCTTCTTCTGGTGCCCCCCTAGACGTGATGCCCTAGGCAATTGCTTAATTTGATTAAGGGTTAATCCGTCTCTGCTCCCACATAGAATGCAATGGGGAGATTTGCCATAAACACCATGCTTAGCAGGCGGATTGGTGATCGCTGTCTGGTTATAAGTACTCAGGTGGATGCTGCTGCCCATCCCCTGGTGTGATCCCTTAGTAAGGCTTTTACTACATCCACGGGAGGAGAAGGAGAGGTATATTCTTAGGCCGGACACACGGCACTACGGCAGGTATTTATAAGAGTTACTAGTTGCGCCCCGCGGTTTCACCCGCGTGAATAATGATGAAAATTGATGATGATGATGATGATGAAAAGTAGCCTATGTGTTAATCCAGGGTGTAAAGTATCTCCATTCCAAATTTCACTCAAATCCATTTAGTAGTTTTTACGTGAAAGAGTAACAAACATCCATCCATACTCACAAACTTTCGCGTTTATAATATTAGTAGGAAGTAGGATGTACAAAGGCGAGCAAAGTCAAAGTCAAAAAGAACTTTATTCGTTGAAATCACAAAGATCATTTTGAATTTTCTTATATAAAATTAAATTACTTAACCCTAAAAGAGTTTTCTTCCAGCAAACCTTAGAGGAGTGGGAGAAATTATAATAGTGGTGCGTAATGTGTACCAATAAAATACAAAACAGAGAAATAGATGATATAAAACATAATATACCTAACTTAATTACACTAAAATTCAAATACTATACTAACAAATACATACCCTAAACCTACAGAAAATAAATATCTATATAAAAATGTACTTGCACTAAATTCATAAATTCATGCCTTATCAACCATTTTTCTCTGTCCGTTTATTATAAAGTAAGTGTGTCAGAGCTGTGCCTGTTATTATTTTGTTAAGGCGACAGCGTTCTGGTATTTCAAGCGCTTGTTAGTACAGTTTGCTCGCAGTCATTATAGAAATAGTTTCAAAAGAACTCTTAAAATTAAACCGTATTTCGATAGCATTAAGAAGTAATTCGGCGTTACGAAACAGATGTTGGATCATGGAAAAACATGATGAAGATTTTACCCAACTGTGGAAAGTGATAAAGTTAAAAAAGCCGGGCGTGAGTATTTTAGCCGGATAAAGCGGTTGTTAGACGAGCAATGTACAACATCACTTGCAGTGATCCAATACATTAACTTCAATCCAGATTGACGAGACGGCGCATATCAATATAAGAGAGCTTTTAATTGAACAGTGATGGCTTAAGATACAAGCGAAACAGACAGTTATGTGAAAATAAAATAGACTAACAAAACATGTTAGCAAAACATGTTAGTAAAACAGCCAGTCCGTTGAGACTTTTGAGTTGACAGTGTTTTGTTAGAAAATCTTTTTTCAAATTATAAGTTCTGACGTCTTCATCCCCCCGCAGGCGAACGCGGGGGATATTTTCCGTTCGTCGCGGCAAACGAGACCGACGACCTCTGTGGCGCGGCGGGCGAAGGTTCGCCTACGACGCAGGAGGTTGCGGGTTCGATTCCCGCCTCGGAATAAATATTTGTACAATCTGCAGATATTAGTTCAGGGTGTTCTGGGTATTTTTCTTTGTATAATAAAAAATATCTATCTATGTAATGTATTGTATTAAGTATATCAGTTATCTAGTACCCATAACACAAGCTCTGCTTAGCTTGGGGCTAGATAATGTTGTGTGAAATGTGTCCAGCTTTTAAAAAAAAAACTTATTTATATTTTTGCTAACACAAAACTGTTAGGACACACCCCCTTTCTATTAGAAAACATGTTATATGTTTGTAAAACACCAAAACATAGCGCAGCGGCTTAAGCTTTACTTAAACATTAAAAAAGTTAAAAGTATTAAAGTATAGAATTGTAATGATCGTAGCTTGGTATCATTATTTTTTTCTAAGTGTAATGTAAGTTATTTTTTTTTATTTTTTTATGCTACTTGGCAAGCAGACAAGCTTACGGCCCACCAGATGGAAAGCAGTTACCATAGCCTATGAACGCCTGTAATACCAGAGGCATCACACGCGCGCTGCCGACCCTGAGACATAAAGATGAAAAGTCTCATGTGCCTGTAATTTCACCGGCACCCGTACCCTTCAAACCGAAACACAGCAATACGAACACTACTGCTTGGCGGCAGAAATAGGTACGGTGGTAGTACTTCCCCGGACGAACTCTTTCACAAGAAGTTCTACTACTAACAAAACAGAAAGGTAACAAAAACTTTTTAAAGAACATTTAACATGAATTATGAATTAAGGTTTCCACGTAAACTTTGCCAAACTTTTAGTACGAATTACACTTCAAATGTCTAAAAAAAATCTGGATTATTGTTTCTTAAATCTAAAACGTTGTATCTTGATTTCAAGTCGTATCCGATTATTCTACATAGAAAGATTGTATTTTTAAAATAATCAGAAACTACGTTGTTTCGTTCCGTCTTGATTAACCGACATCAAAAAAAGGAAGAGGTTCTCAATTAGATTTTTTTGTATGTTTATTACTCAGCTAATTATATAAATTGATTTTGATACATTTTTTTGTTAGGTCATTACTTTGTAATTGATTGTGAGCTTTTTGAAAGAAGTTGTTTTTTTTTAAATAATCTATAATTTTATTTTGAAATAAGAATGAAAGAAAGAATATCGAGTCTTATCACCGATTGGCACAAAATTACGTGATAGGCTCATTACTTGCGTATTGTGAATTATAATGCGTCATATTCTATTTAAGTTGACTGGTATTTCGATGCATTTAGCCCTGTACACTTGTTAACAAAATTCATAATTTAATTGAAATAAAAAAATGTTTGTTTTTTATTTCTGAAGCCAAATGTAAACATTTGACGACAAGATTGAAGCACCTCTTTTATGTATAAAAATACTTGAGTTAGAAGAAGCGTTCCACAGGTCCTCGCTCATTCGTAGCCATATATTATGGTTGCTAAAAATGGGCACAATAACTTTTCATTTAAAAAACCGACTTCCGCCATTGTATTCGACTAAATATTTGGATGAAATAAAATGATGAAAGAACCATAGTGGTGAAAGGATTATGATACTTTTTAAATGCAAATGCTTGGTTTGTTGCTGAAAATATCAAAATCGCCATATGTATGCCTACAATATTTGAAGAGTTCCCTTAATTCCTCATGGATTCCATCAACAGAACTGGATTCTGAAAAAAATGAGACCAATCTGGAAGTATATCTATTCAAATAAATAAAGAATTTTCCAAATTGGTTCATAAACGCAGGATATATGAGGTAACAAACACAAAAAAAAAATACAACCGAATTGAGAACCTCCTCCTTTTTTGGGAAGTCGGTTAAAAAGTATGATGGTTATTTTCACGCTTTCTTAGAAAAAATATAACTATACTATAAATATACTATTATCCTGCTGACGAGGAAGGACCTATATGGTCAACAAAACGTTAGCAGATTAAAATGATACCAAGCCACGATAGTTTTAATTATATTGTTTTAGTGTGTTAATCTTTAATTATACTCTGATCTTTTTAAGTATACTCTGATTTTTAATCTTATACAATTTTTGTAACAAAGAAATGTCAAGATATTCCACTTTATGTCTAAGTGTCATGTATGTGTATCATTATGTGTATTGTATATACACATATGATACACATACAGTGACATTTATTTGTTTACAAAAATTGTCTAAGATTAAAAATCATAGTATAGTTATCTTTCAGTCTATCTATTGTAATAACGTATTTTTTTGAATGAGGTGCTTCTTCTGCCTCACATCTATGAAGGAGTTTTAAATATAAATATTATTACATGATATTATATTTTTGCAATGTGCGTTACGAAATTTCTCATCGACTGTACCAGCTCAAAACGCCACTTGGAGTGATAAGCAAATTGAAAATAGAATTACATTCTCAGCCATTTAATTTTATCATTATGTCCGATACGATTATCTGCGTACGATCAGAATGCAAATGTGCAGATTAGTGTGATCTTGATAACTTTATCATCTGAAAGATTAACTGGTTTTAAGGCTATTGAACGTTATAATTAAGTTGCATGTTATAGTGGAAAGAAAAACATGACATAAGATTTTTTTGAAAAATCCTACTAATATTATAAACGCGAAAGTTTGTGAGTATGGATGGATGTTTGTTACTCTTTCACGTAAAAACTACTGAATGGATTTGAGTGAAATTTGGAATGGAGATACTTTACGCCCTGGATTAACACATAGGCTACTTTTCATCATCATCATCATCATTTTTCACGCGGGTGAAACCGCGGGGCGCAACTAGTATTATATATTTTTCAAAACAATCTACGAAATGATTCAAGTGTGTTTTATCGAGCAGCTTTCGCTGATATGTCTACATCATTACAGTGAGGAATTTTAGAAAAATTACGACTATACACCGTACTTAACTATTCTCCTGCTGACGTTTCGTTGACCATTTATAGGTCCTTCCTTGTCAGCAGGAGAATAGTAAATTACGTGGTGTATTAGTCGTTTATTTATTTATCTATAATCAGATGCTCACAAAACTAACAGCCGAAGCCAAAACGTTCTACAAGCTAAATTAGTTGACTTAAAAAACAAATACACATATATAGAAATTTAGGTAGTTCTGTGTGAAAAATATCTACCTCTTGCACTTGGGTAGTCATTGTGTTGAGTAATGTGAGTGCGTGTGGTGTCGGGGCATACCGTGCAGTGTCGGTGCGGGCCGCTGGTGGCGCAAATAAGCGTCGCACGCGCCCTCGCACAATATACCGTCGTAATTTTTCTACAATGATACCTACCATGCCACGATAATTTCAACAGTGAGGAATGTCTAATTGTGGGCCACTTTTTTAAGTTGAATTGCCCTTTCGTAGCTAGTTGTCGAGCTTGTTTTTGAAGGCATTTTCTAGATATGGCAGAAACAATATCGACTTAGTATGTGTATTTTTTATTTATATTTATGGTGTACAGTAAATTATTTTCTATTCTATTCTATTCCTTTTTTAGCTGACATTACTTAATGTTCAATAAAGTCAGGAGAAATATATGATTATTCGGCCGAATAGATGACGAAAAATAATATTTATGTTGATGGTGCCATTTCGTACTTATCCGGCGAGTCAAATTCGGTCGAATCGACGATGCACTTAAATTTTCACCCGACCAAAACTCAGAAGTAGGTAAGCGTCAGATGAAAAGACTACCACAAAGACAGGCGTCAAATAAAAACCTAAAATTGTTGAAAAATATCCGACGTTTCTATTTCTGTCTACAAATCCCATCTGTTCCTAGGGAATATTTTGCAAAAAAATACCGACAGTAATATGTAAATTCCTATTCCAGTAATGAAACTGGGGAAAATATATTCTCCATATTTAATAAATTCAGCATGTATGTCTGTTGTACCCTGTACGTATATAAACACATATTTTGGTCGGTTCGAAGCCAACATACCAATGGTCTACAAACGCCCAGACTTCCAATCTTTATGACATAAATGTACATCCGGTCGTGAGTTTGAATCCCGGTAGAACGCATTTAATTTCACCATCATCAGTCACAGTCATCATCAATCACTGATCACTATCCAATAGTTAACAAATTAACTAATTGTTAATAGTAGACAAACGTGAGTGAAAATATTTTTTTTGCAAAAAATGATTTTAAACCATATTTCTGAATTACTATGTGAAACTCGAGGGGTAGGGGGGAGGGGCCTTAGCAAATACCACGGGTGGTCACCGAGGGGTGGGGGGGGGGGGGGGTAAAAAAAAATGGGTCTCGTTGTAGGTATGGGTACGTTCCCTTACGTCCACTGATGTACGCCTCCCCCATTGAATACAATGGAGGGATTGTCAGGTGGATTTTTATCTCATCTTCCTGATTTTGATTTAAACTATAACTTTCGCCCAGCGCGATATAAAGTTTTAAACGACGGCCAAAGAGAAACATCAAAAATTCGGGCCATTGATAGCCCGGCCACCGTGAAACGGACCCGAGTTTTTCATCGTACTGTATGTCATCACCAACCTATAGAAATCCCCTGCTGCACACATGTACATGCTGTACACCTACCGAGAGGAAGCCACATGCGTCGCCCAATTTTTTTTGACTCGTTTGACCGCGATCTCACCTGTTGGAAATTGATGATGCAGCCGACGATGGAGCACGAAGGTCTAGAAGGCACCTATTCACTCTTGCCTTGAAACGACCCTAATTATAGTTTTCAGGAAAGACAGACGACGGCATGGCAGCGAGTTCCACTCCTTAGCAGTTCGTATAATAAAGGTGGAACCGAAACGCTTAGTACGAATAGAAGGTATACTAATGAGGTAAGGATGATACTGAGCCGTGCGCATGCTCGTCCTATGATGAAAAAATCATGGTCGCCACTCGATATAGATTAAAGGCAGATAGGGCCGCGGGCAAATACAAGTTCTAGCAATAAAACTAGGAAACTATTCCGCTATAAAATAGATTGCATAACAATTTGTAGAACAGTGTGGTGACAACAGTGCATGGCAAAAAGTTGTAAAATTATATAATAGTTAGGTATACCTACTTTGCAAACGCATGGATATATTACTTCAAGCCACGTCCAACCTCAAGCTCAAAGCTGCACAACAGGCTATTGTGAGAGCTCTGCTTTTGCGAGTTCAGGATCTAACGTGTCAATCTATATTCTAGAAGCGAAGCGTGTTTTGTCAGAAAATATCCTGAACTTTTCTAAAAAAAACAGATCAGCCGCGTCTTTATGAATAAAGGCATGAATACAGACTAAACCCAGATTATTCATAAAAATTGTTAAATAAAGTATTGGTGGATTTTTTTTACCATACCCTTGAGAGTTTTTTAATGACAAGACATTTAAGTAACTTATATTATAACATTATCCTTCCTACTAATACACTCGAGAGCAATGAATCCGGGTCACTTAAAGAATCCTAAAAATCTCGGAAACTAAAAATGCTAGGTTAATGCAATAAATTGTATTTAATAGACAATGTAATACTCCTTAAATGAAGGTATTAAAACTTCTTAGTTATTGTAAAGTTATATCATAAAAAAATCAAATTTGAAAAAGGGCCACTTTCGAAGATGGAACTACGAAATTACAGCATTTGGTTTTGCTTTTGTTTGTAATCTGTCATTTATCATTGTTTGATTTCTGTTTTTTTGTTGTTTTTTTTCTGCGTAAACGCAGTAATGGAAGCACGAGGAGGCAATACGAAGTATTAAAATTCAAGAAAATCGTAATAAAGTTCAAAAATTTCATGTTTCCTATTTTTGTTTTAAGGAGAGATCAGCAGTTTTTTTCTTTATGTAATTTTGTGTTAATAAAATGTATGGTGACTCATATTTTTTTTACCTTCATTTAAGGAGTATTACATTGTCTATTAAATACAATTTATTGCATTAATCTATCATTTTTAGTTTCCGAGATTTTTAACATTCTTTAGTGACCCGGATTCATTGCTCTCGAGTGTATTATAATCGCGAAAGTTTGTGAGTATGGATGTTTGTTACTCTTTCACGTAAAAACTACTGAATGGATTTGAGTGAAATTTGGAATGGAGATACTTTACGCCCTGGATTAACACATAGGCTACTTTTCATCATCATCATCATCATCATCATCAATTTTCATCATTATTATTATTTAATTGTAATGTAATTGTGATGTAATGTAATGTAATTGTAATGTAATTGTAATGTAATTGTGATGTAATGTAATGTAATTGTAATGTAATTGTAATGTAATTGTAATGTAATTGTAATGTAATTGTAATGTAATTGTAATGTAATTGTAATGTAATTGTAATGTAATTGTAATGTAATTGTAATGTAATTGTAATGTAATTGTAATTGTAATGTAATTGTAATGTAATTGTAATGTAATTGTAATGTAATTGTAATGTAATTGTAATGTAATTGTAATGTAATTGTAATGTAATTGTAATGTAATTGTAATGTAATTGTAATGTAATTGTAATGTAATTGTAATGTAATTGTAATGTAATTGTAATGCAATTGTAATGTAATTGTAATGTAATTGTAATGTAATTGTAATGTAATTGTAATGTAATTGTAATGTAATTGTAATGTAATTGTAATGTAATTGTAATAATAATTTATTAAATAAAATATTTTTGTTTTTTACTTTTTTCTAATTACCTAGCAAAGTTCACTAAATTTTTCCACACATTTAAAACAGTCTAGACTTTTCGAGCATTATTTTTCAAATGCAAGGTCTACTATAAATCTACTGCACCTCTATCAATGTCGTAAAAGCTAATTAAGGGATTACACCAGGGGATAGACAGCCTGAGAACTTAAGAAGAATACTGCGATTACCAATCCGCCTTCCATGCGTGGTAATTATGGCAACTCCCCCCCTTTGTATGTTGTGGGGGAGGCATCGTCCAGCAGTGGACGTCCAAAGGCTGTATTGTAGATGTTAAAAATCTTTAATCTTTAATGCGTGTTCCTCAACCATATATCGCAAGTTCAAGGTTACAAAAAAGATTTTGTTTTCTCGTATACTTCGGCTAATAACTATTTTCAAAGAAATTGTTGTTTTCGTAACGCGAGCCTGTAAATTTAATAAAACTTGGCGCATTACAGTTAGGGGTAAGTGCTTGAAGTAAATTCGATCTTTTCTTTCGAGTTTCAGTTCCAAAAGTGCCGTAATAGTATTGTTGTTGAGAGTACAAGTTAATGTCTTTTGGAGCACGAAAGTAACATCGTAAAAGTAAGGATGGAACAACGTTGCTAGTATTTTTACACCCCATATATATCTTTGAATACGCCGTAAGGCACCTCACATGCATACAACTTTTTGTTGACCAATTTTTTTTTTTTTTATAAAATAAATTAAATTAAAATTAAAAAAAAACAAAAAATTGTATTATCAGTATGTATGTAGCTTCATGTTATCGTATCAATATTTAAGTATGTAGGTAGGTACACCATAAATGCTCCATTTAATTTTACACAATCCAGTCCATCCAAAGGTTGTCTGGAAGAAATCGCTACAGAGCGATAAGACCGCCCATTGAATAGCATAGTTAGTTTTAGTTTTCGTTTGTTAAATTATTTAATTTTTACTATGGTGTGCAATAAAGTATTTTCTATCTTTCTATATCTATTTTGTGTATCATTTGTATAATTTATAGGAATATACTAAACTATTGTCAACTCGATATTTGCTCGACAAAAAAGTCAAAAAGCGGTATCGATCTGCGTTTGATTCAAAAGTTGGACAAATATCGATCAACCGCAATTTGTAATGTATTTGTTTGCGCATACCATCGGCTAAACCTTAGAATAAGGTTGCTTCAGTCTTTAGGGCCATACCTCACCGAGATGCCATGGCGACGTGGCCAGCGACGTTGCCAACTAGTTCATACTGAGATGTATGACGGCTAATTCACTTGGCGACCAACTGGCGGCGTTGCCAAGTAGCCAGAGTAGCCAGAGTCGACCGCTCCGCATGCGGCGACTGGTGACGCTGGCTACCTGGCGACGCCGCCAGTTGTTAGCACGTGTTTGTATGCTCCGTCACTCACTCAGTCGCCAACCAGTCGCCGCGTTGAACGCACGTCGTACTGAGAGCAAAATGTCGAGACAGAACTGAATGTATTGGCGACGCGATTGGGCGACTCAGTCTGGCGACGCAGGGACACCAGACGTAGCCATGGGAACGTCGCTGGCCACGTCGCCATGGCATCTCGGTGAGGTATGGCCCTTATTCTAAGGGCTAAACAGTCGATCCGCGACTGTCATTCTCTCATAAGCATTTGAAGAAAATCGACGATTGGCTACATCGTATTGTATGCGCACCTCCATGAACTAAACGGTTTAGTTGTGTGGAAATCACGACTAGTACACAACTCGATAAAACAGTTTAGTCGATGCAAAAGTTGTATTTATGCGCTGTACTAAAGGCACACTATGCCGGCGGCCCAGCTGGCGAGCATGCCGCCGACAAGCCCGGCGGTTATCTATGTACCCGCGGCGGGTATCTGTGTACCCGCGGCGTATATTGGCATACCCGCGGCGTATATTGGCATACCCGCGCGGCAAACAGCCGCCGCTGTACCGCCGGCTTAGTGTGTAGGAGCCTTAACATGTCGTCACAGATACCGCAGAGCCTGAATATTCTATTCTATAATGAGAAGCCGAAGTCTGTGTTTTGAAAAGCAATATTGACACAGGCAGACGTATCGTGTAGTCATCACCATCATCATCATCGTCAGCCGTAGAAGTCCACTGCTGGATTTAGGCCTCCACCTTAGACATGCCACGACGAACGGTCTTGAGCCGCCTCCATCCACTGAGTTCCTAAATTCGAAGGAATTAGGAGTTTCTGGAGACTTTTCAGAACCACTATCATACCAAATACTGCCAGAGAGCCTATTACGAGTTTTGCATTGCAACAATCACTTTGCGAGTCGTGAGTATTCAACGTCAAAGTATTCAACAACGCAAAGCGATTGTTGCAATGCAAAACTCGTAATAGGCCCTCTGGCAGTATTTGGTATGATAGTGGTTCTGAAAAGCCTCCAGAATCTCCTAATTCCTTCGTAATGCTTTTTCTATTCCATTTCCCAAAATAAGATTAGGACATATTCTGAACTACAAGTTCACAAGTCTTACTAGATCTTATACCAGGTTTAATCACCATCATCATCAGCCTGTAGAAACCAGAATTAATAAAAGTATTATATTAAAATAAATTGATATACAGGACAATGCAGGTATTGCATTTTTTTTAGATAATAGTTTTATTTAAAAAAATAAAATAAAAATTGTGTACACTCAGAAAGGTTTCACGTAAGTAAGTGCATATATATTTTGATGTATAATTTTCGTTAAGTGAAATCTTTAAAAAGATATTTATTATTGCGTAAAATAGGGTGAATAGTGTTACTGTTAGAAATACCAAGAATGAGTTTGTTCTTGGTATTTCTAACATTGTGATAAATAACGACTTGATATGCCGGACTCAAATACTTATCTCTTACAAAATATTCAGCTAGGAAACAGATAAGAAATGACAGAAACCTAGTTTATAAAGACTAAAATGTTCTTGTGATTACATTGAATAAAATACATTAGATAAAGAACGCAAGGTATGTGACAAGTCTTTCATTTGTTGGGCACAATGGACTAACATTCTTGTAATTTTTTTTCTTGATAATCACCCAGGAATGTTGGAAATCTAGTTTATAAAGACTTATTTTTACTTTTAGAGAACAATTATTTTCTGATTACATTGAATGAAATAGGTAATTTTGGCTCGAAGGAACACAAGGTAGGTGACAAGTCTTTGATGTTTCCGGCTCAATGGACTAATAGTCTTGTTAAAGTCTTTCATAATCGTCACCCAGGAATGTTAGAAATCTAGTTTACAAAGATTTACTATTACTTTTATAGAATAATTATTTTCTGATTGCATTAGATAAAATACTTTTGGCTCTAAGGAACACAAGGAAGGTGACAAGTCATTGATAAGTCGGGCTCAATAGACTAACATTCTTGTAAAATTCTATCTTAATTATCGTCTAAGAATATTGAAATTTAGGTTTTATAAACTAGATTTTCAATACTCTTGGACGATATATTGATTAGAATTTACTAACACTTAAATGATCTTATGATTACATTGAATAAAATACATTAGACTTTGTCATAAAGAACACAAGGTAGGTGACAAGTCTTTGATGTTTCGGGCTCAATGGACTAATAGTATTGTAAAAGTCTTACATAATCGTCACGGCGGAATGTTTGAAATCTAGTTGAAAATTACTTATTATTTTTAATACTTATAGAGACGAATAAAATTATTTTCTGATTACATTGAATAAAATGCTTTTGGCTCTAAGGAACACAATGTAGGTGACAAGTCTTTGATGTTTCGGGCTCAATGGACTAGTAGTCTTGTAAAAGTCTTTCATAATCATTACCCAGGAGTGTTGGAAATGTAGTTTAAAAAAACTTAGCTTTTAGAGAAATGTTATTTTCTGATTACATTGAATAAAATGCTTTTGGCTTTAAGGAACACAAAGTAGGTGACAAGTCTTTGATGTTTCGGGCTCAATGGACTAATAGTATTGTAAAAGTCTTTCGTAATAGTCACCCAGGATACAGATAAGGAATGTCGGCCCAGTCCTGTGTACGTTGAAAAGGGTTCCACTCCTTGATTAGCGATGTAGCAGACCCAGAGATATATTACCCTCTCTCCTTTATTTCGTTTTATTTTTGTCGTTGAGGGATTACGATTGTAATTATATGTTTTCTTTTATTTCTCTGATAGATAGAAATATAATAGATCATTCCCTTTGGAAAATAAGTTTTTCATATAGGAAATGTGTAATAAAAAATCTTCAGAATACTGAAGGTGTAAGTCATGACGTGTAAGTAAAACTGGTTCCTCCTCGTGTCAAACTGTGTTGTCAAACTAATTTGTTAGACAGGAACTTAGAATGGTTCTCTAGTCTTTCTAAGAACAGGAATAATACAAATTTTCCTCGTGGTCTAACTGTCTGAGATGACGGAAAATACAGTCATTTTGAAAAGTTATATTAGAAACCAAAAATTAAATTTTGTAATACTTATAATAACTACCTCTAAATAAAATAGCTTCTACCTGACTGATTCAACATCTGAGCCTAGTCTTCAAATGAAACAAGCAACTGTACACGGGGGTTTTGTTTACATTAGATACCCAGATTTCTGTATGGAAATTGAGGTTCTTATTGTGTCCGCTAGGGGTGTTTTTCGGTGTTTTTTTGGGGAACAATGTAGAAAATTTAAAAAAGCTTTTGCCAAATGCAAATGCAATGCAATTGATATGAAATGAAAGGGCTCGTTATGAAATATTCAAATGTTTTCTTTATGATTTTATGCTTTTTAACCGACTTCCCAAAAAAGGAGGAGGTTCTCAATTCGGTTGTATTTTTTTTTTTTTTTTTTTTAATGTTTGTTACCGCATATCTCCGGCGTTTATGAACCGATTTGGAAAATTCTTTTTTTATTTGTATAGATATACTTCCAGATTGGTTCCATTTTTTTCAAAATCCAGTTCTGATGATGGGATCCATGAGGAATTGAGGGAACTCCTCAAATATTGTAGGCATACATATGGCGATTTTGATATTTTCAGCAACAAACCAAGCATTTGCATTCAAGAAGTATAATAATCCTTTCACCACTATGGTTCTTTCATCATTTTTTTTCATCCAAATATTTTGTCAAATACTATGGCGGAAGTCGGTTTTTTAAATGAAAAGTTATTGAGGGGAACAGTCCAGCAGTGAACGTCTAAATGATGTTTAAAAAGTGAGGGTAGTTACTGCACCAGCCACCGCATCTCGATGGTAGCTCCCCTTAAGAGGGCTCTCCGAAAATATAATATGTATGAATCACCTTTTAGACGCAAATTCTAACGGAATAAGATTGAATATCGCACGACCCTGTCTTGCACAGAAGTAAAGTCTCAAATCATATATTTAATTTATTATGAGAATACTAATTAGTCTAGGTAAATTTTGGTTTGGTCACGGATAATAATAGTAGATTGTATCATAAGGGAGCAAAATAATATTTTTACGGCGAGGGCGCTTTTTTGAATCCAGAGCGAAGTGAGAGATGATTCTTTAGTAGAATCCCGAACGTAGCGAGGGATTCAAAGTACGTCGCCCGAGCCAAAAATATATTTTGCGTCCGAGTGTTACACTCTACTTTTCATCACCAACTATGAGAAAATAAAAGGCGCCTCATATTTTATTTCAAAACAAAACCATGAATTTATAATAATCCATGAATAACTTATCATTTAAAAAACAGAATTAAGAAAACAAAATTCGACTAAATATTTGGATGAAAAAAAAATTACGAAAGAACCATAGTGGTGAAAGGATTATGATACTTTCTGAATGCAAATGCTTGGTTTGTTGCTGAAAAAATCAAAATCGCCATATGTATGCCTACAATATTTGAGGAGTTCCCTCAATTCCTCATGGATCCCATCATCAGAACTGGATTTTGAAAAAAATGGGACCAATCTGGAAGTATATCTATTCAAATAAAAAAAGAATTTTCCAAATCGGTTCATAAACGCCGGAGATATGAGGTAAATAATATTTAAAAAAAATACAACCGAATTGAGAACCTCCTCCTTTTTGTAAAGTCGGTTAAAAATGACGAAATCGCGGGCCATAGTTCGCGCGTTTCTAATTTGTTTTTTTTTATTCAGCCGGTGGCGCGACTATGGGCCGTCGTACCAGCCTGTATTTATATAAACAATATTTGCGTTCGCCTTCTTTGGCGCTGAACACTAAGATGATCCAAATTTAAAAAGGGCGCGGCAAAGATAATTGCGGCGCACATATTTGTGTTTGATTCTTTTCAATATGTTCCAAATTCAAAAAGTGCGCGTAAAAGATAATTGCGGCGCACTTATTTGAGTTCGATATGTTCCAAATTTAAAAAGTGCGCGGCAAAGATAATTGCGGCGCACTTATAGAAGCTTCATACAGAAAACACCACCTTTGGGTGCACTTAAAGGCGAACCAAGTCGTCCTTTTCGAATAGATCTCGGAAAGAGTATTTTTGCTATTCGATATCTGAGTGTAAAAGCAGTTTTTATCCGCTAGAGGATAAAGTAAAATTGAATTTAGAACATCGTGTGCACTAAGTTTGTGAATTCAAAATATCATTAAACCTATTTACTTCTACCTCCATGGTGCCGAATTTATCATACAACCTTTTTTAATTTGTTAAAAACGTTTCGGACTCGGAACCTTCTTGGTGTATTACTTTTTTTTTATTAGCTGTATGCGCGCCAGTTTCTTTTCAAAAAGTATTTTTTTCTTGTTAAAACCTTAGGTTAAAAACAAGAAATTTGAAAACTAGTGAAAACCCTAAAATGAGTGATTCTAGCGACGAAGAAGTTTATTTGACAGCATCAGAATTGACTGAAACTGTTAAAAATGTGCAAATGTTTTTTTTGCATTTAGTAATTTCCTCGCTGAGGTGGGGTGAAAAGTTACGTGTTGCACTCGAGTGCAAAGATTTTTCACCTTGTGCTCTTTTGATCCCTCGCTTAACGCTCAGGATTCTAACTTTTAAAACACTCGCTACGCTCGTGATTAAATTTTAGAATCCTTCGCAAGCGAAGCGCGAAGGATTCGGAATTCGGGATTCGGGATTCCGCGTGCTCAATTTTGATGACCGAGCAAGCTCGGTCATCAAAATTGAGCACGCGGTTAAAAAGCAACTTTGCACTCTTGTATAACAAATAACTATTTTCTTCGGTGAGTATTTATTTTGGATATGTGACTGAAGTTATTTCCTAGAAATTTCAAAAAATCTAGTTTAAAGGCATAACTTTCAAAAAAATAAAGTATCGAGTAAATGTCTGCCAATTGTGTTTCTGGCTTGGTCACGGATAGAAAAAAGTTTGAAAAATCACATATTTCAGTTAATGTATTGATGTGATATCTGGTTTACTCACAATAACTAAGCAAATCAGCATTATATTTTTGGAGCGCCCTCTTTTTTATTCTGCTTTTTAGTATTTGTTGTTACAGATACATCATCTGTGAAAATTTCAACTGTCTACCTATCACGGTTCATGAGATACAGCCTGGTGACAGATGGATGGACGGACGGACAGACAGCGGAGCCTTAGTAATAGGGTCCGTTTTACCCATTGGGTACGGAACCCTAAAAACGAAAACGCTACGCGTATGTAGTCACATCTTGCAACTGAATTTTAAACCAGTTCCACCCAACCGATTGAGCTTAAACTTTGCATACCTGTCAAGTTTCAATGACAATAGACAATACAGTGACAGCGAGCTGATCTAATAATGAAGACGAAAAGTGGACAACGGAACTCCTCGATTAATATTGGATTAATATAGACAGTTTTGTTTGACCTTAGTTTGATCAGCTCACGGTTCCGATTACTAATTTTATGAAAGCTTGTTTTGAAAATCATATTATCTACAAAGGAACTTAGTTTGTCTTTGTTTTCTACGTTAAACATTATGGCAATAGACGAATCTATACCATTTTTGAAACTTTTTGAAAGTGTAACAGGCGTGAAAATACAGAATTAAAGTAAATAATTTATCAAAAACAACTGCTGACGTAATTGAAGCAAGAAGTTCGAAACTTTGTTCGTTCTTTGTTTATTAATTAAATTTATTATTCAGACATCTTTGACGTGTTAAAGTGTATGGCATTAACAAGGCATGTAAAGAAGCGTATAGGTAGCCCATTTCATTCAAAATAAAAGATAGCTTACATAAAACCATTAATTTATTTAGAACAAGGTTCTTCTGAAGCCAATAGGAAAACATTAAAGGTCCTTCCTTAACCATAACATATTTTTGCCGTTCGAAAATTGCATTTTATATCAATATATCGCAACTCAAGGTACCTACGTATTAAGGCTTGCAAATATTCGAACTTTTTGTTATGCGAATATTCGTTTTTTTTGGTTACTATTCCAATTATTCGAATATTATTCGAATAATAGAATAAAATTTAAGTTATTTCATTTACTCACGTAGTAGTAGTGCAAGTATGTACGTATTCTTTGTCAACCTCATTTTGAGTTTTGGTTCGTTGTCACAGCACTTAAAAACAAAAGCTAATAGCGTTTTAAATCATAACATCTAACTTTGGTTCATTCTTCAACGTTTTCTTTGCAAGTGAGACCTAAGGAAACATAAGCGTCTATGGAATCACCTATAAGGAACATCTGAGATGGTTGAATCTTTCAGAGAGAGAGGTGACAACCTCTGTGGCGCAGCGGGCGAAGGTTCGCGTGCGATGTAGGAGGTTGCGGGTTCGATTCCCACCTCGGAAAAAATATTTGTACGATCTGCATATATTTGTTCAGGGTGTTCTGGGTATTTTTCTATGTATAATAAATAATATCTATCTATGTAATGTTTTTGTATTAAGTATATCAGTTATCTAGTACCCATAACACAAGCTCTGCTTAGCTTGGGGCTAGATAATGTTGTGTGAAATGCATTTATTTATTTATTTTATTTTATTTAAATACATTTCGTGACTGAAAACATCCTTTCATATTCTACAATTGTAGAAAAGAATAGAAAATACTTAATTGTATACCTGAAGATAATAAAAAATAAACAAAACAAGATAACTACTGGTTCGCCACGAACTGAAACCTCGCGATGACACCTTTATCTGCCCGACTTCTTAAGTGGGGAAGAATGTATTCAACGGCTGTGTTAGTATGTTTGTATGGATAATAAATATTAATTTCAGCATTGCCAGAGAACTTGAAGTATCTTCGAGTTATTTTTTGTATATTTTACTTTCTTTCTCCTTCTAACTGATTTTTAAAAACATTTACTGAGATAAAATTTTCACCTCGAGGTAATTTCCTACACATCATCGAAATAACCTTTGAATAGGGCTTAGCAACGGGGCTTACCGTACATACTACATAACAGTTAGTATATCAAGTACCTGACAAATTAATTGATAGCGTCCTTTTGATGAAAACCATAGAACTCAACGTCATTCAAATTCCTAGAAATGTGAGGTCAACAATAGATGTTATATTGGTTATTGTTTTATAAAGTATACCTTTCTAAATTCTTCAATTTCAGACTTTTTCCTGTATTTGTGTCACAAAAGCTACAAGCATACCAAATTTCAGCGTTTTGCGATTGCTGGAAGTACCCTAGAATTTTAATTTTTATGTTTTCTATTTTCGCTAATATCTCAGAAACTACTTAGTCTAAATACTAATTGAAAACAGTTTTAAAATGTCCAACCAAAGCACTTTTATTAGACATCTCGCTTGATCTAACTGTCTCACTTTTATGTTTTTTACCCCTCTTGGACCCCAATATCTCATCAATCCCCCGACCGATATAGCTCATAACCTTACCTATAAATTATACCAATACTATCTACCTCAATACTAAATTTAATGAAGATCAGATTAACGGTTGGGAAGTTTTCATCGAACAAACATACATACACACAAACGCCTATTTTTTCGAGTTGACTCAGCGAACTCGCTTTGCTCGTTTAATTTATATTACAATGGGGTACGTACAATGTATGTGGTATACACAGCAAAAAGTCGTTTGCTTTCCTAAAAGATCTGCGTAAAAAATTATATTCACAACTGCGAAGCACTGATCCTCCGAATATTATCGAGTGCTTCCGAGTTTAGATGAGTCCTGTCGTGGGGTCCGCGCACCCAAATGATGTAGCATTGTTTGGACGTTACGTGCAAACTTTATAATTGTATTTTGTGAACATATTAGAGTTTTAAGTTTGGGGATAAAGAAATTGGTCGAATATTCGAATATCTGAATTTTTGTATTCGAATGAATTTTCTATTCGAATAATTCGAATATTCGAATGCAAGCCCTACTACGTATTTAGCAAATTTTATGTACCTAATTTATAAGGCATTGTATTTTTATAAATGTTTATCTCATCGTCATCATCATAATCAGCCTGTAGAAGTCCACTGGACATAGGCCACGAATACCACGACGAATGGTCTTGAGCCGCCTCCATCCACTGACATCCTGCAACCTTTATTATGTCTTTAGGCCATCAGGAGGCGGGTCGCCACTTGAAAACGTTTTCACCTCAACACGGTTGTCAGTCCTGCCCATTGCCACTTCAACTTGCCAATTCTGTTAATTGAATTGGTCTATTGATTGCTAAATAGTAGCCAAATTGTTCGGAGCCCTATCCACGCGAGTCCGACTAGCACTTGACCAGTTACATCTAGGGACAATCTTCGCTTTGACATTTGAAGTTTTCAAAGAGTTTCGTAATCAAATATAGTTTTTATGGAAATAAATCGAACAACGAAGCAATCTCATCTCTTTTATGAAAAAAGAGGGTTTTTATATCAGTTTTATCTATGTTTGAATCACGAATATTAGATTGGCTTTCCGTTCTTAATAAAATTGGAGACTGTCAAAGGAGTTGGCTTTCCGTTCTAAACCGTTCTACCGTTTAGACTGTAGTCTAGCATAATTACATTTAGGAATTACTTAGTAATAATAATATTTAGTTTTTGTTATATAATGCTATAAGCTCAGGTTGCTAGGGCATGTCAAGTTTTGAAATAAATTTTACATTAAGATTGATTTTATATGATAATAGTAAGCAATAGGGTTGCTTGACGGTTTTCAGTGGTAAGTTACATCTGAATTAGTTTGTGGTCTAACAACAAATTTACGATTTTCGGATTTTTGCTATAAGACCTTGCTTCTTGCCAAATTTCATGATTCTAGGTTAACGCGCTATAGGTTCAACGCAAAATTTTTGTATGAACTAAAGGCACGCTCTGATATATAATGATATAAAAATTAAGTTTCGTTAGATTTTGTTGATGAATTTACTGACCCAATTTATAACTTATAAGTTTTATCAAATGTTCCAAAAATTAAATCGTGTTAGAAGTTCTAAAATTAGATTTCTATTTTATAAAGGTTAAAAAGGAGGTATCTTTGTTTTTTTTTTTATCGAATGGAGTAATTCAAATTGTGTACTAAATGTATGATTTCAACTAGATAAAAAGCTTAAAAATACAATTTATTTATTTTCTTTTTGTAAACTAAAGAACTCATATTAAAAACTTAAATATTCTAAAGCGCATTAAAGGCATTTGATGTGAACCTATAGCGTCTTAACGGGAAGTACTCTACAGGTTCTGATTCCCATGCGAGTTTAAAAATATGTAGCATAAACAGCCGTATCTTTTAATTGCGTTGACTTAGAAGTTTTTTTTTCACAGCTCCGAGAGATTGCAGACTTGAGTACCTACTTGATATCAAAGATTTAAAATCTTTGCTTGATATTAATTTCAACTTGATACCTGCACGCATTCCTGAGTTAAACGGTCTTGACAGACAGACAGACGGACAACGAAGTGGTCCTTTATGGGTCCCGTTTTTTCCTGCTGAAGTACGGAACCCTAAACATTAATCAATTTCTCACTAAGCCTTCATTTTTTTTATACTACTTGGCAAGCAAACAAGCATACGGTCCACCTGATGGAAAGCAGTTACGTAGCCTATGGACAAACATAGGCTACGTAAGGCAACACCAAAGGCATCACACGCGCGCTGCCGACCCTCAGACATAAAGATGAAAAGTCAAGTGCCTGTAATTTCACCGGCATCCGTACCCTTCAAACCGAAACACAGCAATGCGAGCACTACTACTTGGCGGCAGAAATAGGTACAGTGGTAGTACTTCCCCGGATGAACTCTTTCACAAGAGGTTCTACTACTAACAAAACGATTATACCATTTATTACCATGTAAGTAATATAGGTACCTATCTATACGTACAACTATAGTACTTATTACTTCCATGTGTATTACTTATGGGGTTCTTAAGGTAATGGGGTTTTATGAACCTAACCCATATAAACTGAGGAAGTACACAAATGCGCCACCATTATATCATACTACAGACAGGGTCGTAGCTAGCATAAAAACACTAAAGTGCATCACACACGCAGCAGACGCGGTAATATTTTATATGTGACGGCGCGTCGTCATCGTTCGGTTGTAAACACCACGTGCAACGCGCCGAACAAGCAACCAACCCTACTTTCCTTTGTTCTCGCTCGGGTATAAAAGCGAGCGCGCGGCCGCAGTTGGCAGTTTTGATTTGGCTTTGGCGCGGTGCACTTGTTGTCGTAGCGTTCTTGAAGTAATAAAATAAATTATGAAGTTCGACTCCTCTTTTATTGATGACGTCAGGACCTTAATCCGTCATCAGAAGTGGGATACGATCTTCACTCCCACTCAAACTCGGTCAATTCAGTGAAATATCATCCTGATTTTTTTGTTAAAAAAAATGTCTGCAAAACACGTGTCGAGATAACCTCTGTGTTCTGTGTAACGTTCGCGCGCTGCGATTGTGTTTTCTGTTTTATCCACGTGAAATGTGTCAACTGCCTCGATCCTGATCTCGCGATTAGTGCTGTGAAGTGCCGTGGAATGCCACGCTGCCGTGGAGGCCGCGGAGATGGCGCTCACGTGGCAAGCGTTCGTGGGGTTGATATTTGCGTGGCTTGTTGCGAGGTCAAACTACGCGAAAGGTAACACGGTATCGTAGTTGTAGTTGTAGCTGTAGTTGCAGTGACCTTGATGTTAGCGGAGTTGATCGCAGTCACATGTGTCGCCTCAGATGCGACCACCGCAGTAATTGCATACCACCGTGTCTTGCTTACAGGATTTACATTGAAACGAAAAATCTATGAACCGGTTACCACCGAAACTGACCCGAAGAGATTTCACACATTAACAGCTTTTCGTGGAAATTGTCACTTATGTGGTATCAGAATGCTTCTTCATCGTGGTATTGAATGTAGGGACAAACAGCTTGTTCTTTCTAAAAACTTTTCCTGTTTTAGCAAAAAAAGGATCAAGCTAAGCCCGCTATGATCTGCGACGTGTGCAACGATCCCGGACACGTAGCCACTGTTTGTCCCAAGCGCTGGAAAAGGAAAGAAGACACCACTCCCGAATCCTAGCAACAAGCAAGTGAACCTGTGCTCCCGGTCTGCTCGAGATGTTTTACAGATAAGTGGTCTTCAGTTACTTTTTTTATTTTATTCTGGTTTAATGTAGTCTGGCTAGAAAGAGTCATATTAATTTACTTAAAGGCGAAAAGTTTTATGAACGAGTGGTTTTAAAGGGTCTTCATTATCATCATCAGCCTGTAGCAAGTCCACTGCTGGACTTAGGTCTCCCCTTTAGAATGCCACGACGAACGGTCCTGAGCCGCCTCTGTCCACCGACTTCCTGTGACGTTTATGGTATCTTTGGTCCATCGAGTGGAGGGCCTTCCTTTACCGCGTCGTCCGGTTTGTGGTCACCACTCAAGAACGGTTATCAGTTCTTCGAGCTATATGACCTGGCCATTGCCACTTCAACTTGCTAGTTCTGAGAGCTGTGTCGGTGACTTTGGTTCTTCTGCGGATTTCCTCATTTCAGATTATATCACGTATGGCCTAGCATGGCTCTCTTCATGGCCCGCTGCGCGACTTTATGCTTGCCTATACGACCAATAGATAACGACCACGTCTCAGTGCCGTAAGTCATCACTAGCAACACGCACTGATTCAAGACTTTCGTCTTGAGGCTCTGCGGTAACTGTGACGAGAAGATATGGCATAGTTTCCCAAACGCTACCCATCCGAGTTGGATTCGTCGGTTGACCTCTTTGTTGAAGTTGGACTCTCCTAGTTGAATCGTCTGACCCAAATAGACATAGTGGTCAACAACTTCGACATCATCATTTCCAACGTGTACCGGCATAGGTGCTACATGGGCATTTGACATAATTTTTGTTTTCCCTATGTTCATTTTAAGACCCACCTGTTGAGAAACGGTATTGAGGTCTCTGAGCATTGTGCCAAGGTCTTCCAGTGATTCTGCCATGATGACTATATCATCGGCATATCGAAGGTGATTGATGTAATCGCCATTGATGTTGATGCCATATCCATTCCAGTTCAGAAGCTTGAAAACGTCTTCCAATGCAGAGGTGAACAGTTTAGGAGGAATAACAACTCCCTGCATCACCCTTTCCTACAATTGGATAGGATCCGTGCACTGGTCTTTAAGACTGATAAACATAGTGGTCCTGCTGTACAAACACTTCAACACTTCAATATACCAGTAGTCGATTTGGCATCGCTGTAAAGACTGTAACTGTCCGCTGTTATCAGCGCTGTATCGCTGTAACACTGCCCAGGTCTCGACTAAATCAAAGGCTTTCTCGTAGTCCACAAACGCTAGACATAGCGGCTGATCATACTCTTCAGTTTTTGTATAATCTGCTGGAGCGTGTGGATGTGGTCTACGGTACTAAAGCCTTTTCGAAACCCGGCTTGTTCGGGGGGCTGGAAGTCGTTGAACCTACGTTCGATACGACTGGTAACTACTCTCGAAAACAGCTTAAAGGGTTTCAAAGGGTGTTGGACCCAAAAACATTATCTGCTCATTACAAGTAAAATGCCCGACCATTGTACAAGGTTTCGATGTAACTTATCACATATTGCCCGATGAATGCTTAGCCAAAGTAATTTTATTAGGTCGTGATATTTTAGAGACAGGCATTTTAGTTGGAATTAACCTTTCTCTCTAGGTGACTTTATTTGTGTTAAAAGCGAACAAAGGCTTCAAACTAAGTTCGACCGAGAATATAAATGCCCCTTTAAAGTTACTGCAGTTTCAGAAAAATTACCGGTTTGAGTTGAGACACATTAATGGAACTAATAGGGTTTAAAATTATTTTCACAAGCATTTACGTGAAGTACCTCGTGACCAATGGGAAATTTTCTGACAGCTAAAAGAAAGTAGTTCTAAATCCATTCATAGATGGCGCTGTCCAGATATAGTTGTCTAAATTTTGTCGGTCAGCCACCAACTGTCAGTATCACTGACTTCACTCGCTCATGCTGTTCGTTGGTGAAGTAAACCGGACCAAGATGAGCAGGGATTATGGTATGGATGGTCTATAGTAGACTTGAAAAACGAGCTTCGGAATCACAACACAAAACTTAAAAAAAACAGAGAAAACAAAGAGAATTTGTTCTCTGTGCTTTTGCAAAATCTTCACAAGACACAACCATGTCGAGTCACTGCCATCTACCGGAAATTTAAGAACTATTTTTTCTTTTCTTTTTAATAGCCTCTGAAAACCTAGCAAATTGAGGAAAATTATAGTGATGATGATGGCGTGACGGCGCGCGTGTAATAATGATAGTAATGTTTTTTTCATAAAACTAGCCACGGAAACAATAATAGTAATGGAGACACCATTTCAGTAACTAGTTACCGTGTTTGTGAATAGTGTGTTAACGACCTGAGTGGCGCGGCGGATGAGTGGCCGACTGAGATGCAAGAGGTTGCGGGTTCGATTCCCGCTGCGGGACTAACGTTTGTATAATCTGCAAATGTTTGTTCCTGGGCTGGGTGTTATATGGTACCATGGTACTCGTAGTTCTTGATACCTACAACACGGGGAGTCAGTGTGGAATCAGAGCTACGTATGTGACTGTTGTTGTTGTTATGTGACACTATGTCAGCTGATTCTCGTACCTTAATAGCCAACAGCTATAATGCTCAACGTACGTCAATAGACTCGCTCAACCCAGAATCAATTAACATTATCACAATAATAATATTTTTTGTTAGTAGTGGAACTTCTTGTGAAGGAGTTCGTCCGGGGAGGTACTGCCACTATTTCTGCCACCAGGCAGTAGGGTTCGCGTTGACGTGTTTCGGTTTGAAGGGTACGGGTGCCGGTGGAGTTGCAGGCGCATGAGACTTTTCATCCTTATGTTTCAGGGTTGGCAGCACGCGTGTGGTGCTTCTGGTGTTGCACGCGTCCATGGGCTGCGGTGGCTGCTTTCCGTCATGTGGACCGTGTGCTTGCTTGTTTGTTTGTCAAGTAAAACAACAGCTCGGATACATCGAGAAAATAAAAATAAAAAAAATGTAAAAATGTGTAAAAATGTTATAGATCATTGAAGGATTGGAACAGGAGTAATTTTGGTTTATAAGACGATTCAAAATGATCTTTGTGATTTCAGACTTTGAATTGAACTTTGACTTTGACTTGAGAAGGGCATAGCCGGATCAATTATAAGAAAGCTACAGGGACAAAAAAAAATGTCCAGACTAGCAAATCCGGGCCAGTTCTAAGAACTGAAGGGATTCTGAAGGATCATTGATGATCGGACCAGGGAGCTAACAGGGACAGTATGTCCGGACTAGCTAATCCGGGCCAGTTCTAAGAACTGAAGGGATTCTGAAGGATCATTGATGATCGGACCAGGGAGCTAACAGGGACAGTATGTCCGGACTAGCTAATCCGGGCCAGTTCTAAGAACTGAAGGGATCCTGAAGGATCATTTATGATCGGACCAGGGAGCTATTGATGAAGGGTCAAGTAACTTGACCGGACCTGAGCAATGACTAACCTGAAGGGTAAAATTGAAAAACTGACCGGTCCAGATGTTTTAATAAGATAATATGTCAGGATGTACGAACAGATGTAATCCTGTGAACCCTGCAAGACTACGCGTACGAGGACGTACGCACGTCAGCATGGCCGTGACGGCGCGTCGTCATCGTTCGGTTGTAAACACCACGTGCAACGCGCCGAACAAGCAACCAACCCTACTTTCCTTTGTTCTCGCTCGGGTATAAAAGCGAGCGCGCGGCCGCAGTTGGCAGTTTTGATTTGGCTTTGGCGCGGTGCACTTGTTGTCGTAGCGTTCTTGAAGTAATAAAATAAATTATGAAGTTCGACTCCTCTTTTATTGATGACGTCAGGACCTTAATCCGTCATATGCGTATAAAAACTTATGAAGGTACCACACACGAAGCAGATACGATAATATACGAAAATCATATATTCACGCGGAAACCTTAGAACTGTATTGTATTAAGATTGTATTTCAATTTGTATACACAGATATAATCTGTCCATCTTTTGATATATGTCAGTGCCTACAGATGCTTGACGGTAAAATATACGTGTGTGTTGCTCCTTGAGTTTACTATAGAGAGCGATATGGGCAGATATACGCGCTCAGATACAGATATCTTACCGCATCTGCTACGTGTGTGACACACTTAAGGGCGAGTTTTGAATTTTCAACCGACTTAAAAAAAAGGAGGATGTTCTCAATTGGACTGTATGATTTTTTTTGTATGTTTGTTACGCGATTACTCCGCCAATTATGAATTGATACTAATGATTTTTTTTTGTTAAGTAGGTCATACTTCAGAGGTGGTCCCATATGATTTTCATCAAAATTGACTGAGCGCTTTTTGAAAAAAGTAGGTTCTTGTTTTTTTTCTAAAAAATATTTTTTTCTAATTTTTTTTGTTCGTCTTCGCTTTTCTTTTGCATTCTTTCAATTTCTAGTATTTTGTGCTTCTTAGATTAATTTGCAATTTGCAACGTTATACTCTTTCCAAGTCGTCAAAGTCTCAGTCAAGTCACTAAAACTTTTGTGAACAATTTCCACCCCTTTGAAAAGTCAAGCAATACACTTTTATTTAATTTCACTGCACTAAACTTGTGCTATTATAATATAGCTATATTGGTCAAAATAACACCAAAATTACACGATCTAACTCAACTCAAATAAACACTAGAAAATAAAAATGAAACAAGAGTAGACGACGTCTCATTTTGAAAATGGCGGGAAGTCTGTATTGTTTATTAATTCAACAACAGATGGGGGAAACACAATTACTTTATTATTCTTATAGCTTTTTAACATCGTCCTTTTCTAATCACTTATCGCCATCTTGTGCTCGCAGGCATGCGGCCTGCGTTCCATTCTTCCCAACGTCTTACGTTTCGTTACTCTTTATACTATGCTACATCTTCCCCTTTGTTATACAAAAAAAAAATTTAAAAAAAAAAAAAAAAAAAAAGATAATTTTATCACCTACTTTAACAAAATATACCTCGAAAACTTCCTTGAACATCTAACTTTAACTATAAACTTAACAAAAAAAAACGAAGACATAGTTATTACTTAGTTAAATACCTAGCTCTGGTCTTAATATAATCAGTAAATAACTTTACTAAACTTATACTATGTAAGTACAATCCTATGAACCACCCGAACCCCACACTCAGCCCTCGCAGTGCTTCAGATCAACAAACTATTGAGGTCGAACATGGTATGAAGTCCTAGTATAAGTAGATCCATTATTATCTAAAATATCATAAGATCTAAAATTATTGTGACTTGCTATTTTTCCTACTAGCCATTTTATACTATTAGGGTCTTTTTTGAACCAAACATTTTGCCCAACCATGAAGCTTTCCTTACTTCTTACATTTTTGTTGTATTTTTTCTCATTTCTGCTCTTAACTCTACTAAATTCTGTCTCTACGTTAACATTCATTTTTGGCTTCAAATACTGATAATTTACAGGTATCTTAGTTCTTAAATTTCTATTCATCATTAATTGAGCTGGTGAAAAATGTGTTCCTGAAACTGGAGATGACCTATACTGAAGTAACGCAATTCTTAAGTCTGTTTTATCTTCACTACATTTTGTTAACATATTCTTTGCTATCTGGACACCCCTTTCTGCCATCCCATTGGATTGGGCATATCGAGGACTTGAAAAATTAAATCTAAAGCCCCATTCTGCAGCAAAATTGTTACACTCTCTTGAGTCAAAAGGTACATGATCTGATACAATCTCTGATGGTACTCCAAATTGTGAAAAAATCTCTAATAAGCTATTTATTATACTACTAGCTGATTTACTAGGAATTAATTTGACATCTAACCATTTTGTTGTATAATCATATGTAACTAAGTAATTCTTTTTCTTAAACTCCATAATGTCCACTCCTATTTTAGAGAACGGTAAGTCTGGTACATCATGTGACAAAAGTGGTTCTTTTACATTATTATTTTGATAAGTTTGACACACAAAACATTTTCTGACAAAATCTTCAATATGTATATCTATCTTTGGCCAATAATACAAGTTTCTGGCTGTTTGTTTCATCTTAGTGATCCCTAAATGCCCTTCATGTAATTTTTTAACTATTGACAATCTTAAAGTCTTAGGAATAATGAGTCTATCTTTCATGAATATCAAATTTTTATCTGATGTAATATCCTGTTTGAATTTAAAAAAATATTTGATGGAATCAGGTACTTTAGTTATCTTTTCCGGCCAACCATTTTTTATAAAGTCTAATAATTTTAACAATTCTTCATCTTTTAATGTTTCTGTTATTAATTCTTGTTTTTGTTCTTCTGAACATTGCAAATAAGCAGACAAACCAACACAATGAACCACCTCGTACATATATGTATCATCACTATCAGTTTCCTTAAGAAAAGAGCGAGACAGCAAATCAGCAACATGCATCAACTTCCCTTTTAAATATTTAAATTCAATGTTATATTTTAAAAGTTTTAATTTTAACCTTTGTAAACGAGTCGATGGTATTTCATGAATTCCCTTCTTTAGCAAGGTTTCTAAAGGTTTATGATCATTTAAAATTATGCATTTTCTGCCATAAATATAATAGTGAAATTTTTTAGTTGACCAAACCACACTCAATAACTCTTTTTCAATTTGTGAAAAGTTTTTCTCTGCTGATGTTAAACTTCTTGATGCATAACTTACTGGTTTACCGTCTTGCATCAAACAACAACCAAGGCCATCCTTGGACGCATCACACTGAATCGTTACAGGTAATTTACTATTAAAATTTTGAAGTACAGGTGCTTTGCTAATACAGTTTTTAATACCAACAAAAACATTTTCATGTACTTGTGTCCATAACCATTCCATATCTTTTTTTAATAACATTTGCAACGGTGCTGCCATTTCAGCTAGCCCTGTCACAAACCTTCGCAAGTAATTTATCATTCCTAATATTATTTGCAATTCTTTCTTATTCTTTGGACTTTTTAAATCCACAATGGCTTTTATTCGGTCAGGGTCTATTTTCATGCCATTCTCTGAGAAAATGTGACCGAAATATTTAACTTCTTTTAGTTTATATTGAAATTTTCTTTGATTGAATCTGACATTACATTTCTTAGCACGTTCAAATACTTGAGTAAGAATTTTATCATGGTCCTCATCATTTTCAGCACAAATCAACAAGTCATCACAGTAAATCACTACGCCTGGAATATCTCCAAAGGTTTGCTCACTATATTTTTGAAAAATTTCTGGTGATACCGATAATCCAAATGGTAATCGCAAAAACCGATAACATCCAAAAGGGCTGCTAAATGTGCATAACTTTGTTGATTCCTCTGTTAATCTGATATTATAAAACCCGTCTGACAAATCAAGTACAGAAAATATTGACTTATTACTCAACTTTGTCAATATTTCTTCTAATGTCGGAATCAAGTGATACCTTCTTACTAAAACATTGTTAAGTTCTTTTGGATCAAGACATAATCTAAGGCTTTTATCAACTTTTTCTATTATTACTAAATTGCTTACGAAACTATCCGGCTGTTCGACTTTCTCAATAATTTGTTGATCCTCCAAGCTGCGCAGCTTTGCAGAGAGCCTCTCCATCAACGCATGAGGAACCCGGCGAGGAGGTCTCACAACTGGCTTGGCTCCAAGCTGAGTGTGCAGCTCCAGTGGCATTTTAAACTGTCCAACACCCTGGAAAAGTTCACAATATTTATTAATAACAATGTTTTTACCTTTGTTTTCGATGCTGTTCACATTTTTTAGAATTTTTAAATCTCTTAGTGAGCTTAAGCCCAGGATCGGTCTTACACTTTCTTTTATTATTATGAATTCAGTGTCATACATTGCCTCATCAACTATGATTTTTAGTAAAATTTTACCTAGCGGAAATAAGTGTGTTCCCCCAAACGCTTCCAAAATTATTTTAGTCTCAGACCATTCAGGCATATCATCATCGACAATTTTCTTAAGATCTCTTAATGAAATTACGTTCACTTGAGCCCCTGTATCACACTTAAAATCCACCTTTTTATTTTCTACTCTTAATGTCCATTCATTATTTTTAATTTTTATATTACCAATGCTATGACACACTTTTACTAGTCACAAATCATGAACATGATTGTCTCCGTCAACCATATTTCCATTGTTAACTAGACTGACCTCCTTGATGTATTTACATCCATTTTTAAAATGGTTTGGCTTGTGACAGTTGGAACAGATTTTACCAAATGCTGGACAATTTCGTGGTTTATGCCAAGTGCCACATTTTTTACAATTGTACGAGTCCCTACTATTGGAAAAATACTTAGCTTTTGAATGTGAGTCTGGATCATGTTGACGTTGAGTTCCGGCTGATGCAGTTGAGCTTCGGACAACATCCACTGCATTTGACTGCCTCTGCAACACCTTACAATGGTCTCGTGACAGTTCAGAGGCTCTGCACATGTCCACCGCTTTTTGTAAGTTCAGATCGCTGATTTCCAATAGTTTCCGTTGAAGTTTTTTATCTTGAACTCCTAGAACGATTCGGTCTCTAAGCATCCTTTCTTCTTGTTCCTTATAGTTGCAATTTTTTATTAATTTTCTTATTTCAGTGTAGAACAGGTCAAAGTTCTCAGTCTCCTCCTGACTTCTTTGATGAAAGTTGTAAGTGTTTATGAGCTCATTTTGTTTTGGAGCAAAATAATCGTCAAACACTTTTATTATTTGATCGTATTTTAACGTATCTTCTTTTTTCAAGACGTTGAAATAAAGTTCCTGCACCTCGTGTCCCACGCAATTTAGGAAAATGGCGGACTTTCTTGCATCCGACAATCTTTCGAAACCGGCTGCCGCTGTCGCGCGAAGCACGAGGTCATAAAACGATAAGTAAATTTAACTTGACTTCCTGTTTCTTGTCAATCATTTTTACACTATGGCAACAGTTTTCTATGTAAAATATTGTGGGTGGTAATTTGTCATCCGTTGACAAGTTTGCGCGTCTACCCTATAAGTAAAAGATTGTTTCGAGCCACGTGCGAAGTGGCTCAGTTCTTGGTACACCTCCGAGTG
Source organism: Epirrita christyi (assembly GCA_951392215.1). Lineage (NCBI taxonomy): Eukaryota > Metazoa > Arthropoda > Insecta > Lepidoptera > Geometridae > Epirrita > Epirrita christyi. The sequence continues at coordinate 4,425,412 of OX595857.1, read as the reverse complement.
TAAGGGGGGTGTGAAAGTGAGGGTCTGCCTCGAGTGGACAGACTTATAGCCACGTGGTAAGTGCTAGCTAATAATAAAGTCACCTTTATCCCGAGGGTAATGAGATTTTGGGAAGACTGTCTTTCGCGTTAAAATCTTTCCTCCGCGATTATAAGTATAAAGTCCCCTTGTGTACGAAGGTACAACGGACTAGTTCGGTCGACCGAGAGTACTTGTATAGTACTGGGAAAAGAGGTTCTGAATGATTCAGAACCCATCGAGCCTTGCTCGAATATTGGGGGGTCTGAGGTACGTGGTACTTCAGGGCTCCTGGCATAGGCCGAATGGAAGCGCCTCTGGGTGGGAGCCCCCGTTTGGATGTGGCCATCCAGAGGGCTTGTGATTGTGGTCGACCCTATTTTCGAGAGGAAGCGGTGGTTGCTCTTGGGGAGGTTAGGTGTGAGCACTTGGTATATGTTACCGAGCCCTATTCCGGTTGCTCCATTAGGAGCTAGAAATCCGGGCGCAATCAGTGGGCGCTTGGATGATCCTTGCGTGATTGTGGATGTGGACCGGGGTCGATCACGGGGTCTGTTATCGGCGACAGATCCCCGGCCTTCAGCCAGCTTAGGGTTGTAGATTCATTTGCGAAGCAGTTTATAAAATGTTAGTGGTTGACCCATAATCTCACCCCTGTATCATTTTGTCGCAAGGGAAGTTCACCATTTGTGATAACCCTGGCATAACATTGTTATAAAAGGCGCGACAAAAATGGTGGAGATGCAGGGATTTGAGAATTTTTGGGAGCCAGATTTGATCTGGTTTTCCCGTAACAAGATCCCTCCACACGGGGGATGGTATGATCCGGAGATGCCTGATTCCTCCAGATCAAAAGATTTACATTCATTTTTTATTATATAACTACCTTAAGAAAAAAGTAGGATTCTTTGAAATATTGATTTTGCATGGTGTTTTATTTACCCTACCCCATTTTTTTTCTTATTTCAACGACTTTATGATTTTTATGCTCGTTTACGCGTATTCTTTGAATTATTGATAAAATTACATGGTGTTTTATTTGCCCTACCCCCAATTTTTTTCTTATTCTAACGACTTCGTCATTTTTATGCTCGTTTACGTGTTATTTTTTACGTTATTTTCAATTGAAAATCGAAAAATATATTTTGTCAATTGACAACTTTACATTTATTTGCGTATGATTCGGTTATTCGGAAACACGGTCTACAAAATGATCGTGCAAAGTACCCTATTTTTGGTACCTACTTTAATTAAGGTAAAAGTTATTTTATTTTTTAATATAAATTAATAGAATAAGTTATTCTTTCATAAGTTTTCAAAACAAGCTCATTATTTAGTTAGTGAATAATAAGTTATCATTGCGTAATGATAAAAGACAGACGTGTCTATATTATAGTGTGCAATTTTGCTCACATTTTTGAACTTACCGGTTATTTATATTTAAGTAAGATGGTATAGTGTTTTGTACACATTTTGGAAATTACCGGTTATTTATATTTAAGGTATATTTTATGGTATAGTGTGCAATTTTGTTCACATTTCGGAAATTACCGGTTATTTATACTTTTGAGTAAGGTATGGTATAGTGTTTTGTACACATTTTGGAAATTACTGGTTATTTATATTTAATTAAGGTATATTTTATGGTATAGTGTGAATTTTTGTTCACATTTTTGAAATTACCGGTTATATATATGTAATTAAGGTATGTTTTATGGTATAGTGTGTGCAATTTTGTTCACATTTCGGAAATTACCGGTTATTTATACTTTTGAGTAAGGTATGGTATAGTGTGTTGTACACATTTTGGAAATTACTGGTTATTTATATTTAATTAAGGTATATTTTATGGTATAGTGTGAATTTTTGTTCACATTTTTGAAATTACCGGTTATATATATTTAATTAAGGTATGTTTTATGGTCTGGTGTGTGCAATTTTGGTTCACATTTCGGAATTTAGCGGTTATTTATCATTTATTCTAAGGTATTTCATCGGTAAATACGGTTTAAAATAAGTTTTATTTAAGTTAAAAAGGCCTTAGATTTAGTTGGTTTATCGATACTAACTAGAATTTAAATAAAGCTTGTAAGATCTAGAATAAGACTAGTCGATTGCCGCATAGATGTATGTCTCATGTATTTCCGTATCAAATAGTGTTTCTTCCGCCCAGATTACTTGGTTACAGTTTATTGAATTTGATTGTTTATGAAACTTTTTAGTGCATAAAGTTTGGTGGTAAAAGTGTTTGTCTAAGTGTTTCTGTACCGTAATAAGTGTGTAAATTGTCTGCAATTGCGATAACTTGACAAGAGTGTGTTCCATAAGTAAATCGCTGAATATTATAAGGTAAAAAACATACAGTCGAATTGAGAACCTTCTTTTTTTAAAGTCGGTTAAAAACTGCATTTTTTTTGTGAAACATATATCAATAAAAAGTTAAGTTTAACATGGTTATACTAAGTATTTGCGTTCGTGTTTCAGTCAGCGTCACGATAGGAAACCATTTCATCAAATCACCTATGGACAAATACATAAAAGACATCACATTGCCTGAAAATCTGATACAACCATTGGGAACTTTGGTATCAGAAGAGAGAACTTTGGTACAAAGGACCCAAGTTCCTCCAGGATGAAAAAGCCCGGCGGCCAATGAATCGTCATTACCACACGAATAAAACCTTCTTTTCGTTTTGGGAGGCCCTGGACGGGAGTCCAGGTGAGTTGTAGCCTGATGAATCGTCAGAGATTTCCCTATGGAAATTAGCCCTGGACGGGAGTCCAGGTGGGTTGCAGCCTCATGACTGGTCAGTGATTTCCCTATGGAAATTAGCCCTGGACGGGAGTCCAGGTGAGTTGCGGCCTTATGACTGGTCAGAGGTTGCCAACATCCATAATATCCCTATAGAAATTAGCCCTGGACGGGAGTCCAGGCGAGTTGGAGCCTGAGGACTGGTCGGAGATTGCCGACATCCATAATGTCCCATGGACTCTCAAGAAGAAGGAAACAGTAATTGTGACGACAGCCCACAAGATGACACTACAGTGGCAATCAAAAAACTACAGTTACAATACTTCCCAGATGAGCTGGTGGGCAAGAAAACTCACCTATCAGAAAAAATTGATTTATGTGTGATTTCTGATAGTTTACTTCGCTGCGGTGGTCGTATGGCTAACACGACATGGAGTTACGGCATGAAGTATCCGATTTCATTACCCAGAGATTGTAAAGATTACTTAGGCCCATTATACGTGAGTTTACCGAATGGAAAGGAAAAAAGATGGTTAGCCTTATTCACATGTCTGTGAATGTTCGGGCGATCGACCTGGAAATCATGATAGATCTTTCTGCTGAAGAGCAGAAAGCTCCTAGCGTTACGTAGATTTGCTGCGACTAGAGGAATTCCAAAAAATATGTATTTGGACAATGCCACTTGTTTCAAGCTGACTTCTGAAGTAATTATATGTATTAAGAACAAAATCGAGTGAAAATTTATTCCCAGCTGGCCCCATGGAATGTAGAATTCTACGAACGCCTTGTGAGGCTAGTCAAACATTGCCTAAAGCGCACCTTGGAAAAAACATCTATCAAATGACAGCAAGTTGCTAACTGTCATGAAAGAGGCAGTCGAACCGGGACTGAAGAACCGGGACTGTGTGGAACACATCTTACGATAAGCTGATTTCCTAACCTAAGGAATATGTTTGACGTGAAACCAGCACCGGTAGAGATACCAATGCACTGGCTCAAGACTTAAATCTGACTCGATGAAGGTGCAGACGGCGCACGAAGAGTCGCGAGAGTCAAGGTTGATGACTCTGTTTTCAAACGCTGTACTAGGGCACCTCTATCCTCTGGAGGAGGATTCTGAGGGAAATCCACAGCCTTTACAACCGGTAGAGCAGGAACCAGAAGAGAGCAGCTCATGTCCGACTTATCAGTCATCGATTCAGAAGCTGTGTCGAGTGGATAGGTTCTGGAAAGTGAGATGCAGTCTTGTGGAGAAAGGGCAACCTGTATTCCTGAGAAGACTTCTCCAATGGAAGAAGAACTGGTCTGTGAGGGACACGGGCCAGTAAGCAGTGGTGATGACACCGAACAAGAACTACCGTTGGAGGCGGTAGCTTTCAGCCCTGATCACGTGGTTGAGTAAAGGCCCCTACAGGCAAACGAAGTAGGGGTAAGAAGAATGCGGGACGCTGCTATCCGAGCCAGAGAAAATTTCCTGGAGTGGACGCGTCATCTGCTTGCCCTGCAAAAGTAAACACCTCTTTTTGTTGGGTGTGTCGCGCGAAGCACGAGGTCATAAAACGATAAGTAAATTTAATTTGACTTCCTGTTTCTTGTCAATCATTTTTACACTATGGCAACAGTTTTCTATGTAAAATATTGTGGGTGGTAATTTGTCATCCGTTGACAAGTTTGCGCGTCTACCCTAGAAGTAAAAGATTGTTTCGAGCCACGTGCGAAGTGGCTCAGTTCTTGGTACACCTCCGAGTGCAAGGGAGGTGTGAAAGTGAGGGTCTGCCTCGAGTGGACAGACTTATAGCCACGTGGTAAGTGCTAGCTAATAATAAAGTCACCTTTTATCCCGAGGGTAATGAGATTTTGGGAAGACTGTCTTTCGCGATAAAATCTTTCCTCCGCGATTATAAGTATAAAGTCCCCTTGTGTACGAAGGTACAACGGACTAGTTCGGTCGACCGAGAGTACTTGTATAGTACTGGGAAAAGAGGTTCTGAATGATTCAGAACCCATCGAGCCTTGCTCGAATATTGGGGGGTCTGAGGTACGATGTACTTCAGGGCTCCTGGCATAGCCGAATGGAAGTGCCTCTGGAGGGGGCTACCTTGTGGCCATCCAGAGGGCTTGTGATTGTGGTCAACCCTATTTTCGAGAGGAAGCGGTGGTTGCTCTTGGGGTGGTTAGGTGTGAGCACTTGGTATATGTTACCGAGCCCTATTCCGGTTGCTCCATTAGGAGCTAGAAATCCGGGCGCAATCAGTGGGCGCTTGGATGATCCTTGCGTGATTGTGGATGTGGACCGGGGTCGATCACGGGGTCTGTTATCGGCGACAGATCCCCGGCCTTCAGCCAGCTTAGGGTTGTAAATTCATTTGCGAAGCAGTTTATAAAATGTTAGTGGTTGACCCATAATCTCACCCCTGTATCATTTTGTCGCAAGGGAAGTTCACCATTTGTGATAACCCTGGCATAACATTGTTATAAAAGGCGCGACAGTATGTTAATCCTGGGCAGTTTTATACACCTAATGTCACTGTTATTGTTATCACTGATTACACTTTTGTGAGACTTGTTTACATCTTTTGATTGTAGCGCAGAGACGAAAGTAGCGGTCGTCCAATGGTCCCGACTCATCGTCCTTTTCATCCAGGTAGATTAGTTGCAATTGTATTTCTTGCAACCTTTTATAATTCTCGTGAAGTTGAATTTCTCTTGATTCAACCTCATCCAGGTCGAGCTCATGCTTTTCCAAAAAAATTGCTTCCAACCTCGTAATAAAAGACTTGCATTGCCCTCGCGCCGCTCTGAGCCGTCGTATTTCCTCTGGGTTTGACATTTTATCCGTGTCGATTGTGTCGTGCCCTTCGTCGTCGATGTCTTGAAAAGATTCTGAATCACTTGCACTTGTTGTTGACATGAGATTTATTTTCTTGCGAATTATCGATCAAAGTGTGAATCGCTGTAGACAAACCGATCGAGCAAAAAAAAGATGGCTTCCTTTTCTTTGCCTTGGTGCGCGGGCGACAAATATTTTGCCGATGCCGGCAAATATTTTGGTTATGAATTTTTTTTTTGTTATTCTTGATGTTGTTGAGCCGCCTATTTTTGCCTCGCCTTTCCTTATTTTTTGTATTTTCTTGAATGTATGATGGATGATTGTTTGCTGTACGCGTGGATGAACTCGTCGCGACACGTGAAGCACGCGGCCGGCACAGTGAAAACTTGGATTAATTGATGAAAACACTGCACCCGGTACACTTCAACTATATTACGTAGACTGCTCTGATTTTCAGCACCATTTTTGGTGTGATTTGAATGAAATACTTGTTAAATCACTGAATTAAAGTTTATTGGTGGAAAGGCGATTACAATGGCTTTGATGAAGGTTAGACGACTGACAAGTTAAAACAGTGTTTCCATATACAAAACAAAATATATTAACATTGCCAGCTATTTGAAGTAAGTAACTACCATTATTAGGCTTATTACATTTTATGTCTCCAACAAATATCGATCGGCCCCATTTTACACAGCCCGTCAAGGGCAATCGTGAGCTATTTCGCCATGATTCTTTACGCAATCTGTAAAAAAAAACTACATTGTTCACTGGTTCTGACGACTTCTGTGGCGCGGCGGGTGAGTAGCCGGCTTAGATGCGAGAGGTTGCAGGTTTGATTCCCGCTGCGGGACAAATGTTTGTATGATCTGCAAATATTTGTTCCGGGTCTGGATGTTATGGTACCATGGTACTCGTAGTTCCTGATACCCACGACACAGGGAATCCTAGTGTGGGATCAGGACTATGTATGTGACTGTTGGGTGTTATGTTATGGTTCTATATTGGCCACCTTTGATCAGTGACCTTGGAGAGCACGAGATACTCTGATGATATCTTTGTGACCGATGGTGAAGGAAACCAGTGTGGTAAAAAGAATCAGTGGCAATCATTCAGAATACCTCGTAGGGGTTACTTAAAACTAATTTAATTACCATCATCAGCCTGTAGACATCTACTGCTACACATTAGGCATCCCACATAGAATTCCTCGACGTCAAAAGCCGCCTCCATCCACCGACTTCCTGCGACCCTTAAAATTTTGTCGATCTATTGAGAGGGGGGCGTTTCTATACTCGATGTCATCGTTGTCCAGTAAAACTCAAATACTTCTTCAAATTTCAAACAGATTGTCTGATGTGATATTTTGAAGAACGACTTCAACTTTTAACTACGTGATCTTCAACTTTGACACATTTCACGAGAGGCTCCCAAAAATTTGTGATTAGTTACCATGATTCTCTTGCGAGACATCCTTCCAAGTAGGTATACCTAGTATAAAGGGTGTAGTTAGTAGGTACCTAAAAATAAATTTCCAAAACAACGACGTTAAAAAAAAAACTAAAAATCAAAGGTATTTAAGGTATATCAAGGTTTTCTTTAACATAACATAACATCCAACACATCATAACATCACATACATAATTATGATCTCCTGTGTCAAGAACTACGAATACCATGGTATTACAACAACCAGACGAAACAAACACTTGTCTTGCAGAGCATCTGCAAACATTTATCCCGCATCGTGGTTTGCTTAGATGGTTTTGTTTTTAATTTATAAAAACTCGAAAACAATAAAAGGTCGTAGTTACTACATGATTTTTGAAAATATTATTCGTGTAAAACACTTCCAGTCAATAAATAGTTGTTAATAATAGTTTATTAGTACTTAGTAGAACTTCTTGTGAAAGAGTGCGTCCGGGGAAGTACTACCACCGTACCTATTTCTGCCGCCAAGCAGTAGTGTTCGCAATGCTGTGTTTCGGTTTGAAGGGTACGGGTGCCGGTGAAGTTACAGGCACATGAGACTTTTCATCTTTATGTCTAAGGGTCGGCAGCGCGCGTGTGATGAGGCATCACACTGGTGTTACAGGCGTCCATTGGCTACGGTAACTGCTTTCCATCAGTTGGGCCGTATGATTGTTTGCTTGCCAAGTAGTACAAAAATAAAATAGTTTACACATAAATTTCGATTTGATTCGAAATTGTCCCAGCACTATTCCAGGCTTTTGGCATGTGTCATTCTAATCAAGCTACATTTAATAGTTGTACCATCGCCTTCAGTTTGAATGTACTGTTTTTATGCACCCTGTATACGTCTACCCAATAATTCTATAACAAGATAACTCAAATAATCTTGTGGGCCCTCGTCCGACATACACGACGGGCTTACTGACCCTCACAACTTCGTCAAACTCGGGAACCACGTAGTTTCCCTTACTATTTGCTTCCGAACTTTTATGGATTATCTTTGATACATTTTTTTTGAGTCGCTGATCTTTCTTACTGCCAGAGCCATATAGTCTGAAAAAAACCTTTGATTGTGATTGCTGCAGCGCTTGTAGAGGTCGCCATACGTTTAGTTATGTTCTCTCTGAGAACAATGTTGATATTTTTCATCACAGCCTGCCGAAACTCATGGAGATAGCGCTTGTTTTGGAGAAAGTTGAAAAGTAGTACCTAATTAGTATTAATATAGGTCTTCCTTATTTTTAAGTTTAGTTCTTTATTTTTATCATGTGCAGCATATATAAGTGCATATAACATCACTTTGAATTCTCTGTTGCTATAATAGTTGTTTAATAAATAAAACCATAATAAATAAAAAACATTGATTTCCGGAAAAGCCAAATGACAAATTAAACCAATATTTTCCGTTATTTTCTCAAACTATACCAATAGTAGAATCCTCCCCAAATCCAAGTTTGGAGTGTGGGTCGTATCAAGTATTACACGTACGCGAAAGACCCATTCTAATTCTGTATCGGAATGGTCTTTCAAGGGCCTTGTTTGAACATAAGGGTCGTATTGGAGAAATGTGAGAACGAACTGTGAAGTATGCCTTCTGTACGAGTGAAATTGAGGTGGCTTCTGAGCTGTAGAGAAGTGAGAGCGTAATCGAGAGGTTTTATATCTATAGATAAAGGTTCATCTTAGGCATTTTACGTCAATAAAAGATGATTTAAGTAGGGTATGGGTATGATACGATAAAAAAACCATGAAGACTCTGGTTTATTTTACAAAAGATACCAAGTGTGTAATTTTTAACTATAGTTTGCAAGCTTTGATTATATATAATCAAAGTTTGCAAGGTGTACAATATTATAAGTTTTAAGAATAGGTTTATTATTAAAATTGGTACAAAAAAATATGGAACGAGAGTTTTACAAATATTAATAGATATTATTAATAAATATCTATAGTAGTTACATTGTTCACTGAGGGGAGAAAGTGAACGATTCCCAACGAGGGTGTAGTTTAAATACACACGAGATGGGAATCGCACTTTATCCCATATCGTAAGTATATATTATAGTAAAGTGTTACTTTTGAAACTATCATGGTTATTAACATAATTATCACTAGAAACGGTATATTTACCATGAAATACCAATAAAGCTCAAAAATCATGGTAAATATCCCGTTTCTAGTGATAATTATAGTAAAGTGGTTTATACCATACTCACGAGGAAAATAATAGTACGATTTTAAAAACAAAGACCACAAGGTGCGAAACGTTCCACCCTATAACACACATGTTTTAGTTGATAGTAACTCATAAATATAATTAGTTTCGCTTATATACATAGGTACGGCCCACCTGATAGAAAATAGCTATCGTAGCCTATAACTTATTTATTTGTTTATTTATTTACGGAAGACCAACAGCTTAATTTAGAAACAATCTATGCTAACAAAGATAGGCGCCGGAAAAGCCAATAAATGGTCCTCACGGATTGATACAAATTAGCTTTCAAAACGCAAACAAACAATGATATGTTAGTAACAATTTAAATAGCTATAACTATATATTATAGTGTTAGGAGTCAGAAGGGAAATAAAGAAAACACAGAAGGCACTTAACTACAACAATTTCATATTAGAGTTGCAATTGAAACTATCAGAATAACCGAAGGTATAATTAAACAGAATAGCAATTAGATCACAAAATATGTCTGCATAGCACAATGCCCTTAGTCGAAGTGAACAGTGAGAGTCGTAGTGTTGAAGTGTCTCGCGGCGTTGCACGCCGCGCATATTTATACAGCGCCGCTCGGTGCAGTCTTCGTTACCATTCGGCGTCGCTAGCTCGTCGCGTGGCATCGTCCGTTTTCGTGACTGCGTTCGAGTCACCTAACACGGCCTCTCCTGACCTTGGGACGTTCTCGGCCCAATAGTCATGTTGATGCCACCAGAATAGCTCTGGCGCTGGAGCTGGATCTGCCTCAACCTGGTCATCATAAGTTAGATCACTCTGAAACACAACAAAAACACATTTTTGAAGTGCAATCATAACCAGCGCATCTGTAGTCTGAAGCTAGACAAACGAAACCAACAAAATATTAGAACCTGAAGTGAAGTAGCTTCTACATGTATGTTATGGACGCAAGCGTGCACTCCTGCGACCACAAGCAAAGTCTTGTCACAATGGTTAAAATTTACATCAAAAACTTTGAATAGCTTCAGGCTAGGAATAAGAAAATACAAAAAGACAGGTCATCATCATCATAGAATTATCGGTTATACCTGTAATGTTGAACTGAATTAGAAATGTTCATCATCATCTTCAATCATGTAAGCTTGTGTTAAGTTAGGTTAGATCAGGTTACTAACAATTACCACACCACAAAACCATAGCTGAATACTTTGTTATTTATAAAACTAAAGTTATTACTTAGTTTCAAAATATTTCTGGAGTGCAATGAAGCACAAAATATTCAGCTATCAAGCCATGTACAAGGTCAAAACGTAACATGCCAAATAATAAACACTGTACACACTTACACAGCGACTGATCGGTTTGCAAAGCCGACCAGCTTCCATGGCCAAAACACCATCCCAAAGGACTTGGTGCCAATGCCTCAAGGGCCACACAAATTCTACCTCAAGGGCCACGCGGATATCACATATCCTCAAGGAAAGCGGAGCAGGACTCGGATTCTACCTCAAGGGCCACGCGGATATCATATATCCACAAGGAAAGTGGAGCAGGACTCAGATTCTACCTCAAGGGCCACGCGGATATCACATATCCTCAAGGAAAGTGGAGCCGACTCAGATTCTACCTCAAGGGCCACGCGGATATCACATATCCTCAAGGAAAGTGGAGCAGGACTCAGATTCTACCTCAAGCGCCACGCGGATATCACATATCCTCAAGGAAAGTGGAGCAGGACTCAGATTCTACCTCAAGGGCCACGCGGATATCACATATCCTCAAGGAAAGCGGAGCAGGACTCAGGAGTCCACCTGGGCGGCAGCAAACGTGGACTTCCCGTAGGACCCAGCCACCAGCTTGCAACACACGCCAGGGCAGCGTGTGGTCAGCGCGCAGATCGCGCACAGGACGCGCACAGGACAGCACCCGCAGCACACGCCAGGGCAGTGAGTGGTCGGCGCGCAGATCGCGCACAGGACTCGTACAGGACACGTCAGGCCACCGGCAGAGGCGCGCACATTAGTGCCCAAGGTTGCCTACCGCGTGGACTTCAAACAACATCGTACCATTCATCTTATTCAACCCATCACATACAACATTGCCGATTGCTATCCAGTTGCCTAACATTCTACCTACTTCCTACTTTGAAAACCTAACGCGTAACCTACCAACTTTAACCTACTCCTTGACCTACTCGAGAATTAAAGTTTTGTTTCCTAGTAGAAATAGTTTCCTAGCATCGCAAGAGAAGAGATAGCAACTAACAAAGCTATATGTGAAGTTTTAGTTGAGTAAAATCAAAACGATCACATGGTGCTTCGATGGCACGCAGCATCTTCCCAGGTGACGTGCAGACACCAGATGCCACCACTCGCCACCGCCACGCACGCAGCACGCAGATAGCGCGCTCCCAGCACCAAGCCAGGCACACGCAGCGCACATGCCACCCAGTGTCCATTGTTTCTGTTAAACAAACACAAGTTTACAAAGAGTTCACAAGGGATGCGTCCCTATCCATTGAACTGAATACTTAACTTGGACAATCTGGCTCGTTACTTCCAAAAGGCTTCTTGATATAACCTACGCACAAAACAAAGCGTACGATAAGGGCCAAGTGCAGAATAGCACTTGGTCAGCGCGCAGGGCGCGCACAGGAGAGTGCGAACAGTACACGCTAGGGCAACGTGCTCAAGACGCGCACAGTAGAGCGCACCAGAGAGCGCGTGCAGCACACGCCAGGGCAGCGTGTGGTCAGCGCGCAGACCGCGCACGGGACGCGCACCAGAGAGCGCGTGCAGCACACGCCAGGGCAGCGTGTGGTCAGCGCGCAGATCGCGCACAGGACGCGCACCAGAGAGCGCGTACAGCACACGCTAGGGCAGCGTGTGGTCAGCGCGCAGATCGCGCACAGGACGCGCACCAGAGAGCGCATGCAGCACACGCCAGGGCAGCGTGTGGCCAGCGCGCAGATCGCGCACAGGACGCGCACCAGAGAGCGCGTGCAGCACACGCCAGGCAGCGTGTGATCAGCGCGCAGATCGCGCACAGGACGAGCACCAGAGAGCGCGTACAGCACACGCCGGCAGCGTGTGGTCAGCGCGCAGATCGCGTACAGAACGCGCACAGGACAGCGCGTACAGCACACGCCAGGGCAGCGTGTGGTCAGCGCGCAGATCGCGCACAGGACGCGCACCAGAGAGCGCGTGCAGCACACGCCAGGGCAGCGTGTGGTCAGCGCGCAGATTGCGCACAGGACGCGCACCAGAGAGCGCGTACAGCACACGCCAGGCAGCGTGTGGTCAGCGCGCAGATCGCGCACAGAACGCGCACAGGACAGCGCGTTCAGTAGAACATTCTGGTCAGAGAGCTGGAGCGCAGCCATTGACGTGATCAATAGCTCACCAAGACTCGTCAACGCTCATCTTCTTCCTGGCAAAACATTGTATAAGCTCAGCATATTTATCTCAAAATGTGGGTAGATTTGTTCAGTTTTACAAGCTCGGTCACACCTGATAAACACATTTTTATGGTTGAAGTAGCGCGGCCGTTGACGCAAACGAAGTCTCGCCAAGACTCGTCAATGCCTACGTATCTACTTCCTAGCAAAACATTCTTTCAGCCAACAAAACAGAACAAAGAAGCTTGGTACACAAGTCTTCAAATGTGGGTAGATTTGATAATTTTTACACGCTAGGTTTCACACACTTAGTTATATGGTAGAAGTACGTACAGCTGGGTACGTGTCTCTAAAGCATGTAAACGAGACAAAAGAGGTGTGCTAAGCCTCACGTCTATTGCAACTGCAGTGGCCGCAGTGGTCACAGCTGTGGAATACATGTGACTGCGGTCTCCTCGGCCAGCATCACGGTCACTCTAAGAGTTGCAACTACGATACCGTGTTCACTAAGTCGCGTCTGCGGCGACACATGCGACCACGGTCACCTCCGCTAAGATCACGGTCACTGCAACTACAGCTACAACTTTGATACCGCGTCCTCTAAAGCCCTGTATGAGACACTGTCGTATGCAATGACTGCGGTGGTCACGTGTGTGGCAACACATGCGGCTACGGTGGTCACGTGTTTGGCGACACGCGACTGCGGCTAGCTCCGCCGGCATCACTACGATTAGAGCAACAGCTACGATACCGTGTCTCCTCTCGCGAAGTTCACCCTCGCGACAAGCTACTTGAACGTAAAATGCCTGCTGCGTCAACGCCGTCCTCATGTGCTCCACGGCGCCGGTGCGGTGCGGCGTTGCGCGGCGTTCCACGGCGTTCCACAGCACTGATCACGAGGTCGGGATCGACGCCAACGACGCTAAATTTTTCACGTGGCTAAAACAGAAAACACAATCGCAGCACGTGAACACACAGAACAATGAATCACATCAAAATGAGGTTATCTCGACACGTGCTTTGCAGACGCTTTTTAACAAAGAAATCAGGATTGAATTTCACTGAATCGATCAAATAAGAGTGGGAGTGAAGATCTTTATCCCACTTCTGATGTTAGGAATCAGAAGGGAAATAAAGAAAACACAGAAGGCACTTAACTACAACAATTTCATATTAGAGTTGCAATTGAAACTATCAGAATAACCGAAGGTATAATTAAACAGAATAGCAATTAGATCACAAAATATGTCTGCATAGCACAATGCCCTTAGTCGAAGTGAACAGTGAGAGTCGTAGTGTTGAAGTGTCTCGCGGCGTTGCACGCCGCGCATATTTATACAGCGCCGCTCGGTGCAGTCTTCGTTACCATTCGGCGTCGCTAGCTCGTCGCGTGGCATCGTCCGTTTTCGTGACTGCGTTCGAGTCACCTAACAATAGTTATAATATATATAACTATAATAGGTATATATATTATAGTTTAATAACTTTAATATATATACTTAACTATAATCTCTCGACAGGTTTGAAACAGGCGTAAATTGTGCAATCAGGGCTGTCAAACGCCGCTATTCTCATACAAAAGTTACCGTTTGACAGCCCTGATAACACAATTTACGCCTGTTACAAACCTGTCATGAGGTAGAGAATATTATAGCCCTGCAGTTCTGAGTACGGAAAGTCATGATGAAACTATTTCGTTGACAACAATTATAAATAATTGAAACTTGAAAAATTAATTGGCCATTGTCTAATGTATGTGCAAGTTGTAAGTTTAAGTTCTTTATAACTAGAGGGCGCTGTCCAAAGTGAACGCTTCCTGCATCGCGCTATCGTTGCGTTTTGCATATGTTATGACCTCAGTACAGTTAAATGATTAAAATGCTTACTTCTACTAAGTCGGTTCGTTTTATTTGATATCACGAATTCTTATACGGATTTTGGTTAGAATCATGTACATGGTCCTTACGAACCGGATAACCGAACCGAACCGACATTTTTGCTAGTTATCGCACGTTAGTCAGTGGAGATACCAACCACTGAAGGTGCGCACCGAACGGGTCCATTAAAAGGAACCGTATCGGGTGGTTGAGCGGGGTGGTGTATGTTTGCGCGCCGACCGCAGTGCAACCGAGGGGCTGAAGTGGACGGCAGGAGCAGGGGTGCCTACGACACGTAACGGCGCCGTAACGTTGAAGAGTGACAGGCCGGCACGAGCACGGTTTGTCAGTGTCACAGGAGTGACGACATTGACAGCGGCGGCAGTGACGTGAGACGTCAAGTTCAAGTAACAAGTGGGTTTGCCAGTGAAAAAAATTGTGAGTACTTTTGTGATTTATTTGTTCATCAGTTCAGTATCAAGCTCAGTCAAGTTTATTGAGACTCTAAGATAAAGTGATTATTTGGACTTAGAAAATTTGTGCATGAAAAATAGTAGTTTAGAGACTTAGAATAATTTCGTAAAAAGTGATATGACGGGGAACCTATGCCCGATTTCATAGCGAATCTCAAACACTTGTAAAATTTTTAAGAATATTTGGGACTCAGTTAAATTTAGTGAAGTTTTGTTAATTGTTCAACATGTCGGCATCCACTGCAATTAAAGCCCAAATGGGTTTGAAGACGGTGATTGAGAAGTCATACGAAAACTTTAGGAAATCTCCTAAGGATCGGTTAGGGAAAGAGTCTTACTTAACCACTAGATTAGAATCGGTAGAAGAGAAATGGAAAGTTTTCGTAGACACTCACACAAAGCTTCTAGGTGTTGATGATGTATACGAACAGAATTATATGAAGGATAACATATTCGAAACTGTTGAAGAGCTTTATATTGATTATAAGTCTGACTTAAAGGAAGCTTTAAGTTTAGTTAAAAAAGTAACTGATAAAGGATATCGCTCACAAACTGTTCCGAAGGCTGAGACAAATGTTAAATTGCCCAAAATATCTATACCAATATTTTCTGGCTCTTACACTGAATGGACAACATTCAAAGAGTTATATGTATCGCTGGTTCATGATAATCCGTCAATAGATGATGTGCAAAAAATGCATTATTTAAAAGGTTATTTGTCAGGAGAAGCAGAGCAGTTGTTACGGCACGTGCCTATAACAGCTGCTAGCTATGAAGAATCTTGGTTAATACTAAATAGTCGTTATAACAACAAGAAATATTTAGCCAACAATCTTTTGAAGCGATTCATGAATCAGCCATGCATAGGTAGTGAGTCGTGCAATGCATTAAAGGATATTCTGGATGTAACAAATGATACGCTTTATGGTTTGAAAAATTTGGGGATTGCGGTTGGTGCGTGGGACACCATAGTAATCTACATCATTTGCTCAAAGTTGGATGCTGAATCGCGCAAGGAATGGGAGTTCAAGATCAGTACTTCAGATGACTTACCAACGTTGAAGCAAATGCGAGAGTTTTTGGAGTCACGATTCCGCTCTCTTGAGTTTTTGGATCCCAAGCAGAGACCAAGACCAGGTTTTTCTAACCATAAACCCAAGGTAATGCATGCATTGGCCGATAGTTCCGAGGCTGTGGCAAGACCATTGTGCGCATATTGTAAATGCACTGAACACAGGATGGCAAATTGTAAAGAGTTTAGCAGCCTCGAGTACGATCAGCGGCACAGGTTTGTTCAGACCAACAATCTATGTTTTAATTGCTTAGGTAGGAATCACTCTGCCTTCATGTGCCGAACGTCCACTAGATGTCACATATGTAAACACAAACACCACTCATTACTTCACCCGAGCCAAAAATCTAATTCAAAATCATCAGTTGTACCCAAATCAGACTTAGAGACACAAGTCAAGTCAGCTGTTTCAAAGGTCAAGACGTCTTTGGACGAATCAACTTCAAATGTTAATGCATATTTTTCCCAAAAGCAGGGAACCAAGCAACAGGTTCTGTTGGCAACGGCAATTGTAGGAGCTCAGGCAGAACACGGACAAGTCCGTCTGCTCAGGGCACTTGTGGATCAGGGCTCACAAGCGTCGTTTGTCACGGAATCAGCAGTGCAAATGTTAGGTCTTCAGAAGGTACTCAACAGGACTAGCATTTCAGGAGTGGGCGGTGACGATAAGAGTCATTTGGCTTCTAAGCACATCGTAACGATAAAAGTTCAATCGCGCCATGATCCCAGCTTCGCACTGCAAGTACGTGCTCATGTACTAGGAGCTATCACGAGTCTCCTTCCGTCAGATAAGGTGGAATATGTGGACTGGCCAGAGTTGGCTGACCTAGTTCTCGCTGATCCTCAGTTTCACACACCTAGCAAAATCGACATTTTGCTTGGTGCAGATGTATACAGCCAGATTATAAGAGATGGATTGATCAAGGGTCCCGACGGCACACCATCTGCTCAATGTACAGCTTTCGGGTGGATATTATCAGGGCCCACACAACCTACTTCCGTGGAAGAGGATGGCGATCAAAATTGTCATCACAATGTTATAGTAAGTATGCACTCTTGTACCGAAGATTTACTGAAGCAATTCTGGCAAATTGAATCCGACAACTTTGACACCAAAATTCCCACTGAAGAAGAGCAGCGTTGTGAGGAGTTTTATGGCGAAACAACTCGTCGAGATGCCACCGGAAGATACATTGTCCGCTTGCCGTTCCGTGATGAAAATCCACAATGCAAGTACGGGAAATCCAAGCAGATAGCAATCAAACGATTTCACCTTCTTGAACGTCGATTTAAGAAGAACCCTGAAATCAAGCAAAGATATTCCGAAGTGATACAAGAATACCATGACCTTAGGCACATGGTTCGTGTGACCAGCGATGATGAAACAGAGGCTGTTTATCTGCCACATCACGCCGTCATACGTGACGACAAAAGTACCACCAAGGTCAGAGTAGTATTTGATGCGTCGTGCAAAGGAATAAACGGAGTTTCTCTTAACGATACCTTAATGATCGGTCCAACGTTGCAAAAGGATTTACGGCATATTATCATTCGGTGGCGTATGCATCCAATCTGTCTCAGTGCAGATATTGTTAAAATGTACCGACAAGTCTGTGTCTCGAAAGAAGATGCAGAGTTCCAGAGGCTAGTGTGGAGAAGTAACCCAGAATCTGAAATAGAAAGTTACAAATTAGTTAGAGTTACGTTTGGTACGGCACCGGCTCCATACCTGGCAGTGAAGACCCTGCAGCAACTTGCTGTAGATGAAGGAAAGGAATGCCCTGATATAGCTGAAAAGGTAAAAAC
This sequence comes from Epirrita christyi, assembly GCA_951392215.1. NCBI lineage: Eukaryota > Metazoa > Arthropoda > Insecta > Lepidoptera > Geometridae > Epirrita > Epirrita christyi. Next base: position 4,407,526 of record OX595857.1, on the reverse strand, counting down.
AGATTTCTACGTTGATGACCTCCTGACTGGTTGCCAGACCGAAGAAGAAGGAAAAAGGATATTTGTGGAGATGAAAAAGTTACTAAGCAAAGGTGGATTTGATTTACAAAAATGGGTGACGAATAGCAAAGAGTTGGGAGACGTGGTAATGGACAAGCAAGGAACAATGGAAGGCAAGGTCACAATAAGGATGGATGAGGTAGTGAAGGTACCGGGACTAGCTTGGGACAAAGGTTCAGACGCATTCCATTACACTATACAGCTTCCTGGTCTTCAAGGTCCTGCAACAAAAAGAAAGATTATTTCAAACATCTCACGTTTATTCGACCCGTTGGGATGGGTAGCGCCGTGTGTTATAGTAGCTAAGGTCATGATTCAGAAGATCTGGTTAGCTGGATTAGATTGGGATGACGAATTACCAAAAGAAATTCACAAAGAATGGCTAACATACCAGTCCGAGCTTGCTAAAATTTGTGAAATTAGTATTCCCAGATGGCTTGATGCCAAGGTTGATGACGTTGACATGGAGCTTCAAGGATTTTGCGATGCATCGAACACTGCATACGCTGCTGTAGTCTACCTGCGAACTATTGACCTGGAAGGAAATGTGCACGTTAACCTCATTGCTGCAAAGACGAAGGTAGCTCCGACGATGCAGGTGTCAATTCCTCGCTTGGAATTAATGGGAGCAGTTTTACTAGCTAGATTAATAACGGAAGTCTCTAACCTGTTAAGTATCGATCGTAGTAAGATTCACGCTTGGACCGATTCTACGGTGGTGCTGGCGTGGTTAAGTAGTCACCCCAGTCGTTGGTCGACGTTCATTGGAAACCGAACGTCTGACATTTTGTCAAGAATTGACAACACACAGTGGTCACATGTCCAATCGTCACAAAACCCTGCAGATATAGCATCAAGAGGCTGTACACCCGCTGAACTGGCTGAGCATAGCATGTGGCTACTGGGACCTGTATGGCTTAAGGAACATAACATCACTTACCTGAGACCTAAGACCTCCACTGACATGGAGGAAAGGAAAATCAAGGTTCACGTTGCGTTGGGTGATGCGTCGTTGTCAACCCACGAGTACCTGTGGAATCGGTTTTCGTCGCTGCAGAAGTTAGTTCGTGTAGTTGCGTACTGCAGACGGTTCCTGAAACATAAAAGAAATATTAAGGTTGGGCCATACCTTACATCCCAAGAACTCGGCGAAGCATTGGATGTCTGTATTAGACAAGCTCAAACAGACCTAGAAAACATTAAACCTAAGTTAAAGCCATTAAGCCCTTATTTGGATGAGAAGAAGATTATGAGAGTGGGTGGTCGGATAGAAAATTCTAACTTACCCGAGGAAACGAAGCATCCCATAATTCTTCCTCACAAAAGCAAGATCACGGATTTGATTGTCGATGAAGCACATAGAAAGACACTGCATGGTGGTCCGACTTTAATGCTAAACCATTTGCGTACCCAATATTGGATAATGTCAGCCAAGAGTCTTGTTAAGATGCACGTACGTAAATGTGTTGCCTGTGTAAGACATGTTGCAACGACGAAACCCCCATTGATGGGTCAGTTGCCATCCAGCAGAGTCACACCATCTAGGCCATTTATTCACAGCGGCGTTGACTTTGCTGGTCCCCTCCATATCCGTATGTCAAAGGGACGAGGAAATAAATCCTACAAGGGTTATATTTGTTTATTTGTGTGTATGGCAACCAAGGCCATACATTTAGAGCTCATCAGCGATCTTAGCGCTGAAGGGTTCATCGCCGGCTTTAAAAGATTTGTGGCTCGAAGAGGATATGTCAGCGATGTATGGAGCGACAACGGGACGAACTTTGTAGGAGCATCCAAAGAGCTCCTTAACCTCGTCACCGCTGAACAATCGTCAGTCGCTCTTGAGGTTCGTGAATGGTTGAGCAACAACAGCGTCACATGGCATTTCATCCCTGCACATGCGCCAAACTTTGGTGGGCTTTGGGAAGCAGGCGTGAAAGCTACCAAATTTCATTTAAAGCGAGTCATAGGTGACTCTACACTGACATTTGAAGAATTAACCACGGTTCTTGCTCAGATAGAGGCGTGTCTTAATTCCAGACCACTATCAATGTTACCTGACACTCACGGTGATCCCGCGCCACTAACTCCAGGACACTTTTTAGTTGGCGAACCTTTGGTGATTGTGCCTGAGCGTAACTACGAGCAAAGCAACGTAAGTTCTTTGAGACGCTGGCAAATGACTCAAAAGATGGTACAGGATTTTTGGCGAAGGTGGTCTAGTGAGTACTTAGTCCATTGCTTACAGAGGTACAAGTGGTCAAAACTGACTCCTGAACCTAAAATAGGCGACGTGGTCCTCGTCAAGGAGGACAATCTCCCTCCAGCTCGATGGATGCTAGGCAGAGTGATGGCTACTCATCCTGGAGCAGACCAGATTGCTCGAGTGGTGACTTTGAAGTGCGGGCAATCTCTCTTCAAGAGACCCACTTCGAAATTGTGTATATTACCAGTCACAGACTGATGTTTTTTGTATTTTTAAGTTAAGTAAGTTACAGTGCTATGTAGCATTGGTCAAATTGTCATTTAAGTTAAGTTCTGTAAGTAATTTAGGTTGTTAATTATTGGTTAAAGTTATACAGTCCATTTAAGTTAGTTAAGTTAAGTATATCAAGGCTATCGAAGTCAGCACTACAAGTTTTGTTATGTTTAAAGTTTAGCTGTGCTCTCACCTCATGGTGGGCGGTAAAGTAAAGAACGCTTAATAAGGTTCTTGGTGGGCGGTATGTCTAATGTATGTGCAAGTTGTAAGTTTAAGTTCTTTATAACTAGAGGGCGCTGTCCAAAGTGAACGCTTCCTGCATCGCGCTATCGTTGCGTTTTGCATATGTTATGACCTCAGTACAGTTAAATGATTAAAATGCTTACTTCTACTAAGTCGGTTCGTTTTATTTGATATCACGAATTCTTATACGGATTTTGGTTAGAATCATGTACAGCCATAATAATATTATCCGCTAGATTACTGATTCACTATAACTATACAGTTGAAGCATTTATGTTCATACTCATACTCATTTATTCACCGTAGGAGCTTTACAGCATACTAAACTTGGTTGTCAAATTTACGCACAGTAGGTACAATATAATAAAACGAAACAACTACAGAAAGATTACCTATAATACTCAAAGATATTTTAAAACAGACAAGCATAAGGACACACAATTGTTATCACAATTATTTTGTACACAAAAAAATAAATACCAGTAGTTTATGAAACTGTTGCATAATTAGAGTTCTTAAAATACGAGTGTATCACAGGAGTTAAATTTTTTTATAAAAGTTATTATTAAAGCTGCTGTAAATGGGCGTTGTCAATAAATTACAATTTCTATTAAACTTAGGAACCCTAAAAGAAGAACCAAAAAGCTCCCCAGCAAAGTTTTTAAGATAGACCCTAGATATGGCAGGTTACTGATGCTGTTTGATACGCAAACGAAAGCTTCTTATAAATTATGTCCAGGAAATTAGTATATAATAAAATTGAAGTAGGTGCAATAATATCCTGGAAGACAGTTTAATCGTTCACCCACATGGCGATACAATAGCACAATATCCAGCCTCAAATCAAATTGGAGCAGAATTCATATTTAACTATCGACATGGCCATTTTACGACTCCAAACTCGTTAATTATATAGCTATTAAACCATATTAATTGTCATTTTACGGCGTTTTAGCAAATGCCATCATAAATTAATGTCATTTTAATGTCTGTCCTTGCAATTTAGATACCTACCTCAAGTGTCGCAAGTTTAATTAAAAGTGTTATTTGTAAGTAAATTATTTCTTAATTGATATGGATTTTGTTAGTAGTAGAACTTCTTATGAAAGAGTTCGTCCGGGGAAGTACTACCACCGTACCTATTTCTGCCGCCAAGCAGTAGTGCTCGCATTGCTGTGTTTCGGTTTGAAGGGTACGGGTGCCGGTGAAATTACAGGCACTTGAGACTTTTCATCTTTATGTCTCAGGGTCGGCAGCGCGCGTGTGATGCCTCTGGTGTTGCAGGCCATAGGCTACGGTAACTGCTTTCCATCAGGTGGGCCGTATGCTTGTTTGCTTGTCAAGTAGTATAAACAAAATGGAGTTTTTAGCGACCCTCAGTATAGAGAAGACCATGGTTCTTCTTCATCAGCTAGTAGACATCCACTGCTGGATGAAGCCTCTACCAAAGCATGCATAGCGTGTTAAGGGAAGATTTTCCATAATCACCACGCTTGGCAGACTTATTAGTGATTAGTTAAAATAGGAATAGGACTCCTCCTACTCCTCTTGTGGGTGTCGTAAAAGGCGACTAAGGGATTACTCCAGAGGGGGGCAGCAGCATCCACCTGAGTACTCAACACGAATACTGCGGTCACCAATCCACCTGCCAAGTGTGATGATATGGCACATCTCTCCATTGCATTAATGGGGGAGGCTTGCTCCAATAGTGGATGTCTATAATGGCTTATGGCGATGACGATATACAATTTATTTTATACTACCACGAATAACATCCTATAGCTCTATCTATTAGCGTGTATATATATATATATATATATATCTATATGTTATATTATATATTTATTTATCTTATATTTAATTTTTTTTTGTTCTTTCTCATTTGTATATTCAATTCTAATTTCTAACTAGTTAAGTACTAACGTAGCTGTTTTGCCTGTATTTAATTTCCATCTTAATTTTTACTGTATGTTTAGGATACATAATGTACTCTCTTCAAGCGTAACATTACTTTAACATTGCATTATTTTTAACCGACTTCCCAAAAAAGGAGGAAGTTCTCAATTCGGTTGTATTTTTTTTTTTTTTTTTGTTTGTTACCGCATATCTCCGGCGTTTATGAACCGAATTGGAAAATTATTTTTATATTTGAATAGATATACTTCCAGATTGGTCCCATTTTTTTCAGAATCCCGTTGTGATGATGGAATCCATGAGGAATTGAGGGAACTCCTCAAATATTGTAGGCATACATATGGCGATTTTACTATTTTCAGCAACAAACCAAGCATTTGCATTCAAAAAGTATAATAATCCTTTCACCATTATGGTTCTTTCATCATTTTTTTTTCATCCAAATATTTTGTCTAATACAATGGCGGAAGTCGGTTTTTTAAATGAAAAGTTATATTGACTCACGTTCGAAAGAGGCTAGCTTTAACACAGGTTTTCCTAGGGTGGGATCTAGCGCACTTACAAATTAATTCGTCAATCCAATTAGATATTTAATTAGATATCTTAGCTCTTCCAAGTGACCCTTTTCATTGCACACGTTTATATAGTGAGCGATGCCTTGCTTCAAACTTCAAAATCAAGTTCCTCAGACAGTCACAACTATGTAGTTCAAGATGTTTTGTGAGACAAGTTAGTTAAGTTCAAAGATGTTGGCGTCGGATGGCAAGCAAGTTTTGGGACTTAAGTGGAGTGTATTGCTAGGACGCGCTTCAAATTTTGTAAACATAATCAAAGTACTCCTTCCCCGCCCCTATCTATTTAGACCCGACGACTTCGACGCATTAAAAACCCCCCTCCTACCGCTAAAAACACTTCTATACTGCTACCTATCGAAGAGATCCGTTGAGCCTCTCCCGCTTTCATCTTCGGACCCTATTGGCTGTCATGTATTGTCAGCCGTCTCACAAAAACAATTCAAAAGAGTGTAAACAGTACCAAGCCAAAACACATAATTTTTCACCTCTTACAGCGAGGAAATGGTTTTGTTATTCGAAATCTGCGTGCAAAATACAGCTTCATAGTCATGTAGAATGCTGATTCAAACAAATTTAGTTCATTAATTCACTTATACTGAGACGCGGTCGCTAACTATTGGCCGTATAGACAAGCTCAAAGTCGCGCAGCGGGCTATGGAGAAAGCTATGCTAGGAATTTCACTAGGTGATTGAATCCGAAATGAGGAAATCCGTAGAAGAACCTAGGTCACCGACATTGCTCTCAGAATTAGCAATTATGGCAATGGGCAGGTCATATAGCTCGAAGAACTGATAACCGTTGGGGAATAAAGGTTCTCGAGGGCTACCGGACGACGCGGTAAAGAAAGGCCCTCCACTCGATGGACTAAAGATATTATAAACGTCGCAGGAAGTCGGTGGATGGAGATGGCTCAACGTCATTTGTCGTGGCATTCTAAGGAGCCTATGTCCAGCAGTGGACTTCTACAGGCTGATGATGATGATGATGATTCACCTATGTTCGCTTGACGACTTGGAAAGAGTCTAAGAATACAATCAGCAGGAAGCCCTTGGATTATATAACCGACCTAAGAATAGACCGCTCTTTCTCCTCCTGTGGATGCCGTAATAGCCGACTAAGGGATTAAATAATATTACTATTATTTAATCCCTTAGTCCAGCATTCATTATTATTTTATTTATTATTACTAATAAATAAAATAATAATGAATGCTGGACATTTCACACAACATAATCTATAGCCCCAAGCTAAGCAGAGCTTGTGTTATGGGTAGGTACTAGATAACTGATATACTTAATACAATACATTACAATAGATAGATATTTTTTATTATAAGTACATATAAAATACCCAGAACACCCTGAACCTTCGCCCGCCGCACCACAGAGGTCGTCACCAGGATTACCAGGGGATGGGCAGCAGCATCCGCCTGAGTAAGTTTTGTTAGTAGTAGAACTTCTTGTGAAAGAGTTCGGCCGGGGTAGTACTATCACCGTACCTATTTCTGCAGTATTAGTGTTCGCATTGCTGTGTTTCGGTTTGAAGGGTACGGGTGCCGGTGAAATTACAGGCACATGAGACTTTTCATCTATGTCTCAGGGTCTGCAGCGCGCGTGTGTTGCCTCTGGTGTTACAGGCGTTCAAAGGCTACGGTAACTGCTTTCCATCAGGTGGGCCGTATGCTTGTCTGCTTGCCAAGTAGCATAAAAAAAAGTACTTTACACCAAACTGCGATCACCAATCCGTCTTGCCAAGCGTGGTGATTATGGCAAATCCCCCCATTGTATTCAATGGGGGAGGCCTCATCCAGCAATGGACGTACACAGGCTAGTGATGATGATGATCCATTCACACTGTGCCACAAACAGGGTTGACCTGGAATTGGGGGCGATCGCCATGTCAGGGTCCGACGCCGAATAATTCCGCAGTAAGGCACTGATATAGTGAAGGCACTCAGCGATTTACAACACACTAGTGATGTGACACTTTCGGAGACGGAAACCGAAAACGGCACTGAAGTATTGGAGTTGTATATTGGTAGAGATTTTCACTGTTTTTCATAGACTTGCTAGTTGATTGTTTCTTTCTTTTCTGTAAAATTTTAAGGAACACCTTTTAGTTAATGAAGGAAAGCTTTTTTTTTATTATTGCCGGAACAAGTAGTTGGCCTGCCTGATGTTAAGTGGTTGCCTTTGCCTATAACAATGCATTACTTCACAAACCATGTCCACCTAGGACGCGACCATCGTGACATTTGCACTGCGCCCGCCACCTTCAGACATAAAAGAATCCTCGTGTACAGTACTATGTATGTGACTGTAAGGTGTTATTATTATGACACTAATTTATTATAAATCTCAATAAAAAAGTCATTTTTTATTATAAAGAAATACTATCTACAAAAACATAGTATTAAAAACATTATAGTTAAAATATATATTAACAAGGCGGGAAACCTCCGGCTGCGGAGCAAGGCCTAAGCGGTCAGAGGCTAGGACTGCAGAGAGAGGAACCTTCTGAGCATGCGTGCCGAGTCCAGGAGTACAGCCTCTATTATTATTATTATTAATAATACATATTAATCCATAAATGTAGCAACATTATCCCTTAGTTCACTTATCCTTGGCTGATCATTTTTGATCAGCTTTCAGATTTTATTTAAAAAGCTACCTATCTATGTTATACACATAACTTCAAAATTACAATCATGTTGTTATGAAACTTGCTATTTTTAGTGTTTTTACTAGTAGATGAGTCCGCATTGCTATTTTCCGGTGGGCAGTTCCATCAATTAATGACGTGAATAATGTTTTTGCTTTAACCTGTTTCTACGAATTTAGCAGAACTAGAGTTAAAGACGGAGTAGTTCTTCAACTTTTTGGTCAGTTTTCGGACTATCATCACATCCTTACATCTGTGTATAACTCAATTCCCGTAATCGAATTTATTTGACTGATTATTGTGCCAACCCTTTTGTGAGTCGATGGGGGCTATTCTCATGGAATTTGAAGGGTAAATGATTCTTTTGTTGGTGAAAATATCTGCGTATTTTTTAGTAAGGAGCTTAAGAAAAGGAAATATATGTTGCAGTCGAGTGATTGAGGGCGCGGTAGAATGATGGAAGCCTTTCACTAAGAGCACCGATTTGAAGAGCACCGATTCTATTTCCCTCCTGAGCACCGATTCATATTTCGATCGAAAATATTGAATACGAAAATCGTGCTCAAATGCGAATACCAGTATTTAGTACCAAAATGTGTTTAATTTTCTGCGGGTACTTAGGTATTGAAATACCTCAAAGGTGTTTTGTAAATATTGAAAATAAATACAATAAAGTAATAAGTTTGTAATAAGTTTTTACAAGCTTTTATTTCACCGAATTACAACAATTTATTTATTTGACTTTAAAAATAAATGTAAAAATATGGAATACCTTCGAGAGGATCTTCAATTATATTCATCCCCAAAAAACATCCACTGCTGGACAAAGACCGCTATAGAGTGGCACTACCAATGGTCTTGAGCCGCCTCCATTCACCGACTTCCTGTGACCGCTAGCAAAGCATGAGTCACTGCGACTATAAGAATAAAAACTCTACAAAAGAGACACCGGTTCCAGTGTCACACTCAAAGCCACGCTAAATACTTACCGCAACACAATCGCGTTTATCATGTCTACTAGTCAGTGCACGCGCCACCACCTTCGCGATTTCCACTGTTTACTGTTCTGTTTATAGAAGAATGAACAGTAAAAAAAATGGTTTATATTTTTTTCGAATTCTATGAATATTTTTGCTTCTATCTCTTAATGATTGTACCACTTATCTACTTATTAGTATGATTCCTATTTCATTCTGTACGAACCTATCTCAGGTACTAGTTAAACAACAATATGGGTGAAAGCCCTGTCGGATCGGAAATAGATATATTATGTCAGCGGCATCGGGACACGAACATAGAAAAGTACGTAAGTGGCACTTCTACTTGGTTATTATTATGCTACGACCTTCGATTCGTGGTCACCACTCGAGAACCCTTAACTACTTAAAAAATCTTGGCCGTTATCCAAACTAGGCAGAATATACCACACGCGTCATATTCATGACGATGTTAATCATGCCATTAATAACAACAGAACTTTCCGGCTGCCTTTTTGCATTAAAAGCATCGCAAATTACATGACAAGAAATAACACAAAAAAACATGTAAATAAACCAAAACAAGAAAATGCACAAATCGAAGACCGCATCTGTCAATTACTGTGCTCGATGCAAACTTAAAAAGAAGTAGAATATGTACGGCTGTGTTGACCTTACTTTCACGAGAACTTTATTTTTACAGCTTGGATATAATTTTATGTGTATACCTCTTGATAATATTTTTTTTTTTTTTAATCATCATCATAATTATCACCATATAGAAGTCTTCTGCAGGACATAGGTCTCCCCCTTAAAATGCCACGACGAACGAGCGGTGAGCCGCCTCCATCCACAGATAAATATAATAAATATTTCAGTATTTAATATTGTAAATATTTTACTATTAAATATTGAAAATATTTTAAAAGTCACTTGTGGGCACTACACTATGAAAGATAATAAAATGTTTAATTTCCCTTTGGCTGATGTTTACGCAGGTAAATTATTTTGGTATTACCATTATGATTTCCGGATCTGGGTGTTGTGGTGCACGTGCAACGGTAGGTACTCGTAGTTCCTCATACTCACAACACGGAATCTGTGAAAACGACCGAGTAACGAGACCATTAAGTGTTATTTATTTGGCTTTATCTTGAACTCCGTACTTGATAGGATTCGCAACATATTTTTTTGTAACTAAATTCATAGTATAAATTTTTGCTTGCCGTAATACTTGCTCCCTCCTTGTGCTTTTTAAAAGTAAAAACAAAAATGGCGGCAGCATCGAGGCGGTGCATCGAAAATGGAGGAGTTAAATGTCAAAAGGCGGCGTTTTAGTACATTTTGTTGCAGATATTTACTTATTTATGTTTATGTCAAAGTCAAAAGCTCAAAGTCATGCAGCGGATTATAGAGAAACCTAAAGTAAGTAAAGTAGAATAGAATAGAATATTCTTTATTGCACAAAAAACAAATCATGTACACAGGCGAACTTAATGCTAGGAAGCATTCTCTACCAGCTAACCTTTGAAGTAAGGTCTTTTTCGGGACTTTTTCTGCTCTTTCGAAGGGAGACGTTGTCCTTTTTTATTTTATTTCAATTTTTAGTGTTTTTTTGAGTTATATCGTGTAATTTTGGTGGCATTGTAACCGGTGTAGCTTATAAAGAGTACATATGGTAGTGAATTTAAATAAAATAAGTGTATTGCGTGTCTTTTCGAAGGGGTGGAAATTGTCCAGGAACATTCTAGTAAACTGCCATCGATTTACTAGAACATGACTTGACAGAGGACAAAAAAAAGTAAAGTAAAGTTTATTGTTCAAAAACAGAGGCCCAATTCTCTAACTTTGAAACATTCCAGTCACAATATAATCTCGTGTCAGTCGCACTGTCTCGTATATTAACTATTACTTAATCTTCGCGTATACATGCTAAGATTAAGTAATAGTAACTATATAGGTGACAGCTGACAGTGCGACTGAGACGAGATTATACTGCGAATTGAATGTTTTTAAATTAGAGAATTGGGCCTCAGATTAAATACAATTCGAAAACGCTATGGATCCCGCACTAGGGCTAGCCTGTATCGCGGGTATACGGACTTAGTTTACCAAATAAACAAACAGTGGAGAAAACATGCAAGACAATAAACAAAAATCTTAGTAAGTAAATAGGGTAATAATACCAACCAAAAAGATGCTAATAAACTACCTTTGCTAGGAGTTTAGCTACGTGATAGAAATCCAAAATAAAGAAATCCGTAGAAGAACGAAGATCAACGGAATCACCAGCTCTCAAGAATTAACATATTGAAGTGGCAATGGGCAGGTCTTATAGCTCGCAGGACTTATGTAACCTAATTGATCCTTTTGAACGACCCTTTTGGTCGGTACCGTAAAATACAGATTTTTTTTTTCATCTGGCCGGTTCGTGTCTCATAGGCTAACCATGAGGTCTTACAGCGATTCAGTTCAAAAACTATTGAGTACAAAATATCGGTTCCGTGATGTCCGCAGCTATATTTAAAGGCACAGTAGCAGAAGGTCTATAGACTTCTGCGATTAAAGTAATTCAATGATGACATATGTCAACGATGAACCGATATCTCGCGTCTTCCATATCTTCAATATTTTAAGAACTTACCCTCCTTGTGGCATGGCGTAAGGCACCCTGTATAAAAGAGCGGGTAAAATAAGAGCTGTATAAAAACAGGTATCTACTCACCTAATGAATTATGAAAGCCAGCGTCGCTTCCGGCATAGTGCGGGAGCCGGCGATCAAATTGCATATTCATTTAAACAGCCTTTTTTATGTAACATGCTTTTTACGGCATCGTGAAATTTTTGATGCTATTTTATTTTAAAACAAGGTTTTCGAGGATTTTTTGTGAGTGGAGCATGAAAATGTATCTCTTAATGAAAAAGATTTTAATAAATTATAATTATTTACTTATTTATTTATTATACTTTAACTAGAAAGGCATACAGCTATCAATTACACTAATTAAAGAGTACATTAAGGGGGCACACAGTCAAATAATATTAAACAATTGAACAAATTTTTACACTGAAATATAATAAATATTACACAGTCAAACATGATGTATTGTCTAAAAAGTATTTACAAATTAATATTTGTTCATATTTTGTTAGTAGAGGAAGGCGCTTCTCTCGATGTCTACCTATATGGGCATTACAAGAACGCTATATAAAAATCTAAACTGGGGGGTTACCGTGACCTCTTATAGCGATTCAGTTCAAAAACTATTCAGTACAAAATATCGGTCCGTCATTGAAATCCCCCATCATTGAATAACTTTAATCGCAGAAGTGTATAGACCTACTGCGACTGTGCCTTTAAATGTAGCTGCGGACATCATGGAACCGATATTTTGTACTGAATAGTTTTTGAACTGAATCGCTATAAGAGCTCATGGTAAGGCCTGGTAGGAGAACTATTTCTGCTTTTTCGAAAGATGTCGTCCGTTTTTATTTTATTTCAATTTCTAGTGTTTTTTTGGTTATATCGTAAAATTAAGGTGGCATTTTAACCGGTGTAGCTTATAAAGAGCACATGGTAGTGAATTTGAATGAAACAAGTGTATTGCGTGTCCTTTCGAAGGAGTGGAAATTGACCAGAAACATAAAACTACCATTGCTTTGCTATAGAACATGACTTGACCGAGAACTTTACGATTTGATATTATTTGAAATAATCTAGTTATTCTACTTGACATTGGCAAAATTGAGTTTTAACTTTGAGACCATAATAAAAATAATAAAAAATAAGTACTGATAATATTATGTCAGTTTAGATTTTGAACTCAAGACGAAGAACAGAAAAAAGTTTCAAATCAAATAAAAGAATTTGGTATTGGAATCAAATGTTAACTTATTCATGCCTTCTCTTTGTCTAAATGTAGCGCAGTCAATGAGATTTTTGTATGAATGTATTCGCGAATAAAGTCAAGAATGAATTATTCAAAACCTTATAAATGGGACAGGAGAGTTTAATTTAGAGAATTTTTGGCTTTTCAAGTAGGTACGTATCTTTTTCATCAAATTGCATTTGGTTTTAAATTGGATTTGAAAGTGACATGCACTTATTTTTTTCTTTTTTATTATTATTATCTTATGGTGTACAATAAAGTATTTAATATTATATTCTATTCTTTAACAATCCACATGTAGGCACTCTTAATGAACCCGCAACCTCTTGCATCTAAGCCCTCGCAACTCGCCCGTTGCGCCGCGGAGGATTTACGAATCAAGTCGTGTGCATCAGTTAATCTTCTCATATTTTATCACAGTCAAAGTCAAAAAGAATTTTATTCATTGAAATCACAAGGATCATTTTGAATCGTCTTATAAACTAAAATTACTCCTGTTCCAACGCGACCAAGCCTAGAAGAATCAGAAGAAAATCCTCTACTTTCCCTAAGTAGCTTAACATCTAATTATTATGGACAATAAATTATTGTTATTTGTACGTTTACTTTCCTTCGAAGCCTTAAGGATTTCCCATACACTTACTTGATTAATTTTATTCAAACAAAAAAAGGTTTTAGAAAAATTGGATACACGAAAGTGGAGAAAATTGATGTCTATCGAGGAAGGTTTACTCAAAATTATGTGAATATTGTTTATTAAGAGAATGTCACCAAGGTAGGTCAAAAGAAAAAAAATATTAAAAATAAATATTAAATAATAAATAATAACGTGAACGAATTTTGCTTTTAATTTGGCTAATATTTATTCAAACTCCATGAAACATTGTACACATGATCAGTACACTAATATAACCCATGGTGCGTTCATGGTGGTTCGTGGTGGTTTCATTTAAAAAACACGCTTCCGCCATTGTATTCGACTAAATATTTGGATGAAAAAAAATTATGAAAGAACCATAGTGGTGAAAGGATTATGATACTTTCTGAATGCAAATGCTTGGTTTGTTGCTGAAAATATCAAAATCACCATATGTATGCCTACAATATTTAAGGAGTTCCCTCAATTCCTCATGGATTCCATCATCAGAACTTGATTCTGAAAAAAATGGGACCAATCTGGAAGTATATCTATTCAAATAAAAAGACAATTTTCCAAACCGGTTCATAAACGCCGGAGATATGAGGTAACAAACATAAAAAAAAATACAACCGAATTGAGAACCTCCTCCTTTTTTGTGAAGTCGGTTAAAAATTATATAGTTACCAAATCATAAACTAAAAAAACGAGTTTTATATAATACACTCGAGAGCAATGAATCCGGGTCACTTAAATAATCCTAAAAATCTCGGAAACTAAAAATGCTAGGTTAATGCAATAAATTGTATTTAATAGACAATGTAATACTCCTTAAATGAAGGTATTAAAACTTCTTAGTTATTGTGAAGTTATATCATAAAAAAAACAAATTTGAAAAAGGGCCACTTTCGAAGATGGAACTACGAAATTACAGCATTTGGTTTTGCTTTTGTTTGTAATCTGTCATTTATCATTGTTTGATTTCTGTTTTTTTGTTGTTTTTTTTCTGCGTAAACGCAGTAATGGAAGCACGAGGAGGCAATACGAAGTATTAAAATTCAAGAAAATCGTAATAAAGTTCAAAAATTTCATGTTTCCTATTTTTGTTTTAAGGAGAGATCAGCAGTTTTTTTCTTTATGTAATTTTGTGTTAATAAAATGTATGGTGACTCATATTTTTTTTACCTTCATTTAAGGAGTATTACATTGTCTATTAAATACAATTTATTGCATTAATCTATCATTTTTAGTTTCCGAGATTTTTAACATTCTTTAGTGACCCGGATTCATTGCTCTCGAGTGTAGTTGTAACCGAACAGAATTTAAAAAAAAAGTCTTTTGGGCTACTCATGAATACAGTTCCAATCGCAATCCAGTTCCAATCTCAATTCAGTTTCAATGCTTGTTTGGCGCTCTTGAACCAAATTGAGTTTGAAATCGAGATAGTGCATACGCGATTAACTTTGCGTTATATAAGAACAACAGAGACAGAAAGACGATTTCACTTAGTTGCTGTTTCCTTTGCTGAAACAGCAGATAGCTTCCGAGTACATGGCTGCCCTTATGATCGAATTACCTTAAACGCGAGATGCCAATGAGAGCATTATACCTAAACATGAGATTTGCCTAAGAAGCTGTTTACCCTAAACGTAAGATGCCAAATGAAGCAGTTTGCCTAAAATGTGAAATTGACAAAGAAGCAGTTTGCCCAAAGTGGATTCCTACAAAACAAAATGCCTAAGTGGTTAAAAGCCTACTCAGGTAAATGTCTATTTACATAGTGGTTCTCTTCTCTATATATAATATAATTAAAAATTTATTAAAACAAATAATATATTTTTTTTGTTAAGGTTTTTTGTTTAATGCAGGTTACCTTCTATTTTGACTTATTTAACTGATGACCGTCTCCATTTCAGTATAATTCGTATAATATAATTTAGAGACCTACTTTATAAAAAAAATAACCACAGTAACAAAAAATTTCGATAGAGATTAGCAAATATTATGAGACAATATTTTACTATGAAATCGACCAAATCCAAATCCAAAATCCAAAAAAATCCAAATATGGCTGCCAATTCTCTTGATATTTAAGGCTTTGCTAACAGTCAACTAACATATTTGACTTTCCGCTTCTTGGTCATCTTGTATTTCAGGCAAACTGCTTTACAGGCAATTAAAATTAAGACAAACTGCTTCCTTGTCAATTTCACATTTTAGGCATACTGCTTCATTTGGCATCTTACATTTAGGGTAAAAAGCTTTTTTGGCAAATCACATGTTTAGGTATAATGCCCTCATTGGCATCTCGCGTTTAAGGTAATTCGATCATAAGGGCATGGCTGCTGTGACGACAGCAGCATTCTAAGGTGAGGCTGAAAAACAGCGTGGCTGAGCCCTCGTCCTTTTCTCGTACACTAACTATTTAACTTTATTATAATTGTACTTTTGCAACTAAGATTAGTGTAAGTGAATAAATGCCCTTTTTTTTTTTTTTTTTTTTATTTAGTTCGATAAAATTCCACTCCAAATTGTGCGCTAGTATTGAATTCAAGAGTACCAAATGAACAAGGAATCTAGTACTCTCTGACGACAAAATGACACTAAATCCTGAATCAGGATCGAGTAGAGCGTCAAGAGTAGCCCTGCTGGATTTTTCAAATGAAAATCGACAAATGACCACCCTGAAAAAGCTTTGCCATTCAAAATGCTCTTAATTTTAAAAAGGAAACAACACAATTTTTTTTATTAATGAAATAGCTAGACTTGTATTTTAGAGTTCCACATATTTTTTTTATCTATGATTTTTATATTTCAATTATTTAAAACAACCCTAAAATTAATACAGTCTGAAGTGCAAACCAGTTTCATCGTCAAATATGACAAGTTTGGATTTTTGGATGTTTGGATTTGAGGATCTTAACGCGCCTTAAGCTTTCTAATAATAACATAATTTCGTACACACTTCGAAAACATTAATTGGCTCGTCGTCTTCAAAGCAGTACCTACATGGGTACACCTGTCTAGTATACCTACAGTGTAATGATTAGAAATTCTGAACATGCACATAATATATCCCAGAGTAAGGAACACAGGATAATTACAGGGTGTATCTAGGGGTGGTACCTCAGTGGTAGGGGGTAGGAGATCTCATGGCGCATGGAATCACCCCCATGTACATGTTCTACGTTTTTTTTGTGCTCAAGTTTTGACCAATTGTTATTTTATTTATTTATTTATTCAGGTAAAAATAAAAAGGTAACAAACTTACGACTTGACATGATTTGAAATAATCTATCTCTACTTGACATTGGCAAAATTGAGTTTTTACTCAGAGGAAATAATAAAAAAAAAAAAAACATTTAAAAAACCGACTTCCGCCATTGTTTTCGACTAAATATATGGATAAAAAAACCATAGTGGTGAAAGGTTTATGATACTTTTTGAATGCAAATGCTTGATTTGTTGCTGAAAATATAAAAATCGCTATATGTATGCCTACAATATTTGAGGAGTTCCCTCAATTCCTCATGGATTCCATCGTCAGAACTGGATTCTGAAAAAATGGAAGTATATTCAATACCAATGTGGAAGTATATTCAATTAAAAAAAGAATTTTCCAAATCGGCTTATAAACGACGGAGATACGAGGTAACAAACTTAAAAAAAAAAAACAAATTGTGAACCTCCTCTTTTTTGTGAAGTAAGTTTAAAAACAGTGATGATGCTTCATCGTGCAATGAAATAAATAGAAGTATATTACGTGACTTTTCAAATGGGTGGAAATTGTCCACCAACTGCTTTACAGAGACTGAATGACTTGAGACTTGACCTATAAAATAAAAATAAAAACAGAAGATGTAATTTGAAGATGAAAAATTATAAACGAAAGATGCAAAGTAAGACAAGGCGGGACGAACAGAAAAAAAACAATGCTAGGAAGAAAAGGAGGAAGAAAAGTGGGCTCGTTTGATGTAATACAATACACCCAATTTTCTTAATCACCTACTTAAAATTTAGTCGAGCGTTTAAATTTACATAGGACTGTCTTTAGTGTCCTTTGGGGCGGATTGAGGCAAATAAAGAGGGGAGGTATTAAGGGTTAGTGTGAAATTTAGGCAAATACAGAATGTGAATTGGTGTTTTTGTTTTATTTAAATTATTTTCATCATAAGAAAATGGAAAAAGGTAGATGATAGAGAAAGACCCTCCACTCGATGGACTAAAGATAACAATAATTATAAACGTCGCAGGAAGTCTGTGGATGGAAGTGGAAACGGAAAATACTTATTATGAGAAAGTGCGTATTAAATTGTTTTAAAGCACTAATAAGTTAATTAGTCTAATGGTTATTATTATGATAGCCTACTTCTACGGAACCCTCTCACCGCGAGTCCGACTCGCACTTTTTGTATAAAGATTTTTTGTTGTCGTTGGTTCAACGAATGGACTTACTATATTTACATGTGTAAGACTATCATCATATTAGCCATAATTATAACTAGTATTAGTTGAACTGATGTAGGAGTTTCAGCATTTATATCCAGTGATGCTCTGTGGTGACGAGAATCTGTTGGCGTTGGCGGTGCAATACTGACAGTGACAGATGCATAGCGCGGGCTTGTCAGTTGGGCTTGAACTGGGACTTGACGTAAAATGGCGGACAGAGACATTGGAAAAGGAATAAAATCCAGAAATATCTTTGTGATCTGTGTTTAATTTTGGAGTTTTAGGCCTAATCCTACACATGTGAGTAAACCTGGATTTTATACATACATACGTACATAAACACACGCCTTTTTTCCAGAAGGCGTAGGCAGAGCTTGAAAGGGTCTCTTTTTACCGTGGGTTGCAATCGCAGGAATACGTGACAAATGGTGAGCTCGTCGTCGCCATTGCTTCAACCAACTCGGTAAACGCTTTCTTTCAGTAATTACACACTCCTAAGTAAGCCAGCCAGCCAGGACAAATCTTATACCAACGAAAATGGTCCAACTAGACCGCTTTACAAAATTTCTCATCAAAACCATGATTACATCACATCTACCCCCCCCCCCCCCCCCTTAATACGTTCCTGCTTCTATAATGAACTCGTTATAAAGTTCTGTTGCAACATAAGCAAGTGTGTTTATGTTGTCATCTTAGACGTCCTCTGTGGCGCTGCGGGTGAGTAGCCGGCTCAGATGCAAGAGGTTGCGGGTTCGATTCCCGCTGTGGGACAAATGTTTGTATGATCTGCAAATATTTTTTCTAGGTCTGGGTGTTGTTGTACCATGGTATTCGTAGTTCCTGATAACCACGACACAGGGAATCCTAGTGTGGGATCAAGACTACGTATGTGACTGTTGGGTGTCATGTGTTATGTTAATGTATGTCATGAGCAGTCATTAGCTAGCTATAGTCCCTATAGGTACTTAAAATATATTCCATCCAAAGGTTGTCTAGTAGAAATAGTTACAAAGCGATAAAACAGCCCATTGTATAACATAGTTAGTTCTAGTTTTTTCGTTTTTGTGTATTAAGAGGGCACTATACTATAATTTAGGCTCCCTCTTTAACGCACGCGATAACCCACGCGCCATCTCGCTCGCGCCAGCGAGTGTCGTGCACAAAAATGAAGTTTTTTGTTTATTATGGCGAAAATAAAGTGTTTATCAAAAAACTGATTTTAGCATAAGAATAAATAGTAATTACCTATTTCTTGTAGTAATATTTATCTTAAAACACCGTAGGGTTCCTGAGATTTCTTTCAAAACGTGTGGGAAACAAGGATTTTTCATTAAATAAAACTATCGAGGTTTTTTTTACATATCGTGTTTTCAACTTTACACATAAAATGCAAAAATATAAAACTTACATATTCCAAAATATTTAACTCGTAGAACCCGCAGATACTGAGTTCTAGATCGATTTTGTTAGGCAAATTCACATAGTACGCCTTCTTAAGGTGTGCAATAAAGTATTTTCTATCTATCTATCTATCTATCTACATATTATATTATCTGTGGCGTGACACCTTATCTGGCTTAAGAAGAGACCCCTCCGTCTCCTCCCGTGGATGTCATAAAAGCCCACCAGGAAATTCATGCTCCAAGGCACCACACAGGCGCTTCTCACCTAGTGGTAAGACGGATCATCAAAGTAAGCCAAACCGTGTTTGTTGCCTGATTCTTCTAGGCTTCGTCGCGTTGGAACAGGAGTAATTTAATTTTATATAAGACGATTCAAAATGATCCTTGTGATTTCAATGAATATATTCTTTTCATTTGATTTGATTTGAAAGGCAGCATCATTAGATTGAATTGGAAGTATATAATTGAATTATTGATTTAATTGAATTAAGTATAGTAATTGACGACCTCTATGGCGCGGCGGGTGAAGGTTCACCCGCCTCGGAACAAATATTTGTACGATCTGCAGATATTTGTTCAGGGTGTTCTGGGTATTTTCTATGTATAATAAAAAATATAAGATAAGTTTATTTAGCAAGATAAGATAAGTTTATTTTTAGCAAACACAATTACAAATCACATCAGTAAACACAGTTATAAAATATGACATTCAATGAAAAGGAACTAAAGCTACACAGTTTATATATAACTAATGTTTATTAATGCTACTGACATTCCATTGGGTCCCAAACTAGGCGAAGCCTGTATCTTGGTGACCCAGGGGTTTATTATCCTAGCTCTGAGTTGGTAAAGTTACCCAAAAAAAAACAGTATCAAACAGATTAAAAAATAATGAAACAATTACAAAAATAAAAGTGACTCAAAGTAAGTTATAACTTTTGTACCTACGTATAATTATGAGCGAGGGCAATGGTAAGTATGTCTATCTATGTAATGTATTGTATTAAGTATATCAGTTATCTAGTACCCATAACACAATGTTCAGCGTTTATTATTATTATTATATACATATTTATATATGTATAAGTATGTCACCTCAAATTAATATTACTGGTCGCTACCGTACTAATTAAATACAAGTGGATGTCCGAGACCGTTGCCTTTTTATTTTAACTTTTGAAAATGTGCAGGAGTGAGTAAGTATTTGTGCACCAAAATCACAGTCATCATTATCAGCTGACGAGACGTCCAATTGCTAGATGAGGAATCTTAGAATGCAATCGGAGCTTTGGCATTATCAAAACCTTTTGCAAAGTGAATTGGTGATCCACAGTATTCAAATCAAATCATAAGAATATTATTTATTGAAATTACAAGGATCATTTTGATCAATCGTCTTATAAATTTAAATGACTCCTATTCCTAGTATTCATATTCATATTCATTTAATTTTATTCATTACTTTTATGTAGTAAGTAATTCATATTAGTATTGGTCTTATAATACTAGGTAGTTAGTACTTACACATAAACCCCGTTAGGGCTCTGCAATTTTATTATATTTGATTACATTATTAAATTGTATGCATGCATTACCATTTATTCTTACTAAATATATAATTTTAAATTTAAAACTGTTATATATAATGAAAATTAAACAACTAGGTACATAAAATCATTTAAACAAAGCAGGTCAATAGATAAATGTCAAAAACAAGGGCAGGGCAATTTTATATCAAAATCAAATTACAAATAAAAATAATATTGGTTTTACTAAAGTAACTTTCGTGAATTATATTATGAATCCGAACAACGTGTGATGACGCGGAAACAAGCTCTCCCCCCACCCCCGCGCTGGACAAACCGAGAGGAGCGGGCTCAGAGACGCAGTGCGAGGAAGGACGCGGAGGGAGTGTAGTGCGGATCCCACCTTGATGAAGACCCTCGATTTGGGTCGAAACCTGTTGGTGCTTCCACCAACATATCGGTACGTGAAAATTTCCCGTTTTTACAATATGAATAATAATATTGGTGTTAAGTACACGGGTATAGATGCTGCTGCTTATCCCTTCCAAATCTGATATATCTATATTATCTATATTTATTTATTTTATACAAAGCTCGCTTTGTAGCGGAGCGTACCACGCTACAACATAACATAACACCCAACAGACACATACGTAGTCATAAGACCACATTAGGATTCCCTGTGTCGTGGGTATCAAGAACTATGAGTACCATGGTACTATAACACCCAGACCCACGACAAATATTTGCAGATAATACAAACATTTGTTCCGCAACGGGAATCGAACACGCAACATCTCGCATCTCTGCCGAGTACTCGCCCGCCGCGCCACAGAGGGCGCTACGAAGCGAGGGAAAGAGTAGGAAGACGAAAAGCGTGCGCTCTCGCTTACTCACAGATAAATTGACAAATCGCCGCCATTCGTAGGCCCGAATCGTCTTCCTATTTCATGTCTTATCTTTTTTAGCGTGGGATGCTTTTGTTGCTCTGATCCCACATTTAGCTTATTTTTTTCAAACGACGACACCATTTGGGGTAGGTTTATAACTTCTTCAACAGCCTTTAGACGCCCACTGTTTGACAAAACCTCCCACACAGTGACGGATTAAGACTACTTGATGCCTTAAGCAATCCACGCTTGTGGGCCCCCCTATCCGTATGTCAACTAGGATCGGTCTTTAAACCCTAAAAACATTAGTTGTTTGTAAAATAAGATGATGAGATGAAAACGCGCGAATTTTCATATTAGTCCTAAAAACCTTTTTTTGGTGTGGTTTTTGGTGACGTGAGAGTGAGACGTGATGACCTCAGGACGGATTTTTTTTGTGCTTCTTCTGGTGCCCCCCTAGACGTGATGCCCTAGGCAATTGCTTAATTTGATTAAGGGTTAATCCGTCTCTGCTCCCACATAGAATGCAATGGGGAGATTTGCCATAAACACCATGCTTAGCAGGCGGATTGGTGATCGCTGTCTGGTTATAAGTACTCAGGTGGATGCTGCTGCCCATCCCCTGGTGTGATCCCTTAGTAAGGCTTTTACTACATCCACGGGAGGAGAAGGAGAGGTATATTCTTAGGCCGGACACACGGCACTACGGCAGGTATTTATAAGAGTTACTAGTTGCGCCCCGCGGTTTCACCCGCGTGAATAATGATGAAAATTGATGATGATGATGATGATGAAAAGTAGCCTATGTGTTAATCCAGGGTGTAAAGTATCTCCATTCCAAATTTCACTCAAATCCATTTAGTAGTTTTTACGTGAAAGAGTAACAAACATCCATCCATACTCACAAACTTTCGCGTTTATAATATTAGTAGGAAGTAGGATGTACAAAGGCGAGCAAAGTCAAAGTCAAAAAGAACTTTATTCGTTGAAATCACAAAGATCATTTTGAATTTTCTTATATAAAATTAAATTACTTAACCCTAAAAGAGTTTTCTTCCAGCAAACCTTAGAGGAGTGGGAGAAATTATAATAGTGGTGCGTAATGTGTACCAATA
The DNA here is from genome assembly GCA_951392215.1 of Epirrita christyi. NCBI lineage: Eukaryota > Metazoa > Arthropoda > Insecta > Lepidoptera > Geometridae > Epirrita > Epirrita christyi. The sequence goes on along the minus strand of OX595857.1, from coordinate 4,384,703 downwards.
AAATACAAAACAGAGAAATAGATGATATAAAACATAATATACCTAACTTAATTACACTAAAATTCAAATACTATACTAACAAATACATACCCTAAACCTACAGAAAATAAATATCTATATAAAAATGTACTTGCACTAAATTCATAAATTCATGCCTTATCAACCATTTTTCTCTGTCCGTTTATTATAAAGTAAGTGTGTCAGAGCTGTGCCTGTTATTATTTTGTTAAGGCGACAGCGTTCTGGTATTTCAAGCGCTTGTTAGTACAGTTTGCTCGCAGTCATTATAGAAATAGTTTCAAAAGAACTCTTAAAATTAAACCGTATTTCGATAGCATTAAGAAGTAATTCGGCGTTACGAAACAGATGTTGGATCATGGAAAAACATGATGAAGATTTTACCCAACTGTGGAAAGTGATAAAGTTAAAAAAGCCGGGCGTGAGTATTTTAGCCGGATAAAGCGGTTGTTAGACGAGCAATGTACAACATCACTTGCAGTGATCCAATACATTAACTTCAATCCAGATTGACGAGACGGCGCATATCAATATAAGAGAGCTTTTAATTGAACAGTGATGGCTTAAGATACAAGCGAAACAGACAGTTATGTGAAAATAAAATAGACTAACAAAACATGTTAGCAAAACATGTTAGTAAAACAGCCAGTCCGTTGAGACTTTTGAGTTGACAGTGTTTTGTTAGAAAATCTTTTTTCAAATTATAAGTTCTGACGTCTTCATCCCCCCGCAGGCGAACGCGGGGGATATTTTCCGTTCGTCGCGGCAAACGAGACCGACGACCTCTGTGGCGCGGCGGGCGAAGGTTCGCCTACGACGCAGGAGGTTGCGGGTTCGATTCCCGCCTCGGAATAAATATTTGTACAATCTGCAGATATTAGTTCAGGGTGTTCTGGGTATTTTTCTTTGTATAATAAAAAATATCTATCTATGTAATGTATTGTATTAAGTATATCAGTTATCTAGTACCCATAACACAAGCTCTGCTTAGCTTGGGGCTAGATAATGTTGTGTGAAATGTGTCCAGCTTTTAAAAAAAAAACTTATTTATATTTTTGCTAACACAAAACTGTTAGGACACACCCCCTTTCTATTAGAAAACATGTTATATGTTTGTAAAACACCAAAACATAGCGCAGCGGCTTAAGCTTTACTTAAACATTAAAAAAGTTAAAAGTATTAAAGTATAGAATTGTAATGATCGTAGCTTGGTATCATTATTTTTTTCTAAGTGTAATGTAAGTTATTTTTTTTTATTTTTTTATGCTACTTGGCAAGCAGACAAGCTTACGGCCCACCAGATGGAAAGCAGTTACCATAGCCTATGAACGCCTGTAATACCAGAGGCATCACACGCGCGCTGCCGACCCTGAGACATAAAGATGAAAAGTCTCATGTGCCTGTAATTTCACCGGCACCCGTACCCTTCAAACCGAAACACAGCAATACGAACACTACTGCTTGGCGGCAGAAATAGGTACGGTGGTAGTACTTCCCCGGACGAACTCTTTCACAAGAAGTTCTACTACTAACAAAACAGAAAGGTAACAAAAACTTTTTAAAGAACATTTAACATGAATTATGAATTAAGGTTTCCACGTAAACTTTGCCAAACTTTTAGTACGAATTACACTTCAAATGTCTAAAAAAAATCTGGATTATTGTTTCTTAAATCTAAAACGTTGTATCTTGATTTCAAGTCGTATCCGATTATTCTACATAGAAAGATTGTATTTTTAAAATAATCAGAAACTACGTTGTTTCGTTCCGTCTTGATTAACCGACATCAAAAAAAGGAAGAGGTTCTCAATTAGATTTTTTTGTATGTTTATTACTCAGCTAATTATATAAATTGATTTTGATACATTTTTTTGTTAGGTCATTACTTTGTAATTGATTGTGAGCTTTTTGAAAGAAGTTGTTTTTTTTTAAATAATCTATAATTTTATTTTGAAATAAGAATGAAAGAAAGAATATCGAGTCTTATCACCGATTGGCACAAAATTACGTGATAGGCTCATTACTTGCGTATTGTGAATTATAATGCGTCATATTCTATTTAAGTTGACTGGTATTTCGATGCATTTAGCCCTGTACACTTGTTAACAAAATTCATAATTTAATTGAAATAAAAAAATGTTTGTTTTTTATTTCTGAAGCCAAATGTAAACATTTGACGACAAGATTGAAGCACCTCTTTTATGTATAAAAATACTTGAGTTAGAAGAAGCGTTCCACAGGTCCTCGCTCATTCGTAGCCATATATTATGGTTGCTAAAAATGGGCACAATAACTTTTCATTTAAAAAACCGACTTCCGCCATTGTATTCGACTAAATATTTGGATGAAATAAAATGATGAAAGAACCATAGTGGTGAAAGGATTATGATACTTTTTAAATGCAAATGCTTGGTTTGTTGCTGAAAATATCAAAATCGCCATATGTATGCCTACAATATTTGAGGAGTTCCCTTAATTCCTCATGGATTCCATCAACAGAACTGGATTCTGAAAAAAATGAGACCAATCTGGAAGTATATCTATTCAAATAAATAAAGAATTTTCCAAATTGGTTCATAAACGCAGGATATATGAGGTAACAAACACAAAAAAAAAATACAACCGAATTGAGAACCTCCTCCTTTTTTGGGAAGTCGGTTAAAAAGTATGATGGTTATTTTCACGCTTTCTTAGAAAAAATATAACTATACTATAAATATACTATTATCCTGCTGACGAGGAAGGACCTATATGGTCAACAAAACGTTAGCAGATTAAAATGATACCAAGCCACGATAGTTTTAATTATATTGTTTTAGTGTGTTAATCTTTAATTATACTCTGATCTTTTTAAGTATACTCTGATTTTTAATCTTATACAATTTTTGTAACAAAGAAATGTCAAGATATTCCACTTTATGTCTAAGTGTCATGTATGTGTATCATTATGTGTATTGTATATACACATATGATACACATACAGTGACATTTATTTGTTTACAAAAATTGTCTAAGATTAAAAATCATAGTATAGTTATCTTTCAGTCTATCTATTGTAATAACGTATTTTTTTGAATGAGGTGCTTCTTCTGCCTCACATCTATGAAGGAGTTTTAAATATAAATATTATTACATGATATTATATTTTTGCAATGTGCGTTACGAAATTTCTCATCGACTGTACCAGCTCAAAACGCCACTTGGAGTGATAAGCAAATTGAAAATAGAATTACATTCTCAGCCATTTAATTTTATCATTATGTCCGATACGATTATCTGCGTACGATCAGAATGCAAATGTGCAGATTAGTGTGATCTTGATAACTTTATCATCTGAAAGATTAACTGGTTTTAAGGCTATTGAACGTTATAATTAAGTTGCATGTTATAGTGGAAAGAAAAACATGACATAAGATTTTTTTGAAAAATCCTACTAATATTATAAACGCGAAAGTTTGTGAGTATGGATGGATGTTTGTTACTCTTTCACGTTAAAACTACTGAATGGATTTGAGTGAAATTTGGAATGGAGATACTTTACGCCCTGGATTAACACATAGGCTACTTTTCATCATCATCATCATCATTTTTCACGCGGGTGAAACCGCGGGGCGCAACTACTATTATATATTTTTCAAAACAATCTACGAAATGATTCAAGTGTGTTTTATCGAGCAGCTTTCGCTGATATGTCTACATAATTACAGTGAGGAATTTTAGAAAAATTACGACTATACACCGTACTTAACTATTCTCCTGCTGACGTTTCGTTGACCATTTATAGGTCCTTCCTTGTCAGCAGGAGAATAGTAAAGTACGTGGTGTATTAGTCGTTTATTTATTTATTTATAATCAGATGCTCACAAAACTAACAGCCGAAGCCAAAACGTTCTACAAGCTATATTAGTTGACTTAAAAAACAAATACACATATATATAAATTTAGGTAGTTCTGTGTGAAAAATATCTACCTCTTGCACTTGGGTAGTCATTGTGTTGAGCAATGTGAGTGCGTGTGGTGTCGGGGCATACCGTGCAGTGTCGGTGCGGGCCGCTGGTGGCGCAAATAAGCGTCGCACGCGCCCTCGCACAATATACCGTCGTAATTTTTCTAAAATGATACCTACCATGCCACGATAATTTCAACAGTGAGGAATGTCTAATTGTGGGCCACTTTTTTAAGTTGAATTAAAAGTTGAGTTGAGTTGAGTTGAGTTGAGTTGAGTTTATTGTTGTTTGTTGTTGTTTTTGTTATTTTTTTGTTTTTTTAGTTGTTGTTTTTTTAGTTGTCGAGCTTGTTTTTGAAGGCATTTTCTAGATATGGCAGAAACAACATCGACTTAGTATGTTCCAATTGTGTATTCTTTATTTATATTTATGGTGTACAGTAAATTATTTTCTATTCTATTCTATTCCTTTTTTAGCTGACATTACTTAATGTTTAATAAAGTCAGGAGAAATATATGATTATTCGGCCGAGTTGATGACGAAAAATAATATTTATGTTGATGATGCCATTTCGTACTTATCCGGTGAGTCAAATTCGGTCGAATCGACGATGCACTTAAATTTTCACCCGACCAAAACTCAGAAGTACCTAAGCGTCAAAGGAAAAGACTACCACAAAGACAGGCATCAAATAAAAACCTAAAATTGCTGAAAAATATCCGACGTTTCTATTTCTGTCTACAAATCCTATCTGTTCCTAGGGAATATTTTGCAAAAAAAATACCGACAGTAATATGTAAATTCCTATTCCAGTAATGAAACTGGGGAAAATATATTCTCCATATTTAATAAATTCAGCATGTATGTCTGTTGTACCCTGTACGTATATAAACACATGTTTTGGTCGGTTTGAAGCCAACATACCAATGGTCTACAAACGCCCAGACTTCCAATCTTTATGACATAAATGTACATCCGGTCGTGAGTTTGAATCCCGGTAGAACGCATTTAATTTCACCATCATCAATCACAGTCATCATCAATCACTGATCACTATCCAATAGTTAACTAGTGGTTCGCCCCGAACTGAGACCTCGCGATAACACCTTTATCAGCCCGACTACTTAACTAAGTAATTTCCATATTTTCTATTATTTTTTTTGAAAATTTTCACCTCGTGGTCTACCAGTAACTACTCTAATTTCCTACACATCATCGAAATACCTGACGAATTAATTGATAATCGTCCTTTTGACAAAACAATAGAACTCCAACGTCATTCAAATTCCTAGAAATGGGAGGTCAACAATGGATGTTATATTGGTTTCTGTTTTATGGAGTACAAGTTTCTAAATTCTTAAATTTCAGACTTTTCCCTGTAGTTGTGACACAAAAGCCACAAGCATACCAAATTTCAGCATTGTGGGATTGCTGGAAGTACCCTATAATTTTTGATTTTTACGTTTTTTATTTTCCCTATTATCTCGAAAACTACTAAGGCTATATACTTATTAAAAACAGCTTTTAAATGTCCAACCAAAGCGCTTTCATTACACCCCACTTGATCTGACTGCCTCACTTTTTTTTTTTACCCCCTCTTGAACCCCAATATCTCAGCAACCCCTTGACCGATATAGCTCATAACCTTACCTACAAATTGTACCAATACTATCTACGCCCATACCAAATTTCATGAAGATCGGATTAACGGTTTGGAAGTTTTCATCGGACAAACATACATACATACATACATCCATACATACAAACGCCGATTCTTCCAACTTGACTCAGAGAACTCGCTTCGCTCGTGCAACAAATTAACTAATTGTTAATAGTAGACAAACGTGAGTCAAAATTTTTTTTTTGCAAAAATGATTTAAAACCATATTTCTGAATTACTATGTGAAACTCGAGGGATAGGGGGGAGGGGCCTTAGCAAATACCACGGGTGGTCACTGAGGGGTGGGAGGGGGTTAAAGAATGGGTCTCGTTGCAGGTATGGGTACGTTCCCAACGAGTAACAGTGTTACTCGTTTGGGTGTTACTCGTTGGGAACCCTCCTCCCTTACGTCCACTGATGTACACTTCCCCCATCGAATACAATGGAGGGATTGTCAGGTGGATTTTTATCTCGCCTGTATGATATCTTCCTGATTTTTATTTAAACTATAACTTCCGCCCACCGCGATGCAAGGTTTTAAACGACGGCCAACGTGAAACATCAAGAATTCGGGCCATAGATAGCCCGGCCACCGTGAAACGGACCCGAGTTTTTCATCGTATTGTATGTCATCATCAGCCTGTAGAAGGCCTCTAATGCACATAGGCCAACTATATAAACTTAACTATATATATAACTTTTCGCAAAAATACGTAGGTATACCTTAATTACTTTTTCTTTTTTTTTTTTTTATGGCATCTGAGTATTTCTCAATATTGCCAATGTCAAGTTATTGATTTAATCAAACAATGTCCAGTCGTCAAAGTCTTCTGTCAAGTCATGTTCTAGTAAATTGATGGCAGTTTACTAGAATGTTCCTGGACAATTTCCACCCCTTCGAAAAGACACGCAATACCTTTATTTTAATTTATTTTAATTTTTTAATCCACTACTATATGCTCTCTATAAGCTACACCGGTTAAAATGCCACCAAAATTACACGATATAACTCAAAAAAACACTAGAAATTGAAATAAAATAAAAAAGGACGACGTCTCTCTTCGAAAGACCAGAAAAATCCCTTAATTACTTGAAAATTTTAAATTTTAAAATGACACTGACTGACTGACTGACCATAGACTAAAAGTGCTGTGTGCCATAGACAATACAAATCGCCATTACCAAGGAGAGTACTATAACTACTACTAACAGACCACAGAGTACTTTTTTAGCCCTGTCTGAAAATCAGCGTCGCGCCGTATCTACTTGTAGGTCCGGTGTAGCTGTATGCTGAGACAGGGACCTATTTGACCCCCACACAACATGCATTACGCCATTTGGTGTTTATTTTTATTTTTTTAGTTTTTGCAAAGTTACCTACTACTTAGGTAGGTTAGGTTAGTTTAACCTATTGTTGTTTTTATTTTGTTTCTTTTAAGTGGGGACAAATAAACGTGTTTTCTTTCTTTCTTTCTTTCTAGACCTACTGCTTAGAATGCCATTAAGAACGGTATTGAGCCGCCTCCATACACCTACCGAGAGGAGGCCACCTGCGTCGTCCGATTCATGGTCGCCACTCGACATGGATTAAACGCAGGTAGGGCCGCGGGCAAATACATGTTCTAGCAATAAAACTAGGAAACTATTCCGCAATAAAAAAGTTTGCATAACAATTTGTAGAACAGTGTGGTGACAACAGTGCATGGCAAAAAGTTGTAAAATGAATACCTACTTTGCAATCGCATGGGTATATTACTTCAAGCCACGTCCACACTCAAGCTCAAGGCTGCACAACAGGCTATTGTGAGAGCTCTGCTTTTGCGAGTTCAGGATCTAACGTGTCAATCTATATTCTAGAAGCGAAGCGTGCTTTGTGAGAAAATATCCTGACCTTTTTTTAAAAAAACAGACCAGCCGCGTCTTTATGAATAAATACAGACTAAAACCAGATTATTCATAAAAATTGTTAAAAAAGTATTGGTGGATTTTTTTACCATACCCTTGATGAGTTTTGTAATAACAAGACATTTAAGTAACTTATACTATAATATTATATCTAAATAAAAACGTTGTAATTTTAATATAATTGTAATTATTATTTATAAAAAAAAATATTTTGGGATTGTCATTTTTAACCGCCTTCACAAAAAGGTTATTTAAGGTTATTTATTTTAAGTTATTATTATTTTTTTTTTTGTTATTTTAAGGTTCTCAATTCGGTTGTATTTATTTTTGTATGTTTGTTACTTACCTCATATCTCCGGCGTTTATGAACCGATTTGGAAAATTCTTTTTTTATTTGAATAGATATACTTCCAGATTGGTCCCATTTTTTAACCGACTTCCCAAAAAGGAGGAGGTTCTCAATTCGGTTGTATTTTTTTTTTTTTTTTTAATGTTTGTTCCCGCATATCTCCGGCGTTTATGAACCGATTTGGAAAATTCTTTTTCTATTTGAATAGATATACTTCCAGATTGGTCCCATTTTTTTCAGAATCCAGTTCTGATGATGGGATCCACGAGGAATTGAGGGAACTCCTCAAATATTGTAGGGATACATATGGCGATTTTGATATTTTCAGCAAGACACCAAGCATTTGCATTCAGAAAGTATAATAATCCTTTCACCACTATGGTTCTTTCATAAAAAAAATTTCATCCAAAATTATTTTGTCGAATACTATGGCGGAAGTCGGTTTTTTAAATGAAAAGTTATTTTAGAATGCAGTTCTGATGATGGGATCCATGAGGAATGTAGGGAACTCCTCAAATATTGTAGGCATACATATAGCGATTTTGATATTTTCAGCAACAAATCAAGCATTTGCATTCAGAAAGCATCATAACCCTTTCACCACTATGATTTCCTAATTTTTTTTTCATCCAGATATTTAGTCGAATACAATGGCGGAAGTCGGTTTTTTAAATGAAAAGTTATTCTAATTACCTACCGCAAAGTTCACTAAATTTTTCCACACATTTAGAACAGCCTAGACTTTTCGAGCATTATTTTTCAAATGCAAGATCTAGTCAATCTACTGCACCTCTATCAATGTCGTAAAAGCTAATTAAGGGATTACACCAGGGGATAGACAGCCTGAGAACTTAACAAGAATACTGCGATTACCAAACCGCCTTCCAAGCGTGGTAATTATGGCAACTCCCCCCCCCCCTTTGTATGTTGTGGGGGAGGCATCGTCCAGCACTGGACGTCCAAAGGCTGTTGATGATGTAGATGTCAAAAATCTTTAATCTAAAATGCGTGTTCCCCAACCATATATCGCAAGTTCAAGGTTACAACCATAGATTTATAGTAAAGATATGCTTGACAGACAAAACAATAAAGCAATGTCTTCTTATAGCAAAATCAGCGCCATCTCTCGGATTACATTATAACTACGTTGACATGAACACAAAAACCCGAACGCCATAACCTTCTTGCTTATTGGGAGTCCGGTTATTTACAACCAAGAAACTCGCACGCGTATCAATTAACATCCTTACAAAGTTATAGCGTTTTGCTTGTATGGCGTCTCTTTATTGAATTGGAGAGCGATTTACCAAGGAAATAAAATTGTTTTCTGTAATTAGGGAAACTTCAACATACAAAATTTTGCCATACCAATGATAAGAAATGGCATATTTTTTTAAGCTACACTTTGCAAAGTTGTTTCTGCAGCCTTTCACCACTCAATACGGCATTTTGTGGCCGAAACGATCGCGCGCGGTGTACGTCACCGACTGATTATCGTGGTGTCAGTCACCTGATTTTTGACACCGGTTTATTTGGCGGTTATCTAGCGAGTGTCCGCCGTGTCCTTAGTGTATGTCTATGGTTACAACAAAGATTTTGTTTTCTCGTTTACTTCGGCTAATAAGTATTTTCAAAGAAATTGTTGTTTTCGTAACGCGAGCCTGTAAATTTAATAAAACTTGGCGCATTACAGTTAGGGGTAAGTGCTTGAAGTAAATTCGATCTTTTCTTTCGAGTTTCAGTTCCAAAAGCGCCGTAATAGTATTGTTGTTGAGAGTACAAGTTAATGTCTTTTGGAGCACGAAAGTAACATCGTAAAAGTAAGGATGGAACAACGTTGCTAGTATTTTTACACCCCATACATATCTTGGAATATGCCGTAAGGCACCTCACATGCATACAACTTTTTGTTGAACAATTTTTTTTTTTTTTATAAAATAAATTAAATTAAAATTAAAAAAAAACAAAAAATTGTATTATCAGTATGTATGTAGCTTCATGTTATCGTATCAATATTTAAGTATGTAGGTAGGTACACCATATATGACCCATTTAATTTTACACAATCCAGTCCATCCAAAGGTTGTCTGGAAGAAATCGCTACAGAGCGATAAGACCGCCCATTGTATAGCATAGTTAGTTTTAGTTTTCGTTTGTTAAATTGTTTAATTTTTACTATGGTGTGCAATAAAGTATTTTCTATCTTTCTATATCTATTTTGTGTATCATTTGTATATTTATAGGAATATACTAAACTATTGTCAACTCGATATTTGCTCGACAAAAAAGCCAAAAAGAGGTATCAATCTGCTTTTGATTCAAAAGTTGGACAAATATCGATCAACCGCAATTTGTATTGTATTTGTTTGCGCATACCATCGGCTAAACCTTAGAATAAGGTTGCTTCAGTCTTTATTCTAAGGGCTAAACAGTCGATCCGCGACTGTCATTCTCTCATAAGCATTTGAAGAAAATCGACGATTGGCTACATCGTATTGTATGCGCACCTCCATGAACTAAACGGTTTAGCTGTGTGGAAATCACGACTAGTACACAACTCGATAAAACAGTTTAATAATAATAATAATAATACATTTATTTCAGGCTTAAATGGGAAATGTACAATAAATTATAACTAAACATAAAGCCCATATAAATATACCTTAAAGACACACACACATACACACACACACACAACACACACACATACACACACACACACACACACACACACACATACACACACATACAACACACACATACACATATATATATTTTATATCTAAAAAACAAATAGTCGATGCAAAAGTTGTATGTATGCGCTGTATCTAACATGGTCGTCACAGATACCGCAGAGCCTGAATATTCAATTCTATAATGAGAAGCCAAAGTCTGTGTTTTGAAAAGCAATTGACACACACAGACGTATCGTGTAGTCATCACCATCATCATCATCATCAGCCTGTAGACGTCCACTGCTGCACTTAGGCCTCCACCTTAGACATGCCACGACGAACGGTCTTGAGCCACCTCCATCCACTGCGTTCCTAAATTCGAAGGAATTAGGAGTTTCTGGAGACTTTTCAGAACCACTATCGTACCAAATACTGACAGAGAGCCTATCACGAGTTTTGCATTGCAACAATCACTTTGCGAGTCGTGAGTATTCAACGTGACTTACATAGTAACTATTCACCACTCTGTGCCGCGCAGTCGATAGATACAGCACAGATTCATAAATAGTTACTACGTAAGTCACGTTGTATACTCACGACTCGCAAAGCGATTGTTGCAATGCAAAACTCGTAATAGGCCCTCTGGCAGTATTTGGTATGATAGTGGTTCTGAAAAGCCTCCAGAATCTCCTAATTCCTTCGTAATGCTTTTTCTATTCCATTTCCCAAAATAAGATTAGGACATATTCTGAACTACAAGTTCACAAGTCTTACTAGATCTTATACCAGGTTTAATCACCATCATCATCAGCCTGTAGAAACCAGAATTAATATAAGTATTATATTAAAAGAAATTGATATACAGGACAATGCAGGTATTGCATTTTTTTTAGATAATAGTTTTATTTAAAAAAATAAAATAAAATTGTGTACACTCAGAAAGGTTTCACGTAAGTAAGTGCATATATATTTTGATGTATCACTTTAAAAATATATTTATTAGTGCGTAAAATAGGGTGAATAGTGTTACTGTTAGAAATACCAAGAATGAGTTTGTTCTTGGTATTTCTAACATTGTGATAAATAACGACTTGATATGCCGGACTCAAATACTTATCTTTTACAAAATAGTCAGCTAGGAAACAGATAAGAAATGACAGAAACCTAGTTTATAAAGACTAAAATGTTCTTGTGATTACATTGAATAAAATACATTAGATAAAGAACGCAAGGTATGTGACAAGTCTTTCATTTGTTGGGCACAATGGACTAATATTCTTGTAATTTTTTTTCTTGATAATCACCCAGTAGTGTTGGAAATCTAGTTTATAAAGAATTATTATTACTTTTAGAGAACAATTATTTTCTGATTACATTGAATGAAATAGGTAATTTTGGCTCGAAGGAACACAAGGTAGGTGACAAGTCTTTGATGTTTCGGGCTCAATGGACTAATAGTCTTGTTAAAGTCTTTCATAATCGTCACCCAGGAATGTTAGAAATCTAGTTTACAAAGATTTACTATTACTTTTATAGAATAATTATTTTCTGATTGCATTAGATAAAATACTTTTGGCTCTAATTAACACAAGGAAGGTGACAAGTCATTGATAAGTCGGGCTCAATAGACTAACATTCTTGTAAAATTCTATCTTAATTATCGTCTAAGAATATTGAAATTTAGGTTTTATAAACTAGATTTTCAATACTCTTGGACGATATATTGATTACAATTTACTAAGACTTAAATGATTTAGGATCTTATGATTACATTGAATAAAATACATTAGACCTTGTCATAAAGAACACAAGGTAGGTGACAAGTCTTTGATGTTTCGGGCTCAATGGACTAATAGTCTTGTTAAAGTCTTGCAGAATCGTCACCATTTCACCGTCCAATGTTGGAAATCTAGTTTAAAAAGACTTATTATTACTTTTAGAGAAAAATTCTTTTCTGATTGCATTAGATAAAATACTTTTGGCTCTAATTAACACAAGGAAGGTGACAAGTCATTGATAAGTCGGGCTCAATAGACTAACATTCTTGTAAAATTCTATCTTAATTATCGTCTAAGAATATTGAAATTTAGGTTTTATAAACTAGATTTTCAATACTCTTGGACGATATATTGATTAGAATTTACTAAGACTTAAATGATCTTATGATTACATTGAATAAAATACATTAGACTTTGTCATAAAGAACACAAGGTAGGTGACAAGTCTTTGATGTTTCGGGCTCAATGGACTAATAGTATTGTAAAAGTCTTGCAGAATCGTCACCATTTCACCGTCCAATGTTGGAAATCTAGTTTAAAAAGGCTTAACTTTCAGAGAAATATTATTTTCTGATTACATTGAATAAAATGCTTTTGGCTCTAAGGAACACAAGGTAGGTGACAAGTCTTTGATGTTTCGGGCTCAATGGACTAATAGTATTGTAAAAGTCTTTCGTAATAGTCACCCAGGATACAGATAAGGAATGTCGGCCCAGTCCTGTGTACGTTGAAAAGGGTTCCACTCCTTGATTAGCGATGTAGCAGACCCAGAGATATATTACCCTCTCTCCTTTATTTCGTTTTATTTTTGTCGTTGAGGGATTACGATTGTAATTATATGTTTTCTTTTATTTCTCTGATAGATAGAAATATAATAGATCTTTCCCTTTGGAAAATAAGTTTTTCATATAGGAAATGTGTAATAAAACATCTTCAGAATACTGAAGGTGTAAGTCATGACGTGTGAGTAAAACTGGTTCCTCCACGTGGTCAAACTGTGTTGTCAAACTAATTTGTTAGACAGGAACTTAGAATGGTTCTCTAGTCTTTCTAAGAACAGGAATAATACAAATTTTCCTCGTGTTCTAACTGTCTGAGATGACGGAAAATACAGTCATTTTGAAAAGTTATATTAGAAACCAAAAATTAAATTTTGCAATACTTCTAATAACTCCCTGTAAATAAGATAGCTTCTACCTGACTGATTCAACATCAGAGCCTAGTCTTCAAATGAAACAAGCAACTGTACACGGGGGTTTTGTTTACATTAGATACACAGATTTCTGTATAGAAATTGAGGTTCTTATTGTGTCCGCTAGAGGTGTTTTGCGGTGTTTTTTTGGGGAACAATGTAGAAAATTTAAAAAAGCTTTTGCCAAATGCAAATGCAATGCAATTGATATGAAATGAAAGGGCTCGTTATGAAATATTCAAATGTTTTCTTTATGATTTTATAATGCTTTTTGAGGGGAACAGTCCAGCAGTGAACGTCTAAATGCTGTTGAAAAAGTGAGGGTAGTTACTGCACCAGCCACCGCATCTCGATGGTAGCTCCCCTTAAGAGGGCTCTCCGAAAATATGATATGTATGAATCACCTTTTAGACGCAAATACTAACGGAATAAGATTGAATATCGCACGACCCTATCTTGCACAGAAGTAAAGTCTCAAATCATATATTTAATTTATTATGAGAATACTAATTAGTCTAGGTAAATTTTGGTTTGGTCACGGATAATAAACTATATTTTCATCCCACCATCTCGGAAAGAGTATTTTTGCTATTCGATATCAGAGGCCCAATTCTCTAATTTAAAAACATTCAATTCGCAGTATAATCTCGTCTCAGTCGCACTGTCAGCTGTCACCTATATAGTTACTATTACTTAATCTTTGCATGTATACGCGAAGATTAAGTAATAGTTACTATACGAGGCAGTGCGACTGACACGAGATTATATTGTGACTGGAATGTTTTAAATTTAGAGAATTGGGCCTCTGAGTGTAAAAGCAGTTTTTATCCGCTAGAGGATAAAGTAAAATTGAATTTAGAACATCGTGTGCACTAAGTTTGTGAATTCAAAATATCATTAAACCTATTTACTTCTACCTCCATGGTGCCGAATTTATCATACAACCTTTTTTAATTTGTTAAAAACGTTTCGAACCAAGAAGATTCCGACTTCTTGGTGTATTACTTTTTTTTATTAGCTTTACGCGCGCCAGTTTCTATTCAAAAAGTATTTTTTCTTGTTAAAACCTTAGGTTAAAAACAAGAAATTTGAAAACTAGTGAAAACCCTAAAATGAGTTATTCTAGCGACGAGGAAGTTTATTTGACAGCACCAGAATTGACTGAAATTGTTAAAAATGTGCAAATGTTTTTTTTTTGCATTTAGAAATTTCCTCGCTGAGGTGGGATGAAAAGTTACGTGTTGCACTCGAGTGCAAAGATTTTTCACCTTGTGCTCTTTTGATCCCTCGCTAACGCTCAGGATTCTAACTTTTAAAACACTCGCTACGCTCGGGATTAAATTTTAGAATCCTTCGCTTGCTCGGTCATCAAAATTGAGCACACGGTTAAAAAGCAACTTTGCTCTCTTGTATAACAAATAACTATTTTCTTCGGTGAGTATTTATTTTGGATATGTGACTGAAGTTATTTCCTAGAAATTTCAAAAAATCTTGTTTAAAGGCATAACTTTCAAAAAAATAAAGTATCGAGTAAATGTCTGCCAATTGTGTTTCTGGCTTGGTCACGGATAGAAAAAAGTTTGAAAAATCACATATTTCAGTTAATGTATTGATGTGATATCTGGTTTACTCACAATAACTAGGCAAACCAGCATCATATTTTTGGAGCGCCCTCTTTTTTATTCTGCTTTTTAGTATTTGTTGTTACAGATACATCATCTGTGAAAATTTCAACTGTCTACCTATCACGGTTCATGAGATACAGCCTGGTGACAGACGGATGGACGGACGGACAGACAGCGGAGCCTTAATAATAGGGTCCGTTTTACCCTTTGGGTACGGAACCCTAAAAACGAAAACGCTACGCGTATGTAGTCACATCTTGCAACTGAATTTTAAACCAGTTCCACCCAACCGATTGAGCTTAAACTTTGCATACCTGTCAAGTTTCAATGACAATAGATAATACAGTGACAGCGAGCTGATCTGATAATGAAGACGAAAAGTGGACAACGGAACTCCTCGATTAATATTGGATTAATATAGACAGTTTTGTTTGACCTTAGTTTGATCAGCTCACGGTTCCGATTACTAATTTTATGAAAGCTTGTTTTGAAAATCATATTATCTACAAAGGAACTTAGTTTGTCTTTGTTTTCTACGTTAAACATTATGGCAATAGACGAATCTATACCATTTTTGAAACTTTTTGAAAGTGTAACAGGCGTGAAAATACAGAATTAAAGTAAATAATTTATCAAAAACAACTGCTGACGTAATTGAAGCAAGAAGTTCGAAACTTTGTTCGTTCTTTGTTTATTAATTAAATTTATTATTCAGACATCTTTGACGTGTTAAAGTGTATGGCATTAACAAGGCATGTAAAGAAGCGTATAGGTAGCCCATTTCATTCAAAATAAAAGATAGCTTACATAAAACCATTAATTTATTTAGAACAAGGTTCTTCTGAAGCCAATAGGAAAACATTAAAGGTCCTTCCTTAACCATAACATATTTTTGCCGTTCGAAAATTGCATTTTATATCAATATATCGCAACTCAAGGTACCTACGTATTAGGGCTTGCAAATATTCGAACTTTTTGTTATGCGAATATTCGTTTTTTTTTGTTACTATTCCAATTATTCGAATATTATTCGAATAATAGAATAAAATTTAAGTTATTTCATTTACTCACGTAGTAGTAGTGCAAGTATGTACGTATTCTTTGTCAACCTCATTTTGAGTTTTGGTTCGTTGTCACAGCACTTAAAAACAAAAGCTAATAGCGTTTTAAATCATAACATCTAACTTTGGTTCATTCTTCAACGTTTTCTTTGCAAGTGAGACCTAAGGAAACATAAGCATCTATGGAATCACCTATAAGGAACATCTGAGATGGTTGAATCTTTCAGAGAGAGAGGTGACAACCTCTGTGGCGCAGCGGGCGAAGGTTCGCCTGCGATGTAGGAGGTTGCGGGTTCGATTCCCACCTCGGAAAAAATATTTGTACGATCTGCATATATTTGTTCAGGGTGTTCTGGGTATTTTTCTATGTATAATAAATAATATCTATCTATGTAATGTTTTTGTATTAAGTATATCAGTTATCTAGTACCCATAACACAAGCTCTGCTTAGCTTGGAGCTAGATAATGTTGTGTGAAATGCATTTATTTATTTATTTTATTTTATTTAAATACATTTCGTGACTGAAAACATCCTTTCATACTCTACAATTGTAGAACAGAATAGAAAATACTTAATTGTATACCTGAAGATAATAAAAAATAAACAAAACATGATAACTACTGGTTCGCCACGAACTGAAACCTCGCGATGACACCTTTATCTGCCCGACTTCTTAAGTGGGGAAGAATGTATTCAACGGCTGTGTTAGTATGTTTGTATGGATAATAAATATTAATTTCAGTATTGCCAGAGAACTTGAAGTATCTTCGAGGTATTGAAGTATGTTCGAATATTCGAATGATTTTTTTATTCGAATAATTCGAATATTCGAATGCAAGCCCTACTACGTATTTAGCAAATTTTATGTACCTAATTTATAAGGCATTGTATTTTTATAAATGTTTATCTCATCGTCATCATAATAATCAGCCTGTAGAAGTCCACTGGACATAGGCCACGAATACCACGACGAATGGTCTTGAGCCGCCTCCATCCACTGACATCCTGCAACCTTTATAATGTCTTTAGGCCATCAGGAGGCGGGTCGTCACTCGAAAACGTTTTCACCTCAACACGGTTGTCAGTCCTGCCCATTGCCACTTCAACTTGCCAATTCTGTTAATTGAATTGGTCCATTGATTGCTAAATAGTAGCCAAATTGTTCGGAGCCCTATCCACGCCAGTCCGACTAGCACTTGACCAGTTTTGTAAAATATCAATTTAGAGTAATTACATCTAGGGACAATCTTCGCTTTGACATTTGATGTTGCCAAAGAGTTTCGTAATCAAATATAGTTTTTATGGAAATAAATCGAACAACGAAGCAATCTCATCTCTTTTATGAAAAAAGAGGGTTTTTATATCAGTTTTATCTATGTTTGAATCACGAATATTATATTGGCTTTCCGTTCTTAATAAAATTGGGCTGTCAAAGGAGTTTTTTTTTTTTTTTATGGCATCTGAGTATTTTCTCAATTTTGCTAATGTCAAGTTATTGATTTAAATCAAACAATGTCCAGTCGTCAAAGTCTTCTGTCAAGTCATGTTCTAGTAAATCGATGGCAGTTTACTAGAATGTTAGTTGGCTTTCCGTTTTAAATAAAATTAAACTGTAGTCTAGCATAATAACATTTAGGGATTACTTAGTAATAATAATATGTAGTTTATGTTATATGTTAAACAATGCTATGAGCTCAGGTTGCTAGGGCATGTCAAGTTTTGAAATAAACTTTACATTTATTTATGGTTACAGTAAGCAAAAGGATCTTGACGGTTTTCAGTGGTTAAATTACATGTAAATAAAATTGTGGTGTACCTACAAATTTACGGTTTTCGGATTTTTCCCTTTACTTTTGATAGAAAACCTTGCTTCTTGCCATATTCCAAGATAGGTTAACGGCAATTCGGCACCCTTCGTCCATCTCCCTATTCGTCCACTCGGTGCCCGTTCGTCCATTTCCCAGTTTGTCCGGGAAGTATCCTAAAGGTTTTTATTTCCTTACGAGTGTAAAAATATGCAACATAAACGGCCATTATGTCTTTTGATTGCGTTGACTTAGAAGTTTTTTTTTCACAGCTCCGAGGGATTTCATACTTGAGTATTTCATATTAATTTCAACTTGATACCTGCACGCGTTACTCAGTTAAACGATCTTGACAGACAGACAGACATACAACGTAGTGATCTTTTATGGGTTCCGTTTTTTCCTGCTGAAGTACGGAACCCTAAAAATGAATCCATTTCTCACAAAACTTTTTTTTTTATACTACTTGGCAAGCAAACAAGCATACGGCACACCTGATGGAAAGCAGTTACAACACCAAAGGCATCGCACGCGCGCTGCCGACCCTCAGACATAAAGATGAAAAGTCAAGTGACTGTAATTTCACCGGCATCCGTACCCTTCAAACCGAAACACAGCAATGCGAGCACTACTACTTGGCGGCAGAAATAGGTACAGTGGTAGTACTTCCCCGGATGAACTCTTTCACAAGAGGTTCTACTACTAAGAAAACGATTATACCATTTATTACCATGTAAGTAATATAGGTACCTACTATACGTACAACTATAGTACTTATTACTTCCATGTGTATTACTTATGGGGTTCTTAAGGTAATGGGGTTTTATGAACCTAACCCACATAAACTGAGGAAGTACACAAATGCGCCACCATTAAGAAGGTACATTTTATCATACTACAGACAGGGTCGTAGGTAGCATCAAAACACTATAGTGCATCACACACGCAGCAGATTATATTAATATTTTATATGCGTATAAAAACTTATCGCATCTGAAGGTACCACACACGAAGATACGATAATATACGAAAATCATATATTCACGCGGAAACCTTCGAACTGTATTGTATTAAGATTGTATTTCAATTTGTATACACAGATATAATCTGTCCATCTCTTGATATATGTCAACATATGCTTGACGGTAAAATATACGTGTGTGTTGCTACTTGAGTTTAGTATAGAGAGCGATATGGACAGATATACGCGCTCAGATACAGATATCTTACCGCATCTGCTACGTGTGTGACACACTTAAGGGCGAGTTTTGAATTTTAAACCGACTTAAAATAGGAGGATGTTCTCAATTGGACTGTATGATTTTTTTTTGTATGTTTGTTACTCGATTACTCCGCCAATTATGAATTCAATCAAAATCAAAAATCAAAATTTATTTATTAGGAACTAAAAACACATGGAATAGTAACAATTAAAAACGTTGACGACTGCAAAAGTTATAAAAATAACTGAGAAGCAGTGCCAGCGCCCTCCTCCTGAACACATGTGGGCCAGGTTCCAAAACAGAAAATAAAAGAAGAAAGAAAATTGATACTTACTAATGATTTTTTTTTGTTAAGTAGGTCATGCTTCAGAGGTGGTATATGATTTTTATCAAAATTGATTCAGCGCTTTTTGAAAGAAGTAGGTTTTTTTTTCATATTTTGTTTTGTTTGGCTTCGCTTGTCTTGTGCATTTTTCAGTTTCTAGTATTTGTAATTCTTAGATTAATTTGCAATTTACAACGTTAGTATACTCTTTCCAAGTCGTCAAAGTCTCAGTCAAGTCAACTAAAACTTTTGTGAACAATTTCCAACCCTTTGTAAAGTCAAGCAATACACTTTTATTTTAATTTCACTGCACTAAACTTGTACTATTATAATAAGCTATATTGGTCAAAATAATACCAAAATTACACGGTATAACTCATCTCAAATAAATACTAGAAAATAAAAATGAAACAAGAGTAGATGACGTCTCATTTTGAAAATGGCGGGAAGTAATTTTCACCTTGTATTCGAAAAACGACTGTTTCTTCTATACCTATAATAAGTGCAAGCAAGGTAGGTTCTCCAAAGACAATTTTATTGAGGCCAGTAATGAGCTTTGAATTAGGAACATAAATATTGTTCCTTAGTGTTCCGCGACCAAAGAGATCGTACGCAAAAATTGTATGAAAAAAGTTACTGGCCGCCTTTATTTATTTTTCATAGAGGGAAATAAAAAGTAGAGTGTTATGACTCGGCCGCATAATTATTTTTCCTTGAGTGCGTACATTGAATTCACACTGCACTTTGGATTAAAAAATGCGCCCTCATCGTAAAAAAATATTTGCCAAATTGCCCAATTTTTGTGTATTTTCTTTAATACCTTTTTAAATATTCATTTTAAACTCTAGTATATATAACTGTAGCATAGTATTTGTATTCCTCATATAACCAGCCTTGCACAGCATGGCATTTCGTAATAAAATTATGAACATAAGCGTGGACAATTCTACTACAGCCTGGGCCTCACAGTCTGCAAACATTATCAGACAGGATGCGGCGTGATCGTTTTTCCCATAGAAATATGAAGTATGCTTACCTAACCCTTTAAGTCCCCTGACTACTCCTCTGAGTGTCTCTGGAATCTGTACTGCCCTTGATACGACCCTATGTCCACTGCCAGTTATGTTCGCTTCACGAGATCGATTTTGTAATCAGGGCTAGCATAAACAGGGGTTTTTATCACGAAAAAGATCTGCTTTTTGGTATTTATAATTGAAATTGAGTGTGGTGTATTTGTGTAGCAAACAGACAAGAGATACCTGTCCCCCTTTTCCCTGACTGAAAGTCACTCGGTGACTAACGTTTGACAAATAAAATGACGATAATTATGTCAATTCTTAATTAATTGAGCAATTAATGGTCATTATACTTGTCAAACTATAGTCACCGAGTGACTTTTCGTTAGGGAATAGGGGGGCTGAGCTAGAATGTGTAATTTTGGGAAAGGTGAGCTTACTTTTGTCTTACCCACCTTCCTAAAGTTTTCCTACCACGGACTCTACACACGAGACTATTAAGTATGGCTGTTGTTTTTTTTTTACATTGTGTAGTATAAACGTAAATTTTCTGTTAAGTATGTAAATTGATAAAAAGAAACTTAGAAAAACCACAATACCTCCCTAACTCATTTATTGTTTTGTATATTTTTTGTTTAATAAATGTTAAGTATTTTTTTACAACATCTAATTATTGAAATTATTAAAAATATTGTATTAAAAATATTATACATTAAATATTGCCGTATTGAAATATATTCTAAAATGATTTATTTATTTCGATATCTTACATAGTTTGGGAGGTATTATGGTTTTTATATGTGACCCTATTTCATTCGCTAATTTATTATGTTCGACCATTTATCAAGGTATCACATAATCTCTGGATAAAGCTGACGCATATATAATTAAAATAATCTTTTTCACCTTGAGACCATAATTATTTGAAATTTTCTAACAAATTTCACTAGAAATCCTGTACATTAACGTCGTGGTAACACAAAATTCATTTTAAATACCATTTTCGCATGACTTTCGTCATTAAAACGTAATCTTTAGAACTAAACGCACCGGAACAAAGTTCAACTTTGTTCTTGTTAAGAAGTATTTGTTCCGTTGGCTATATTTAGCTCTAGCTTATAAATAACTAGGTGAAACCCGTGACTTCGTTCGCGTGAAAACCCCCTAACTACCGCTAAAACCTTTCTACTGCTACCTATCAAAGAGATTCGTTGAGCCTCTCCCTTTCATCTTCGGACCCTGTTGTCACGTTATTATCAACCATCTTACAGTGGTTAAGTGTGTCACACACGTAGCAGACGCGGTAAAGATATCTGTATCTGAGCGCGTATCTGTCCATATCGCTCTCAATACTAAACTCAAGGAGCAACACACACGTAGCAGATCAGTTATATTTTACCGTGAAGCATGTGTAGGCACCGACATAATCGCAGGAATTGGGTGGAGGCGGCTCAACTGTTCACTGCTCTGTGCATTGTTGTGTCCACTTGTGAAAACTACATGAAAATCCGTTCAGTAGTTTCGGAGATGTATTATATCAAAAGATGGACAGATGATATCTGTGTATACAAATTGAAATACAATACAGTTTGAAGGTTTCCGCGTGAATGATTTTCGTACTTATATTATCTTATCTGCTACGTGTGTGATACCTTCAGATGCGATAAGTTTTTATACGCATATAAAATATTACCGCTTCTGCTACGTGTGTGATGCAATTTACTATTAATTGAGTAATTTTTGTACCATTATAAATAAGAATTACTTAACTTTAATTATATTAAATTTGTGTGTGCAATGAAACTGATAGTGACTTAAAAAACCGGCCAAGTGCGAGTTGAATTCGCGTGGAGAGGGTTCCATACAAGTGGGCCACCAGTCACCATTGTAACCACAAGACCAATTAAGTTTTTAGTCAATCAACACTTTATTATTTTTTTGTATATTTTTCTTGAGAAGGTTTTCCGTTTTCCGATGAGAATTGAAAGACTTAGGATTTTAATTTAGGTTATTTGGCTCAGTAGTTTCAGAAATAGGGAGAGGGGATATTTAGATTTTTCCCTTTATTTGTGTTACAAAGCCTCCATAGCACTCCAAAGTTCAAAATTGTAAGGTCAGTAGGTAACCCTAGGTTTTATAACTTTCGCGATTTCCATACAAAAATTTGTCATTCATAACCAAACCATTCATTGAGTTAGAAGCTTGATTTTTTTACAGCTTTATAAGATCACAGATCTTTATATTTAGAAAAAATTAATACAAGTTAATACCTTTAGCAGTTCCTGATAAAAATGGTCTTGACAAACAGACAGACATACAGATAGACAAATAGATATACAGACAGACGGACAACAAAGTGATCCTATAAGGGTTCTGTTTTTTCCCGTTGAGGTACTGAACTCTAAAAAACAGAAAAAGGCAAGGCATAAAAATCGCATCTATCTAAAAATTTTAAGAATCCATAATATCAATAAAAAATATTGTAAGTATTCCAATCTTAAATACAACCGTTTGATATTTAGAATAGAGAGGTATCTAAGTAGCTATGTACAAATGAATCGTAAAACACCAAAATCCTCACATCAAAAGAATATATTACTGGGCTAAAAGTGATCGGTCTAATATCCCACAACGTTCATAAAACCACTGGGGATCGATAAAAGGTTGATAAAGGCTGACCGAAACTCTAGTATTCGGCTGTTTTTGCCGAAACCGAAACTCAGACGATCAATAAATGATGGTATTGAAATCAATTCAAGTTCAAATGTTGCAAAAAAACATTACTTTATTTTTTTTATTTATTTTACTTTAATTAGAAGGCATACACTAATTACACTAGTTAAAGGGTACATTTAAGGGGACACACAACATTAAAAATTGATCAACTAATTTTCACACTTAACTACAATAAAAATAAAACATTAGCTGATATTTTCAGTTATCGCTAGTAATGTCAAGTCAGTCAAGTTCTTGATATGTATGGAGGGAATGGACATATTTTCGGTTTCTGTCAGAGTTAACCTATTTTACGTCTGAAAATTCGGCGAATCCTTGATTTTTGACCGAAACCGAAACTGATTCATTCTTACACTACTTTGGGAGACGTAAAACAAAGTAATTTTGGCCCTTTTCAAGATTATATATATATATTTGAGTATAAAATGGTATCGTTTACTTAAAGAGTTTTCGGCGTTGCTTTTACGAGGCGTGGCGGTTTAAAGAAATAAATGGTACGGATATATACGAGTAAATACGTACACGTTACGTACGGATACGTACGTAATAAAGTGTTTCGCGTATCTTACGTGATACATAAAATGTGTGCTTAGTAAATCGACACTCAATTTCGACACAAAATATCTTTACTTAGTTACTTTAAACACTTACATCTTTTCTGAATATTTAAAACTTCTACGCGGATTACTTTAAACGAAATTATTTATTATTACATCGTTTAGTTCGACTGCTTCTTGTTTCATCCCACTTTTATTCATCCCAATTGGTAGGTATTTATCTTGGTTCAACCTATTTGGTGTAATTTTTATTCATGTTTCATCCCAAACCTAAAATATGAATCACAGTGCTTTTGCAGTTATTACAACTGCAAACTACTACTATTCAGTTCTTGCTTGATTAAATAATTTTTACGAAAACTACTATTTTAACAAATCTTACTTCAAATCAAGAACCTTTTTGATTGCTCAAACTTACTGAAAAAGGTTCTGGCACTCATCGGCCGCTACTGCGTGCGGTTCGCTTCGCTCGGCTCTTGCTTGGATTTCAATCTATGCAGCAAAGTAAGTACTTATTGCAAAGGGTGTGCACGGAATAGGGCTTTTGTTACTTTGTTATATTGGGTATTTTAATCAATTGAGTGTACCTAATGGAGATAACCTTATGTTTCATACTTTGAATTTAGACAATATAAATTTTAAAAAAGTAGGCGTGGGTTGAAATAGGATTTTAAATAAAAGGGAAAAAAAAATTATAATAATTAAGATAACTGAATATCGTAGCATGAAACAAGCTCAGTTTAATTAAGCCCAAGCCATTTGTAAGCAGCGTCAACTTTTCATACAAATACTAAACAATTGTTTACAATTAGACACTGTTGGCAAATGGATGGAATATAGATTTTCTCAGAACCTAGATAATTATTGAATTTTGATATTTCGTTCGAATTTAAATTACTTTGAAATGCTACTAGCTTAGTACCTACAAGCTAACCGGCATTCTAAGAAGTTACTATTGTCAGGTTTCATAAAGTATCGTTAAATTGTAGATTAGGTAGAAAAGATATTCGGGTTTCATGGAAATACATTGAACAACGAACTCTTATAATAGAGCATAAAAATTTTGTCATCCACATCATCATCAGCCAGTAAATGTCCACTGCTGAATATAGGCATAGCCTTAGTATACCACGACGAATGGTCTTGAGCCGTGTCCATCCACCGACTTGTTGCGACTTTTATAATGTCTTTAGTCTATAGAGAGGAGAGCCTTCCTCTTGTTTCTTCTTTTGAGAAGAGGGGGAGGGGAATAAGTAGTATAATGCTATATATAAAAGTCTCCTTTATTATGCTATTTTTACTACTTGAGTAGCCGCGACTTCGTCCGCGTGGAGTATTTCCATTCAAAGTCAAAGTCAAAAAGAATTTTATTCATTGAAATCACAAGGATCATTTTGAATCGTCTTATAAACTAAAACTACTCCTGTTCCAACGCGACCAAGCCTAGAAGAATCAGGCAACAAACACGGCTTGGCTTACAAAAATGGTTCGTCTTACCACTAGGTGAGAAGCGCCTGTGTGGTGCCTCGGAGCAAGGAGTTGCTGATACATAGTAAATGAGAACTTAAAAACCTTAGGATGGTAGTCAAAAGTAAATAAACAACAGCAAAAATATGCAAGACAGCACACGCTACGCTTGTTACACTTATAAATATTAATCTAATAGAAACATGTAAATAGGTAAGTACAGATATTGCAAATTTCCATTTTAGCAGTCGAGGGGCAGAGCGACATCAATAGTGTAATACGTTTTCTTAATTAGATTAATCTTTATGTAGGATTTAAATCTTCGAATAGGAACATTAACACTCAACATCCCATTTCACCTCTTCAGGGGATGAACTTCACAAAATCCTTTCTTAGTGCACTACTAAACCACCAAAAGGGTACCCTCCCAATTTTAGATCTCCAGGACTTACGGTTTAGGATGCTTTAATAGTCAGTCGTCAGTCAGTCAGTCTCGTAACGATTTCATGATCATAATATACCTACTGATCTCGGTAAATGTGTAGCTGTCAAAATTTATTTTATAGGATGCCGGTACCTTATTTAATCTAAGTTAAATTTCATTCGAATCTAAGATCATTTCATCTGAGTACTTGTTTTTGAGATTTGAATCACTTTTCTAGTTTAAATTGATGTTATCACTCGGGTATTTATTGAACTGAAAATTACTATTGAAAAGACGACAGAAAGTCAAAATAAACGATTAAACATCTAATAAGAAAAGATTGAAGTAGGTACCTACTTAACTAACCAGTACTTATTTGCACTTAATAATGTGTATAGGTATACGTTTATTTCACAGGACTCTTAACATAACACCCAACCAATCACACATGTTAGTAGTCACATGCGTCCTTGAAGGCAAAAGACGAGCCTCCTTGACTTTGGAGTCACTTCGTTACATTCTCACTCAGTAAAGGTAAAAGTTACAAACTTGATGTTTATACAGTGATTACTTGAGGATGTAATCTAACGAAATCATAGATCAGAAACACGATTGGTAAAACTTTTCTCGATTGATTTATTTTTTGAAACCGGCCCTCCTTAAACCTTTTTTACGTCCATCCTTCTAATCTAGAAGATATTGAAGGTAAATTTTTATACAATTCGGTAGAAAATCACAGCACGTAACAAAATAGAACATGATTTATTTTTATATTTGCTACTTTTTAAGCAAAACGAAGTTTTATCACATGTCGCTTACGTCATTTGCTTCTGGAGACGATAGTAAACCTCAAATATGAAACAATCAACTTACTAAGATTTTAAGTTACTCTGATGTCATCCTACTAATATTATAAACGCGAAAGTTTGTGAGTATGGATGGATGGATGGATGGATGGATGTTTGTTACACTTTCACGTAAAAACTACTGAATGGATTTTAATGAAACTTTACAATAATATAGCTTATACATCAGAATAACACATAGGCTACAATTTATAAAGATATTGTTTGAATTTTCCATAATATGGCCGATATATATATACGATATATTCTGGCGTGCGCTGCCAAAACCGCTAGAGTTACACATATGTTATGTATCATAGAAATGTTTATCTTAAATAGTCCTACAAAAGAGCCCGCCACAGTATATATCTATATCTAATGTGTATGCCATTACAGCCAAAATGTGTATAATATTATAAATGCGAAAGTTTGTTACCTATTATGTTTGTTACTTCTTCACGCTCAAACAGCTGAACGAATTTGAGTGAAATTTGAAGTGGAGATACCTTATACCTTGGATTAACACATAGGCTACTTTTCATCATCATCATCATCAATTTTCATCGTTATTCACGCGGGTGAAACTGCGGGGCGCAACTAGTTGGTCAATATTTGACATTTGCGACCGTCTTGCTAGCGTCTACGGTACGTTCACACGGCGTCGAGTGTTTCTCTACCGAATCGGTTTTTTGCAGGATTCGGTTTAGTGGCATAAGTATTTCAATGAAGGAGTTCACACATGCATTCGGTTTCAAGACACGACAAAAAAACCGAATCTTGCTGAAGTTGACATTCGATTTGGCGACTACAAACCGATCCGACCGTACTGCAAAATGTAGGATCCGTCGCAGTGGCATAGCGCATTCAATACATCTGTTCATACGATACAAGCAGGTGTAGATTCGGTTATGCCGTCGGATACGGCCAAGCAAGATGTGCTGTGTGAATACAACATTCGGTTTTTCCAGATCCGATGAAAATAAGATTCGGCCAATCGTGTCTCCGTGTGAACGTACCGTTAGAAACGTAAATTAATCGTGCTGTGGGGTCAGCACGAATAATTTACGTTAGCAAGACGCTAGCAAGACGATCGCAAATGTTAAATATTGGCCAATGACATCAGGGTAACTTGAAATCTTAGTAAGTTGATTGGTTCATATTTGAAGTTTACTATCGTAACGTAGCGTCTCGATAACGATAAGATTGAACAATTTACGCCTGTTGCAAACCTATCGCGAGATACAGAATAGCCCTACCGAATACAGCAATGCGAGCATTAGGTATGCTTGGTGGCTGAAATAGGTATGGTGGTAGTACTTCCCCGGACGAACTCTTTCACACGTAGCTCTATACTACTAGGTGCACATTGCAGATAAGCCTCAGGAAGCACAGTAAATCCCACAAATTAGTTACGAAATTCTCTAACAATATACATAACTTCAAAATTTCGTATCTTTTACCATTTGGAACAACTCCAACAACTAAAATAATATTGGAAGGATGGTGTTTATTCCATTGTTTTCTATACAATATGTATACATTCCACAATAATATTATATTTTTTATGGATGGATGATAATAGTTTTGAATCATTGTAAATACGTTTTATTGAAAGTGGGCAACCGGGCCATCTAAGGGCAAAGTACCTCAGAGATAAAATTTGTTTCTGTAGGGGTTAATCTCTAGAACTACTAAATAGATTCCAAAAATTCTTTCACTAAAAGAAATAATAATAAATGGTGGACATTTCACACAACATTGTCTAGCCCCAAGCTAAGCAGAGCTTGTGTTATGGGTACTAGATAACTGACATACTTAATACAATACATTACATAGATAGATATTTTATATTATACATGGAAACATACCCAGAACACCCTGAACAAATATATCTGCAGATCGTACAAATATTTGTTCCGAGGTGGGAATCGAACCCGCAACCTTCTGCGTCGCAGGCGAACCTTCGCCCGCCGCGCCACAGAGGTCGACACACACCATACTATCCCTTATGAATATGGGCACGAGGACAAAGTCGCGGGGATTAGCTAGTATTCAATAGGAAAACGGACAAGTGGGGGTGAGACTCATACCTAAGGGTTTCAATCCGTAATATTTTTCAGAATCGTCGTTACACACCTTTTACAAAAAAAATAATGTAATGTATTGTATTAAGTATATCAGTTATCTAGTACCCATAACACAAGCTCTGCTTAGCTTGGGGCTAGATAATGTTGTGTGGAATGTGTCCAGCATGAAAGAAAACCGGAACCACGCGAACGAAGTCACGAGCGGGCCGCTAGTAAAATGTATTTATTTTTTGTTATGTATATTATGTTATATACCTATATGTTTATATATAGTATGTATACTACTGTGTATATTTTATGTCTATAAGTATGTATACCGACGATTGTGCAAAACATT